>VWZG01000644.1:0-147179 GCA_013396735.1 Grallaria varia | reverse complement strand
GGGCGCCGCGGGCGCGGGCAGCCGGCAGCCCCCCGGGGGAGCGCCGCGGCCCTCGTGGCGCCCTGCGGCCACATGGCGCTTCCTTCTCCACCCCCAGCACCCCGCTGGAGCGGTCGCCGCCGGGCAGCGCGCTCTTTGACGAGGAGAGCCTCCGCGGGAAGCGCAGCCCCGGCGGCGAGCTGCCCTTCCTAGCGCGGACTCCCTCGGCCCTGGCGCTGAGCGGCCCCGCCAACAGCATCTTCTCCTCGCCCCGGCGCTGGCTGCAGCAGAGGAAGGGGCAGCCCTCGCCGCCCGAGCCTCGCCCCGCCGCCTACGTCGTGTGGAAGTCCGAGGTAGGCACGCCCGCCCCGGGGGACGGGCACCCTCCGCGCCGCCCTCGCCGTGCATCGCCGTGGCAGCTAGCCCGTCCCGGCGGGGCGGCCCCGGTAGCGGCCGCCCGGGGGTGCGGACACGGCGGGATGGGCTCGCCGTGGGTGTGGGTGCCGGCAGCCGGCAGCCGCCACCATGGAGGGTCGGGTGTTTGAGGTTCCCTCAACGGGCTCCATGTGTAGCTGTCCCAGGCCTGTAAAACCTTCCCCTCCCAAGTTCACACCTCTTAAACTGAAGTATGTGATGGCTTCTAACAAGATAGGCAAATTATTTTTAATGTGCACACCCAGTGAGCTGTGATTTATTTGACAACACGTGTCAAAACCACATGAGGAGCGATTGTATTCCAAGACAAATCCAACTTTGCAACGCAAATATTTATTCGTTTAACTTGGATGTCGTGGATGTTGGGCTGCAGATACCATACCATGCGGACGAATGTATTCAAAGAATGTGGCATTGTTTCTTGGTAGCAATTGCTCAGTGAGTTGGTTATGCAGGAGAATAATAATTTTTTTTGTTTTAAGGCGTTCTCCATCCTGTCCATAGTGATGAGGTTTCTCGCTTAACTATTTAGTTGTGCCTCCTAGAGCAATGGGATCAGAAGGCAGCCTTTTCCTTTTATTTCCATTTCCAAAGATGCTCCTACTATAAATAGTCAGCAATAACTAGATCCATCAATAAGACAGCCCCATTGTTTCAGTGGGATGCGGAAGCCCTTGAAAAATTGTTACCTTACACAGTGATCTAGGATCCAAAGCCAAACTAGGCACCCTGATGGCACAAGATTACAAAATACAGTTTTTAAGGGCAATGGCTGCCTCTCACCCTGTATGAGCTCCTATGTCTTCTGTTTGCTTGGAGTATGAAAGCTGTCAATGTCTACGAGTTGAGATGGAGTGTTGACATCAGAGTGGTGACTTCAGGCTTAATGCTAGCTAATGTTGAAAGAGACAGTGAAGATTTTTAGTGGTTTTAAAAAATAGGTTATGATGAAGTCTTGTGATCAGAAGTTGATCTTAGCAATATTTCATCTTGATGCTTGAATTTTAAGATAGTTAAAAATTCATGATTTCAAAGAACTTTGTGGGAGTTGCAGCATCTGTGGCAAAAAACCTCCTATGGACAGTGAGAAAGTAGCTGGTCACACTAACTAAGGGTAAATTTGCTGCTTATTCACTTATCATTTGATAAGGTGCATCAAAAAGTGTAAGATACTTAAGATTTTGTGTGCAGGGTTTCCTGACTGAGTCCAAGACTCACAGCGTGGTCTCTGATTTGTAAATCTAAGCAAGGGTCCCTGTTTTCATTGAATCCATATGAAGGTGGTGGACACTTGGGTTATTTTATTTCGGATCTGTATGTCATCAAACTACATGGCACAGCACATCTTTAGACTGCAAATTTAAAAGTATTGGGATTTTTCTTAGTTTGGTGCATATCTAGCATTTTAAAATAATCAAACCGTTTTTGGGAGGGGTGTATTATATTACTAAGAACATGATTGCAGTATAGTTATATTTATACTTGCATTTGATTCAGTCCAGTGTCATGTGATGTTGGCAGTCCTGTTCTCTGGCAAAGTGTTTATGTGGTGTTTGAATCTAGGTCAGCATCTTTCATACAATTAAGAAATGGGTGTTTAACATGATATAGTTTTGTATTTTGAAGGTACCTTTGCTATGGGTGGGGCCTTATTTTTGGAGTAATTGAGACATGTGGGTGAGTGTAGTTTAAAAAAAAAATCTTTACATTAGGAAAAAAAAATAACCTCAACAGGTGGTTTTGTTGTGAGAGAACCATTTGGGAAAGATTTGAGCTCCATGCTATCAGGACAAGCGAGTATCCATATCTCTCTGTTGTGTCCCCGTGTCTGTGTAAGGGGGGCAAGTGGCCTGGCCACCCCTTCCCACTAGTCCTCATTTGGGTACAGGTGTCATCGCTGCCGTTGTCCCAGCAGTCACAGTGGTGAGGCTGCCAGGTAGGAGCCAGGTGTGCTGCACCTGAATCCCAGCTCTCACACTGTGAATTGGTGTCACTGTGTGTCAGTCACTGTATAACCTGACATCCACTAGTTTCAGAGTTGTTATTTTCAAGACATTATTCAAATAGTAATTTATTCAGTGAAGACGTACAAATTGTTTAAATCTATGTTTTAGAAGAAACTGCATATACATAATTTTGATCTTATTCCCCTTCTTACTTCGGGCATGCATTGTAATGGTCATTCAGCTTTGTCTTATCATAAAATATCATTATTAATAAAGGACTTATTCCTTTATTTATTTATAAATATTTATTTATTCCTTACTATTTAGTTTTTATTGGAAAAAAGTCTTGTTCAGTTTTTAGGAAGTGAAGGATTTTTTTGTCTCTGGAGATTCACCCTGCCTATGGCAAAGCAAGTGTGCTTGAGGAGGTGAAAAAACCACACTTTATGGGGTGAAAAGGAAATAACTATTTATAATACTGTAACTTTAAAAGGTCCCATTATTCAAATTACTGCATTCTTAGTAGGAAATCTGTAGTTCCTTTTTTTTTTTTGAACTTAGAAAATGAAATACATCACAATGATGATTTTAGTCGACTGCAAAGGACAACTTGGTAGACGACTGCCAAATGAAAAAGTACATTGAAAGTTTTGATTGGAGTACTCAAAAAATTCCCATCCTATTAGCTGGGAATAAAGGAATGTTCACTGCAAAATATGTTTTCTTTACCTTCATTCCAACACTTTCAGTATAATAGCACTTTTTTGAACTTATTTCTCAAGAGCCACTGTGCAAGCAGAGGTAGAGGCACCTGGCTCAGCTCTAGTCAGGTTTTAAAGAATGCCTGTCCTCCTCATCTGCAATCTCTGTATATGAGGCCAAAATGTCCGTAATAGCTTTGACATGGGGTCAGGAGAATAGTGGATTGATTGTTTTACCTTTTTTAATTGGAGTTCTTTGACTTAAGCATTTTATACCACAAGCCTGTCTACTGGCCTAGGTAGAGAAAGGTTGCTGCTCAGTTTATGCCACCACTCATAAATAATTTTTAATGTAATGCTAGAGTGCACAGGAGATTTCCAGTTTCAGCAGCAGGCGACACCTAAAGGTGTTAGGTCTATTTTCTTGGATCCACAGAGTTCTGAATGTGAAGCAACATGTGACAGATGTGTCTCTCACTATACACCACACCAGAGTGATCTGGCTCTTTACTGACATGTAGTTTTCTTTGCAAGAATATTTTACAACTGTAAAGATTATTTTTGATAGAGCTTTACTTTGCTGACAAGTATTCTGTCATCTTTCTATTATCTGCTCATGTATAAGCTTCTTAAATAGAAAAACCTTTTCCTGGGTCTGTGGAAATGAGCGACAGCATTTCTAGTGGGTTCAGTGATGCAAAGCCAAGGGGGATTTTTAACAAGGAAAAAACCTGTTCATACTCAAATCCCATTTGAATTCAGCTGTCCTTTTAAGCCATTTTTCTTCAAGAAAATTAACTTTCACTTACATAATTAAGTCTTATTATGCTTTCCTTAAGTGTTTCGTGTGTGCTTAAGTGATTCTCTAAGTATATTAAATATCATGGGAAAAGGTGATAAAAATATCTGGAGATACCCTAATGCTTTCATTCTGCAACAATTTAGACATGCATTTATGCTGATGTTTGTGAGTAATCCCATATATAGATTAAGGATGTAAGTGTTTTATAGTGACTGAAATATGTTTGCTGGGTGAAAAGTCCAGAATAGCTTGAAATGAATAGATCTGAGTGAAGTCTCAAGTTGTGTTAATTCTTCTGCTTGTTTTTCTATATTAAAGATGATAATGGAAAGCCACAGCATGTGTATAAAAAATATGGTAAATCATGTGAATATATCCAAGTAATCTATTTGTTATGATAAACCAAATCTAGACACTTAAATGGTCTGATTATTTTGCTGTCATACTCTGTGTATTACCGACTCATTAAACATCACCATCTCCAACTAGTATGCTTTTTTTAGGGGAGAGCTACTATTAAACTGGTAGTAGCATAACATCTGCTGCCTTCTTACCTGCGTGTCTGGCCCCTGGGAAGCAGGAGGCAGCATTTTTGGTTTGCAACTTGCTTCTCAGTGAAATTGGGTTGCTATGAGTGGTTGGCTCAGTCCTTCCTCACCTCTTCCTCCTCCTGACTCAGCCTGCTCACTCAGCCAGGATGGCTTTCTGTTGAACACGGCAGGGCATGTTCTCTGTGGTGTGGGAGGGAAGGTTGCCGTGATTCCTCACCAGGTGCTGGGGGAGAAGGCAGGAGTTGTCCGGGTGTCTCCTGCACTGCTGGCTGGCCAGGTGGTGACTAGCTGTGCAAGGATGTTGGAGATGCTAAACTGCACTATAAGAACAACCTTGTTTTAACAAAATTATTTTACAACATGGCCATCAAAAGTAGTGAATGGCAACAACAGAGGTTTCAGCTGATAGATGCCTTGGAAGGTCAGCAGTGGTAAATTCACTTGCTTGATACTTCAAAAGTTTAAATCCGTTGTGAATGTGGTGTCAGAGTCTCTCTTTCCTTGTAACAAGGTGGGGGGTCAGCCTCTTCTCCCAGGCAGCTTGTGACAAGAAAGAGGAAGCAGCCTCAGGCTGCATTACTGGAGGGTCATGCTGGACATCAAGTGTGAACACAGTGTCTGCTATCCTTAAGCACCTTGATACCTAACCTAGAGATTTTCCTATATGGATGGGGGAGATGTTGGAACATAATAGTTTGCAGAGCTCTGATTAACTGTCCTGGAAGCAAAATGAAGATCTAGCATGTTTGAATGGCTTTTTGTCACCTTGGTCTTCATCCAAACATTTAACAATCTGGACACTCCCCCATCCCCAATATTGCTCATTTGCATTTTTCACTTTGAGGGGGGCTTTTTAATGAGATATGTGAGAACTGTATTTTGGAAGGTTTTTGGAGTTTTTTAGTAAAAAAACATGTGTGCTGGTATTTACCATTGAACTGACACACAGACTAGTTTCAGCCTAAGTCTGTCCCATTCAGTGCTGTAAGAGTTCTATAAATGCAAGATTTGGTGGGCAGAAATGTTGTAGGTCTTTTATGAGAGGAACGCCATTAAAAGTAACTAAATATATTCAACATTTCTGATTTTGGCAAATGCACTCTTTCCATTCCCAGCTAAATTACGTCTGAAGACATTGGATGAAAATATGGGGGTTGACAGCTGGGACAGACAGAATTCCCCAAGTGTGCATTGCTCAAGTAATGGGAGAGGAACTTGTGAAAATAATAGAAATGAGACAGAAAGTAATTTTGAGCAGCCTCTAAAATATCAACAACCCAGACTGCTGTCTTGACTTCATGATGGAGTTGCAGCACATTTAGTTTTGCGGACTCTCATGTATGACAAGAACTGCAGCTGTGACAGTTTGCAGGTGGAGAACATTTCAGAAGTCTCTCTTCACTCTTCTGCAGTGTTGTGGCTGTATGAGCGTGTAAATATTAAGCCTGTTTTGGGGGAATCATAATTGAAACCAGCAGGGAGTTCTGCCCAAGTAGGGCTGAACACTCTTGTCATAGTAGTAACTAGATCGTATCAGTGTCAGAGTTGCAGAGTTGAAATCTTAATGTAAAAAGGTACAAGAAATGAAAGTTATAATGGCAATCCTATCTTAGTCTCTTAAATGTGATATAATGCCGCTCATATTTGATTCTCTGGCTATATGACATGGTATTTGAGAGCGTAAGTGTCACTGGAATTAAGCTAATGTTTTAAAATGTAGCTTTTGTACATCCTGTGTTACACTGGTTGCTAATTGAACCAGGTGTCTGGATTATGGGAGAAGAGGCCAAATATTCCATTCAGTTTAGAGGAACTGGAAGGGGAGCAGTAAGGAGGTAAGGGCAAGGTTCAGACTTCATTGGAATTTGATGTTGCAGATCGTCCAATTTTGCAAGGTACTGAGCTTGCAGACTTCAATCCAACAAAGTACTCAAATGTGCGCTTTCCTTTTGGCTGGTGAATACTACTCATCAAACCAGAGTACTAGGAAGGAAGCAAAGCCTTGGGTCACCATTGAGCCCCAGGAATTTCACTTTCTTCACCTCTCTTTAAAACTTTTGTATCTGTAATTTTGTACAGATTTTTAAGCTGTGCTTATTCAAAATACTTTCTATTATTTTTTTAATCTATTCTTGTCCTGTAGCAATAATGCATATCAATGGAAACGTATGTGGAAGCTTTCTGGTTGAGTTTTAGTTTTTCCTAGATGTGTACAGACCGGCTATTTCAAGTTACATAATTTTTCCACGCCGGTTGTCAGCTAAGAATTATAAAATCCCTGGGAGAGTTGAGAGTGTTTTGAAGGATTTGATGAGCTTCCAGTGCTTGATGCTTGCCACATTGTTGTACTGGAACCAGATGTTGGGTACCACATGTTCGTGTTTTTGGACCTAAGTAGGTTAGGTACTGTGTCTCTGACTCGTAAAAACAAACATCAGTTTCCCACCCTCAAGCTGTCATCCCTGGGTCATCATCCTCGCAGTCCTGGCTGTGGGAACAGCTTACATCAGCATCCCAAGTTGCGAAACCAGAACTGTCTTTTATGGATCTTCCTACTTCATCACCTTTGTGTCCCCTCAAAGAAAAGAACTTCTGACTTACAGTATTTATCCATGAGGACTCTTTGACTGTGTAAGGTCGAAAAGAGATTTTTGAGCAGTGCACTTAGTGAGGATGCACATGAGCACTCAGACCAATGCAGAAACTCTCCTGGTGGCTGCTGAGAACTGGCTTTTCTCTTTTCTCCCCTGTTAATTTCTGAGTTCCTGTTCCACGCACTTGAACCCTTTTAGTTTGGGCTTGTCTTTTATCCATTTCTAGTTCTCCTTGTTGTGTGTATCACCAGCTATCCTCCACGTCAACCATTATAAAGGCAGGTACTGTTTCTTCTTGCTTTCATCACCTAAATTCATACTGAAAAAAAAAGCTGCTTTACTGTAGCTACTGTTGGTATTGGCCAAGTTAAATTTTGTTTTCATAAATGGACAAACTGGTTTTCAGGAAAGTACAAAGTATGTTACAGGCTTTGCTAACAAATGAAAGATTCCTCTTGGTTTTTTTAAGTCCAATTAAGATTACTTTTGCACTGCCTTGGAGTTAGGCTTCTTCAAAGGACTTGCTTCCTGGATTTGATTTTCAGTGATGGAACTGTACCTCCGCTGAACATCTATAACTCATTTTGCAAGAGGAAGACTAATCCGAATTTTCCATTTCTATTTTCAGGTTTTATTTACTTTATCCCTTTGTTTTCTGCCACTGTTGCAATATGGCAAGATGGTTTCTGAGCACTAACTTTTTCATTTTGTCTCCAAAGAGTAATTTTCAATTGAATTGCACCCTACTGAGAGTAATGTGGTGAGAAACCAGTTGGCAGTGCTCTGTTCAGTTTTCGTTTGCCTTTCTCTCTAAAAGTCTAAAAATATTCCTCCTACAGGAAATGTTTTTCATTCTGTTATGTCTTTTGCTTCCCATAGGAGGTATTTCTTTTAATTTATTGAATAAACTCATAAAGAGTTTAGGCACAATAGGATCTTTGGACAAGCTGTTTAAGAGATCTCACCATCTTCTCTTTTTAGAAGATATGCAATTTTTTGTTTATATAGTGCTGTCAGGCTCCAGGGCAAGTTGACACTTAAATGAAATGGGAGGATTTGAAGCAGAAGAGCATGGATTGACACATTTGCTATCACTTCTCAAATATTGTTATTTTGGTTGTTTACATCTCATATTTATCCTTCTTAAATAATAAAGAAAGCCCTTTTCTCTTTTCCTTGTCCTTGATTTTAAGAGGATTCTGGGCAATATTTTGATCTCAATCTCATCACTACAATTTGTTTCATGAGTGTATGTGTATATAGGAAGGCTAAATCCTAGTACTGTCCTGGCTGGAAATCTGTGTTTAGCTGTTAATTTAATTTGATGACAGCGCAGACTGTGGGGTAGTGGGGAAAGAGAGACTGGGATAGATTACGTTTTCATGCTCCAAAATAAGACCCTATCTATCATGAATTAGAACAATATGGTTGAGATTTTTTGTGGCTATTTCTTAACATTCCTGCTGACAAAATATGACGTGTCTCTTGCTCATTGCTTCACTACTGTTTCTCAAACATGTGTTTGTGTCTCTGCATCGAGTGACAGCTCTTGTAGCAGCACACCATAGGGACATGTCTTGTAGGTCTTTCGAAGGGGGCAGCGTATTCAGAAATGATACACAAAGTGGGCTGTGCCAGGGAGCGGGTGCCAAACCACAGACAGCTGGGAGAGTAAGGCAGCCAAATTACTTAAATCAGCACAATCAGAAGTTGTACTTATTTCAGAGATAGAGTGCCTTAATTCTGTATCCACTGAAGGAATGAGATGTAATTGGCAGTCAATGTGTATGGAGGGTTTTAAAGCAACTTTTTAGTAGAATAATTAGTAAGGTTTGCATTGGTAATTTTGCATATTTTGCAAGTGTCTGGCACACTGTCCAAAATGCTCTCCAGTGCTTTTCTCTGCTTGAGGTATGAGCATGTACCATTTGCATGCTCTGTGAAGACTCAGATGGAGCCTTTCTGTTTCATAAAGCTCTCCTGGACAGAGTGAATGTGACAGATAAGCATACTTTTCTATCTTGGAGTAAACTAAATAACAAAGGCTCCTAGCTGTTTTTTAGCCCAAATGCAAATAAAATGTACCACCTCACATGGATCAGAGGAAAATGAGTTACCTAAGTTAGTGAGCAGTGGAAGGTATGTCGTGTGGAGAGCAGGATGCCTACATACTGAGCTGTATGAGCAGAAAGGCCACTGGCAGGTCAAGGGTAGTGACTTCTCCCTGGTGAGCCTACATCTAGGCTCCTTTGTACAAGGGAGATGTTTGACATACTGGAGCAAGTGGGGTGGAGGGCCACTAGGACAGTTAGGGGATGAGGGTGCTTAATGCATGAGAAAAGGCATGGAGAAGAATAAAGGGGGATGTAATTTCACTTTTAATACCTACATGGGGACTAAGGACAAGATGGAGCTGGATTTTGTCAGAGCTGCAGAATGACAGTCACAAGGTCCAGCAAGAGGAATTTTAAGTAGATGGAAGTAAAAAAACCATCCACAGCAGGAGCAGTTAAGTATTGAAATGGATTGCCCAGGGAGCTGTGGAATCTCTGTCCTTGGAAATTTTCAACCCTTGACAGGGCAAAGCCCCAAGGATTCAAATGAAATTTAGAAGATGACCCAGCCTGGAGTAGAAGATTGGACCAGATGACCTCCAGAGGTCCCTTCTGACCTAATTTTTTTCTGTGGTACTTTGACTTGGAGTATCACTTCTTTCCACAATAGAATGAAAGCTGCTGTCCTCCCTTGTGCTACAACATACCTTTGATGAGCCCAAAGTTGCAGAGCTGCAGAAATTATGATGCTTTCCAGAACCAACATTTGAAGCAGACTTGTAAGAAGAGTGATTTCTTTCATTGCATTGTTCTCCAAAACTTTTGGTGTGCTTCTGTTCTATGAAGCATACCCTACTCTTACACTGCAGCTCTACTGCTGGTGTCTCACAAATGCAAAGAAAGCCAGAGTGGTTCTTAAAAAAAGGTGTATTTAAAACAAAACCCCAATCAAACCCTTCTCAAACTCAAGTGTTTTGCGGAGGCAGCTTGACAGTTCTCTAGCAGAACTTCATCGTGGATTTGGCAGGGAAGTAACTACTTGCCAGGTAGGATTCCTGTCAGCTCATTTGACCAAGCTGGCCTGCTTATTCCAGAACCAGGGAGCCCAGGGCTTACGAGGTCCCTACCTTCAGGACAGCGTTGGGACAGACTTGTTCTGGCATTGAGCTCCATCTGCTTTTGTGGGTCATTTGACCTTAAGTTTAAAAATACTGAACATGTGGCAAAATGCCTAAAACAGTTCAATTCAATGCCTGTAAGAAAAAAATGGTACAGAAGCATTCCTGTCAATTTAGCGTTTCTAACTTTCATTTTTTAAATCCTGTATTATAAAAGTAAAAATAATCTGGGAGAGAAATGGAAGAAGGAAAAAAATTGAAGAGCTATGCAAGAAGGAAAGGAAATCTCCTGCTGAGCTTTGAGCTGGGAATTGCATCAGAAACACAGAAAAATAGGTGTGGCAGGAAGATTCAGGATTTGCCTATATTGTTTTACACTGCAACAGTTTAACCTGATATTGACCTTACAATTTATGAGCTTAAGGGTAAAGTTATGTAACTGGGATCAGTCAAAGCTAAATTAAACTGGAATAGGCAGATGGGCCACACAGCCTGGAAAAAGCTGGTACCAAATTGGCTTGCTGAAGTAAGTGCTTTCATGCTGCTATTTAAAAGAAACACAGGTCATAATTTACTGCTGTTTATGATGCAGCAGTGGGCTTTTTGAGCTTCCGGAGCTTGTTGGTCAGCATCTGGTCTCCAGTGTCTCTTCCCTTTGCTCTCGAGAGATTATTTTGGCAAGTCTGCATTTAGCTGGCTGAGGTTTTGTCAAGCAGGTGCAGCCTTCAGCATCACATATGAAACTGGGCCGACAGGAGGATCTTGCCCAAAGTAAAACAAAGCTTTCATGGCTTGGACTCATAACCTTTTGCAGTCTCGGTGAGTACTTTTTTCCTTGATGGACCAGAACACAAGAAGAGGAAAAGGTGACTTACAGCTGTGTGGTTCAAATAAAAGAAGATAAGGAAGGGGAAAAGACAAAACAGCTTAAGAAATGAGTTACTAAGTAAAGCATCATCAAGGCTGGAAACAAGATTGCCACTGAAGTGCAAGGGCTCTGGGAAGAGGAGAGCTTTGACTCCTGCTTGGGTATCCCTTCCCTATCTTACTCATGGTGTGATGTCCTGGTTTCCTCCTGGGAGTGCCAAGTCCAGGGTACCATGCTGGGGTGGCTCTGTGCTCCATGGCTCTGCCTGCTGTGCCACCTGGCCCTCAGAGAAGCTCAGACCTCTGGTGTGGTTCAGTAAGATGAAAGGTTGGTATCGGACCCAGCAATGCATGGTCCTTCCTGGCTGCCGTGGTGTGTTGTGCTCCCGAATAGTTCTCAGCATCATCTCTTGCAATGAGATTTCCTGAAGCCACTGACTCACTTTTGAAGATGAACCATGAGTTCCTGGGTTATTTAGGTAGTTTTTGAAATATTATTCCCGATATTTTGTATTGTTACTTTTTGTTATTGTAATTAGAGCCATCTTCCTTTCTTCTTCCTTCCCAGAGAAGGAGGTCTGTAATGCTGAGGTCTTCCACACAACTGAATACCATTTTTTAGCAGTAAAGGGATCTTAGGCCTTGTTCATATGTCTGCTTGCGCAATTTCTAATTTTAGCACTTTCAACTGTTGCTGTTTCAAATGTTGTTCGTGCTTTGTTTGTGCTTGTTTTGTGGTGATAACTATGTGCTTTAGCACAACTTGCTATATTATATTTGACTTCTACTATCATTTGTTGTTTTCAGCTTGTGACAGCATTATATGCTGTTTTTTTAGAAATGTATCTCGAGAATGTATCAGTGGATTATCGAAGTCCAAAGAACTAGAGTTCTTTAAACCAGTAGCATCCACCTTATGCTGTCAGATGGTGAATGGAAATTCTGATTGCTGTAGAGTGTGGGATCTGGCATAAGTGTCAGAACTGAAAAGAGAGTATCTGCTGTTCTTTGGTAATTCCTTCTGTTCTGTAATAGCTGGCCCAGGGGGAACTCTGAGGAAGGGAGTTGTGCTGCAGTACTGTATTTGTCAGAGCCTCCTCTCTGAGAGTCTTTTTAAAGCAAAGCTCCCATGTGTTCGAAGCTTGGTTTTTTGGGAATCCCTCTGACAAACTGGCTGGAAGTTAGGTATCGTCTTCGTTTCTACAGAGGAAATCCTTCCTGTATCCTGAAGGCTGCCAAAGGCCACAGCCCAGCACAGACAGTGAGGTGCCACTGCAGGAGGAGTTGGTAGAGATAACAGGGCATCATCCATATTTCCTGTGCTCCACAAGCGCAAACTTTTCCACCAAAGCTACTGAATCCTGTTGACAGGAGTAGGGAACAGAGAGAGCACTCATGGGTCGAAGAGTTGTTGTGTCTTGGAAATAGAAACATTGCGAGCAGCAATGAGCTCATCTTTATGGCCATAATGCAGTTGTAATGGCTATGGTCTCAGGGGGCAGGACACCTTTTGTAAGTGGTTTGAGCTCCTGGACACCCTTCTTCTGGACCAAGCCTGACTATTTGGACTTAGCACTTGGCATGAGATTTAACCATAGAACTTTTTTGAGCTGAAGATAGCAGGCTTTAGATGTAACTTCAATTACAGTTGAGAAGGATGAGATTCCTGCAGTGAATTACTTATTTTTGGCTTCCTTGCAGATTTTTGAAATACACTCCCTTAGTTCAGAAAAAGGTGTTTAATAACCATATTGCTGTGCTAGAGGGTGACTGGCCCCTTAATTAAAATAGGATCAAAACATTTGTAGGAAAGCAGGAACTCTTCTTGTGCTGTATCTAACTCAGATGGGGTGAAGCCAAGGAGAAAGTAGAAATATGGTTTGCAACCTCTGGGCCAAATGAAAGCAAAACTGTTAGGATGTTCCCAAGCAGAATATGGAAAACTTCTGTAGAAGATTCATAGCAGGAGGAGCTACAGAGGGGCTTGCTTGATGACTCCTCTTGAAAGAAAATCCAAGGGCGGAGTAGGCTGAAAACAGAAAAGCAAAGAGGAGTTTGCCTGGCATATTCCTTGGAGCCAGTCATGAAGGGCCAGAGGAGCAAAGGAAGGAGTCTGCTTCTAGTTTTGAGGGCTGAGGGTGTTGGTGCAGCAGAAGCAGCTGCTGAGCTGTCGAGGACACAGAACAAGCAGCATGTGGGGAGTGTACTGAGACCTCCCATCAAGTCCAAAGGTTATTTTTTTATTTTTTTTTTCATTATCTCAGTTATTTTATAACCTAGCCTTTTCATGCAGATAGACTGAGAAGCCCTGCTGGGAAGAGCAGGGAAAATTTGGGAAAGACTGAGGTGATTGATGAGAGATCTGGAGATCAGTGAGCGCAGCGGGAGATGGAATCAGGGTAGCTATTGTACTGATGCACTGAAAGTACCATATATATTTTGGAATAAGTAATTGGAGCTTGTCTTAGTTGTGATTATTTTGTGCAGTGACGAAGTGCTCTAATTTGTTTGGCAAACCTTAATGAAGCCTGGAATTGAACCCCTGAAGAGGGAAATTGGGAATTGCATCTCTACATTATCACACCTTCTGTGAGGGGTAGTTGCCCAGGAGGGCTGGCCTGCAAGTATTTGATGAGAGAAAGGAGAAGAGTATAGGAGCACGGTAATGGAAAAAGAAGCTAGAGGTGCTTTGGGATGGTTGGAATTATGAACTGCAGGGGAATTATTTAACTTTTGTGATGAGATGTTTTGGCTGTAAAATAGATTTATATTTAATACATATATTGTTTCTTTCTTTCTAAACTTGCAATTTATATTTTCTATGTTATATTTTTGCATGGAAAATATATTTTGTGTCTGGATTTTTCTCTTCCATGAATGATTGCCACATGGAAAAATGTTAGTTTAACCATTTCACAATAATCTAAGTACATCTGGAGTCCAGGTTACTAAAAAGCTGTTACTTATACAACATTGCAATGTATAGTGTCAAGGAAAAGAAAATTAATGTAAGATTACCATTTCTTAGTAATGTAAATCTTGCTTTTATTGTCCATCTCTTTCATTTTGTCAGGAAACATCTCCCAGTTATGAGATGTGGTTTCCTGGAGATGAGACACTGAGGAGCAGGGTGGGTGAAGTTTGTAGTGGGTAGAGCTGGGGCTCCTCAGACGTGTTTGAATGTTCAGTGTGGTGAGTCAGTGGGATATGCCACCATACCAGGGACCACCATGCTTGATCATTCAGATGACTAGATGTCCCTACCAAACTCCTCCAGATGCCTTTTATGGAAGAACTTCCAGAACAAGGAGGCTAGTGAGTTGTGAAATCAAATAGTTGGAGGTCACTTGCCTCTGGAGAGAACTGGAGGGCTTCTGCATATACTTCAGAGTGAGGAATTGGTAATTTATGCTCAACTGGTGCAACATCAATGTGCAGAAAAGGATCTAACATACTGAATTTGAAAGAAAGGAAGAATTTCTTTTTCCATGCTTTGTGTTAGGATAACTCTGGAAATACTCTGTTTCTGGTTTTGCTTTTGTTCTTCGCAGCTTTTTAGGAAATATTTGAATTAAAAGGATTGAAACAGTGTTTGAGACAACTGAGGGAGAAATTATTTTGCCCAGCTTGGAAAAGGATCAACTACAGATTTTGCTGCAGGGACTAAGAAAGTTTTTGCCCTTTCCTTCTTCCTCCCCTGCTACTATGAACTAGGTCTACATCTACTCTGTAAGAATGTTTATTTTATTTACAGTATGCACAGCTCAGATGCTTCTGAGAGTATCTTTTGACTTCCTCCCAAAGAGTGGGACAGAAGCAGTGGACAGGCGTTCACTTGGTCCTTCAGAGCTGCCTGGGGGTGGCTCATTGAAGCACTGAAAGGGTCAAAGCTTGAAAAATCAGAGCTGCAGATGAGTCTGTGGATTTGATGGCTAACCCAGGCCAGAGTGTGGGAGGTGTCTGCTGTGAGGGTTAGGTCTCTGTGCCACAGGGCCCTACTGAGTAGGGCAGTGGGGTTTGGGAATTGCTGCTTGGTATTTCCCTGATGGGGGAAAGAGGATGCAGCATTAGTTATTTGTGGAAATACTATTTCTGGAATACACAGCCTAGAGAAATTATATTTAGCTGTTAGATAACTGATTTAAACTGGGATTATGCCCAAATTAGGGACGAGACAGTAAAGCTGAGTGATAAGAGTGTCTGTTGTTTCTTCCCTGACTGTAGGGGGCTGAGGGACAGAAATGGGCATCCAACAGTGTGCAAATCCGTACAGAATCCAGAGGATTTGTGTGGGCATCCCTGCATTACAGGTCACCTTGCATTGCAGAGGTGATTTTTACATTACCATTGTGTCTTGGCACCCTGTTTGTGGGATAGGACATCACTGTACAAGGTATATAAAGATAAGAGCCTTTTTTTTAATTTTTTTTATTTCCAGAAATTTTACATAAAAGACAACAGATAGATACAGTTGAACGAAGATTTGCACAGAGACTGTTTTGTGATATTTAGTGACCTCAGCAAGCAAATGTTTTTGCCTTTGCCGAGTTTTAGAGAGTTTTAAACCACAGAGATAATAAGTTAATATAATAACATTATTTAGTGGTAATTTCTTCAAGAGCAAGGGGAGGAGTTAATTTCCAAGTGCATAAAACTGGATAACAGAGACCTGACGTGGTGGAACAAACATAGGCAGTAGATGAGGATTATGGAGACGATGGGACTAGTCAGGGAGCGATATGTTTAACATTTGATGTAACAACAGGCTGAGATACAGTGAAATGCTACATAGGACAGGTGACATCATCAAAGCTAAGAAGTCTTTGCAGAGTATTATGGATTAATATAAGCAGAGCAGCAGTGTATGGAAAGGTGAGGAAAGAGAATACCAGAGCCACTGAGAAGACAGCAGTCTGCACAGGATTTCTACCTGGGTTTTTTTATTGTAAAGGCTAATTCTTGACAATCTGTGTATAAGTATAACTTCTTTTAGTTCCTGGATGGAGGTAAATGATAGGAGGAATACTGCATATACTGATTTTTCTTGCATTACTGCCTCCCTTTCCACAGGCATCAGATTTTCCCCGTGTCCTGGAGAGTATGTGTAGATGCAAAATGCAGCATGGTGTAAAGATCTCTGCTCAAACTAGGAAGCTGATATGGTGTATGGCGGCAGCACAAGGGCTGTTGAGGTCCCAAAGAAGTGCAACTGTGGTCCCACAGTGACTAAGCTAAGAAATCTAATAAAACCTAATAATCTCATAAACCACAATAATAATACATTAAAAGTAAATGAATTTAAGTATCAGTCTACTTTTATCTCAACAGTACCTTAATCTGTTTTGATTAGCACACGTTATACCTTACTTGGGTGGTATTGGATCGCATTTGAACTGTGAAAGGAGTTTGACACCCTTTTTGTGTGAGATTACCCAGAGATGACGCATAAAACCAAGTTCAGCTATTGCCCAGGTAGTGATACCTCACCACCCCACTTGTCTCCTGTCCCAGCTGGAAGCAGGCTGGCTCTCTGACAGCCCCTTGCCTGGGACAGTTTTACTCCTCTTCCTAAAAGGTGTCTTACAATCTTCTTTCTTGATCCTCATGAGCAATGTTGTTTTTACCCCATCGGTCTGCAGAGTCTGTGGGATAGTGCACTTTGAACCAGTTACTCAACTGCTGTGGTAGCTGTTGGGTACCACCCCCCCGTGGTGGGCTACTGAATCCTGATGTCTGGTTGACACCTGATACAGCCTGATGCCATCATCAGAAAGGAAGGAGGTTATGTGTATGTTTTTAAGTATACAAATTTAAACCCCAAGCAGAAAAACTTCTTAAAAGAAATTTTTAAGTGCAACAAAAGAAGGGCTTGATGAGCAATTCAAATAAACTAAGAAATTCCTTTTGTTTGAAAGTTATCCAGTTTATTCCCAGGTCCTTTTGCAATGTTTTCTTTGCACATTAAATGTCTTAATGGAGATCTGGCATCTTGCTGTGAATTATTAACAATTACCTAATGGATGTTTACATATGTTTGCCTTGAAACTTATCTCTGTAATTCTGTATGAAAACACTGAGATTTTGAGCCTGTGCTTTAATAAAGGTGCAGATGATGTAGGAGAAAGTGACTGCTGGTTGTTTGTACATAACAGTTGTGCTGAGCTTCCTCCAGTGCTGTTAACCATGAATTTCAGGGTTTCTTACCTGTTTTTTATGATGACTTAACTACTTCTGAACTATTACTCTGTCAGCAACAGTAATAGTAAGCCTCTTCTCTAAATACCTTCTTTATTATTTTTCTATGAGAAAGACAAACCAACCTTCAACCACATACAGTAGTCTGGAGTGCTTCATTGCTTGATGCTCCAGTCCGGCTCATACCCAGTGCTGGACCACAGCAGCCTGTGGGGCACAGAGCCAGGCACAGCATTTGTCTTCTTCAGAACCTGACAAGGAGAGGTACATGCCAAAGCATCTCACTGTCTTTCGTTTCAGTGGGTGTCTTTATGTTCAAGATTCCACCTTATAAATTGGTTAATACATCTCAGAAGAAAGTTGGTGGGTATTATAGCCATGGTTGCATGCTACAGCTCCTGTAGCATGGTCCTAATCCTGGTGCCCTTCAAAACTGTGTCATCGTCCCCAAACCAGGGATTACTCTTGTGAGAACTTGCTTTGATGAGAAGGAAACTTTTTTCAGTAAAAATTGGTTTTGCAGTGGGCATTTTTTTAGTACTAGGAAAAAAGTGAGAAAAAGATGCAGCAAAACTACCATGACTTGAAGATCTTGTTCTCTGTTTAAGAGGCCAAATAGCTTACTTGGATATGCAAGTTCAGGAATGTGACTTGAATTATTGGTGGCCTTGTCACTTGAGAAGAATTAATTGTCATGTTTTGTCCCGGAAGATGGGTATTTCAGTGCCTTGATTAGATCTTTGTATGAGGAGGTGAGAGTGGAACAGGCAACTCCTAATCCTGAATTTAATATTTCAGCCTTGTTAGGGCACTGATGGCTTTCACAGAAGTCCTTGCCTTGGTAGTTAGCCATTACCAAGAGGAATCTAATGATTTACCCTTTTCTGAACAAACATCTCCTAAAAGGACAGCACAAAGGATCCAACGGCAGGTGCAGCAAAACCTGCTCTGCCAGCTCTAAATTTATTGTGTTGGAGGCAAATGCACAGAAGCCTTCATTGTGCAGTTGTGACTCATGGGGCAGCTCTGCTTGCCCAGGCTTAGCCGCTGCAGGGTTGCTCTGCAGCAGTGATGGCACTGGCAAGGCAGCTGAACATGCGTGGCTGTCCTTGGGTATGTGTCCCCCTGCCCTGAGGGGTGCTCTGTGTCCTACAGGCTCCCAGAGGGCCTGCAGTGCACTGCCTGTGCTGCCTCACCAGTGAGACCTGTCCTGGCAGTCCCTTCACCAGGGGCAGCTGTAAAGTACCCGGGAGCTGCTCCTCCACCCTTCTCCCCAGCTGAGTCGTGAAGGTGTGGTTTGCGTGGTGTTAAAATCAGGAGGAGACAGCTGAACTTTGCTTCTAAAATAGCTTATTTTGCTGAAAGAGTAGAAGTGATGGAGTTCTGGACATCCAGGAAAGTGGTAGGTTTGAAATTAGGGAAATGGCAATTTGCTTTAATAATTAAGACATGCAAAATTGCTTTTCACCCCCCTTTTCTTAAATACAAGCAATTCCATTAACAGGACAGGAAAAATTATACTCTTGAGTGAATATTTAATGTGTAGGATTTTACATATTTTTCTTTTTGAATCTTCTCATCTAAATGGAAATTACCAAGGTGAATCTTAGAATTAGCTAAAATATGTATTTCACCTTAGCTGATTAATATCTTTAAACTATTTGAAAAAATAAGAATTTCAATTTTAAAGGAGTGCAGTTGGGTCTCCTTAAAGACATGCTGTCATTTGATTTCAGGTACTGGGCTCCAAGTCTGTTCATGGTCATAGGAGGAGGGAGTTGCTCACATGGAGAATTACTTAATATTTATGGTGCATTTATTCTGCTAGAATGTGCCAGAATTCAAAGGGCCATGCTTTGGTTGTTTTGCAAAAATGCAAGATACTAGTCTGCAGGAAAAATATTTCTAGTCAGAAAATCAGGACTAGAGAAAGTTCTGCTTTTTTTTAAAAAAAAAAATTAGGGGGATTGGCATGGCCAAGAAACAGGATGCTTTATCAAGCAGCATGCTGATATTAATTGGTATAGTTTCTTTATTAGTGGTGGTCTTACTTGAAACACATCTTAACATCTTATGGAATCAATTAGATATGACTTTGCAAATGGTATGGTGTTTAAACAGATGTGTAAAAGCTCTGCCCTTCCTAACAGGAAAAGGTCACAAACAAGTCAGCTTTAAAATTAGGGTTGGTCGTATAATGCTCATGAAGGAAATATGGTCTTTCATCCTGGAAAAATAGAGAGTATCCTGGTTCCTATTTTTGGACTGAGACAATGTTATTTTTTTTTTTTTTGGTCAGGGAATCACAACACATGGTCCATTTTTAATACATGTGCTTATTTTAGTAGAATGAAAAGTAATATTCAATCCAAACAGCTGTAGCGTGATGTTGTCAGTCAGGACTCTGTTGTGGTCTTCTCTTGACGCTATTTATTTCTGTCTGTGATGGGGCTTTGTTTTCACAGTTAATTTGCCTTCCAGTAGTAGAGAGGACTGTATTTATTAGATCTTACAGTGCCTAATCTTACAGGAACACCTGCTGGGAAGCTGTAATACAATGTCAACTGCAGCAGTGAGATAAGGACCTGATTTGTTTTTACTTCACACTGTTTCATATTTACCATATTTCTTTAAAAAACATTTTGGAAATTTTGGTTTGGTGTTTTTGCTTATTTGTTTAAGCTGTCCTGTCAGTCACTGCTGTATTTCATTTCCATAGGCAATGCTGTGTCTGACTGCAGTATGTCCCTGCATGAGTCTCTTGATAATCTTTTATTTAAGATGTGATCTATCTCCTTCCTACATCCACAGACTTATTTAATTTTGAGACTTCTCACATTTCACTGTTCTTTGTTCTGTGGATGACTTAGTATTTCATGGCTTAGACAGATCTTCATAGAGAGACTTGTTCATGTTGGGAGAAAAGTAAGCAACATTCATCCAGAAAGTGTGTTGCTCCTATGACTTACTCCAATATACTGAATGGGAAAGAAACACGAAATGTGTTTGATTATGGAGTTATCTATTATGCTGTTTGCAACTGGTGAAATAACACATGAATCATTTATAAGATAGCATTTGTGGCAAAATACTTTCAGTCATTTTTGTATGGGGTATTACATAGCTTTGCTTAGATGTCTTGCCACATTTTGGAGACAGACAGTTGACAATTCATTCATGTTGCAAGTAGTATTTAGCAGGATATGAATTATTTTGTCTTTATATATAAAAGCAGTATTATATTCTGTATCCTTTGAATTGAAGGACATCAGTCATTTTGATGTTTCCATATAATTTTACCTATAAATTCAATGTAATTTCACCTATACATGCTGAGATCAGAAACAAATATGCATCTGAAAAGATAAAATTTAAAAGAACAATAGCCATGTGTCATTACAAATATATTTCTTGTACGTGCATATGTTCCTGTATAGTTTCGTGCATGAATAATTTGTGTATGTTCAAATGAAGGACAGAATGTTTCCCACATTTGGCTCTGGCAGGATGAATTTTTTGTGTGAAAACTGGACAAAAATACAGACTCATTATTGGCCTCATAACTAAGGAAGCTCTAGAGCATAATATTTTCCTCCAAAGTCCTCTTTAAGCTTGTGTTTAGTAAATTAGCTACAGATCTTCCCATCTTTGCCATTTTACCAAAGGAGGAGGAGCTGTGGCTTGTCAAGTACTGACCAGCAAACTGTGACGTGTGTTGGTGCATCTCGATGTAAGTCTCACTTTAGGAAGGGATGTGCCAGGGAGCCAATCCCCATCTGCTGATGTGAAGAGGCCACATTAATAGGTTGAATCTTGCTTCCCTTGTGTGTAACTCTTTCTCCTTCATGTAGAAGTGAAGAGGGGAGGGACTGGACAAGAAGGTCTAGTGTGAACCCAGATCCTCTCCCTGGGTAGGGAGAAGAGCCAGCTGGATGCAGAGGAGCTCCTGAATATGTCAGTGAAGAAGTACTCCATGGAGCTAATTTAGCTGCAAATTTATGTTGGCTGTCTCTTTACATTCTTAGGGCATTTCTGTGTTTTAGGAAAAAAGCACTGTCTAACTGGTGACTTTTATTATGTGACTTCGCAGGTGCTTTTGATTCTTGCACATGACTATGTATCCACTACTTTTCCAACATTGTTATTATGTTTAGAGCTAAAGAAAAAAATGTATAGAGCATCATGGTAGAGAAATTCTGGGTGATTGTGTAATTAATGACTGCTTCCCACTTGAGTTTAGGTTTAAAGTTATACAAGCAATTTTTATCATCAAAAATTTCTAGGTTGGAACACTTTGTGTTCTCACGAGGTGGCCTCTCATATGGGATTCCACTTACTGACTGCCAAAATGCTAAGTCTGAAAGAGAAAGGGTTTTTTATTGGCTTTATTTGTTTGTTTGCTTGTTATTTGTTTAAGTCTGTCTATCCAGATCAGAATTCTGTGAATATTAAAAAAATAACAGTTACTTTGTTACAATTCTGTATGTGTGTGGAAATGTGGAGTTGTTGCCGTTGATTTTTTTTGTGTTGTTTTGTTTGGCTTTGTTAATGGTGAGCTGCCAATGAAATGATTAAAATTCCACCCACTTCAGCACAATCTGTATAAACAGGGGCCTTCAGAAGGCCAGAGCACTTTCAGTTTTAATCTGAAAAATTTTCAGTCCTCATTCCGTGTCTTCATTATCTTGTTTCCACTCTGTTATGGTCTACTGGGGTCTGCTTCATTAAGTTGTTTCAAAATGCTTTGTATTTCCCTGCCTAATGACAGGGGTAGGTGAGGTGTCCTCTCCTATTCCCCATTTTCAGTTTCCCTGAGGTCCCCCACTGGCTTTCAGAGCTTGGTTGAATGGTACACTGGGTATTTTTGTGAAAAAAACTCTTTAAAATGGGGTATATGTCGTTAGGATATTGTAACTCTGGGTTGCAAACAGCCTTTAGGAATAAGGAACGGACCTCCAGAGAAAACGTAGCTAATTGGAAGGGATTTGCTTCTTGTCTGTTGTGAGTAAGTAAACTTCCAAACTTTGCGTCATCCCATTACTAAAATAAATGTAGCTGCAGACATGTGCTATGGGTATCTAGGGAAGCAAAATTTCCTTTATTCAAGTAAAAGAGAAGGAAAGAGGTCACTGATAATATCACCAAACCTGTAAAATTTTTCTGGAAAATACAGACAAATATGTAAATCACATCTGTAATTTCATTAAAATTACAGTAAACTAGGAAAAAACCAAAAAGTGTTCAATTGTCTTTTGTCCACAGATGCTTTTGGCATTCTCAAAGTTTGTTATTTAATCTTTTATGAGAGCTTCACAGGTGCTAAGGATGTCATATGCTGTCTATATCTGAGTTACAGCACTTTGTCTGCTTCTTGACTGTCTACAGTTATGTTCTTATTAGTAGTCCCTTAAAACTTCTTTGGGTTTGCAGTTTGTTTTTGATCACTGATTTTACATGATTTTACTAAATTTAGTAAGTGAGAGATTTGATTTAAAACTTTTTGGATTGTATTTCATAGTTATTTTTCTTTCAAGATTAATTTGTATTGATTGATAGCTGTTTCATGTTTTAAGAGTCAATGGCAATATAATATTTTTCTTAACTTGGTACTTCTTTTGCCATTCAGACTGTCAAACTGCATGCATACTCTTTGTTATCAATGGTGAATAATGTATGTAACATGTGGTCATGTTTTAATTGAGGTGATGTCTTCTTGGAGTTCAGTTCACAAGGCAGAAAATCAGTGTTATAAAATTGGTTAAATACTACAGAGTTACGTATGTGAGAAGCACTGGAAAGTGTGTAAACCCATGTTTTGCTGTTGAAACTAAGGGAATTGTCAGACAGTTAAACAACACTGTATGTACATTAAAATTATCATTTTAATTTGGGTCAGGTGTTTGTCTTTTGAAGCCACTCTGTTGATTATCTGCACTTGTTGACCTTGGTTGGGTTCACATCCTCGAGCAGCCTTGGAGCATGGGGATGGAATTGCTTTTACGTGAAACTAGACTGCAAAATGCAGTAGTGCATGTTCAGCCCACATTAGGTACTCAGAATATTTGAAAAACCAAGCTGTGCTTTGCCTCTACAGCTGAACCTGTTAGAAATCCTGGACTGTATCCGTAGGTATGACTGTGTAGTGTCTGAATGGGCTGTTCTTGGTTTCCATTTCTTTCAGACTTTAGAGCTATATCAGCCTCTTCTGCCAAGTATGTGTAGATTTGGAAGGGAAGATATCTTTATGGCCAGTCACTTCTTCAAACTTTAAGCAAACCTGTTCTTGAACTGGGTTGAACCAAAGAAAATGCTCTTTTTATCAACAAAATAGTTTGTGATTGACTTTGCTGGTTTATCACTGATGCATCCTATAGGTTGTTAAGCAGTTTGTTCTCCAGTCGCATGGTTTTCTTCTTTGTAAACTTCATCAGCAATGTACTATTTGAATTTGGTGTAAATTCTTTAATACAGTGAGAAAACTTAATTTTCACACTCTGAAAGTTTGGTTTTTATTCTTTTGGAGATATTTTCTTGGTGTTAAGGATGTCATACACTGTAACTGACTCTCTCTAGAGAGGTCTCTGTAGAAATAAATAAAAAACCAAAGTTATCTATTTTGTCTGTCACTTACACTTCCAGTGTCCAGAACCCTTGGATGCAAATCATACCTGGCCCTCATTATTTCTGCTCTTTCTCATCTTCATCTATCAACAGTATATTTCAGAAAGAGTAAGTATGGGTGTTACTTTGTTAACATCCTTCCGCTATAAAGATAGAACGCAAAAGACACAAAGAAATCAAAGCAGCTTTTGTGTGTATTTTCCTTATCTTCTTGTTGTCCCCTCTGGTACCTATCTTGCTTATCTGGAGTATGGCATCCAGCTCTGGGGCCCCCAAAATAAGAAGCATGTGGACCTATTGGAGCAGGTCCAGGGGAGGGCCATGAGGACAATCAGAGAGCTGGAACACCTCTCTTATGAGAACAGACTGAGAGAGTTGGGGTTGTTCAGCCTGGAGAAGTGAAGGCTCCAGGGAAACCTTATAACACCTTTGAGTACCTAAAGGGGGCCTAAAAGAGAGCTGGACAGGGACTTTTTACCAGGGCATATAGTGAAAAGACAAGGGAGAATGGCTTTAAACTAAAAGAGAATAGGTTTGAATTAGATTTTAGGAAGAAATTTTTCCCTGTCAAGGTGGTGAGGCACTAGAACAGTTTGTCCAGAGAATCTGGATGTCCCATCCCTGGAAGTGTTCAAGGCCAGGTTGAATGGGACTTTGAGTGACTTGGCCTGTGAAAGGTGGCCCTGCCTGAGGTAGGGAGTTGGAAGTACATTATCTTTAAGGTCCCTTTCCAACTCAAAGCTGTCTATGATTCTGTGTTTCTAAGATGTGATCTGGAAGCAAATGAACCTCTTCCATGCTCGTACTGTCAGGTGTGAAGTACGTACAGAAGTGGCAGGGATGCGTGAAAAGAAAAATCATGCTCTGCTGCCTCCCGGTGACCAGTTGTGTGAGCGTGGGTGTCCTGTATGCTCAGAGTGGTCCGTGTCCCCCAGGTCCTTCTGAGGAGGCTGGCACTGGGCTGGGAAAAATAAAGCAAAGCAACAGTGCATCTGGGTGCTGAGGAGCAAGCTTTGTTTCTGTGGCTGTGGCTTTACTGGTATACCCTTAGTGCATTTTTGAAATGGGCTAGTGGGGACTGCAGGGAGAAAGGGGGTGCTGTTTTGGGTTCTTGGCTTAGTACTGTGCATAGCAGAGTGGGACCCCCAGCCTGGAGCTGGCCAAGCAAGCAGGGTAGATACAACTTCTGTGCAGATACCCCATGGGACCACAGACTATGTATGTGTCCAGAGGGATTCAAGTCAATGAACTGATTGTTCGTGTGCTCACCTAGCACAGGGTTGGAGTTGTCTGTACATGCAACAACTGAACACGGAGGAAGAATTTCCCTTGTTGCTTTTGAACTGTCTACATGCAAGATAAACACTGATAGTAAAAGAGAAAGGGAAGAAGACTTTTCTTGGTTCAAAGTGACATCTTTGCAAAATCTGTGCTTTTCTCTACACAGGAAGGAGTACTCCTTTTAGTATTTCATTCTTCTAGATAATGAGTATATTTAAACAACATTTTAAGCATCACAGCCCTTCTGAGTAGGGAGTACTGTCAACTCTTGGCTCATGTTCTCATGTAGCTTGGTCCCCAGTTTGGCTACAGCAGCAAAATTTCACAGTATGTGGACAGAGTTTTATAGCCATTTTCAACAAAGTTTTTCTTTGGCATATTATGTGCTGTCATTCGATACTGCAATGTTATATTCTTCCCTTCCCCTCCTCCCCTGCCCCTACTCTGGTTTTGATATCTGTCAAAGTGTCTCTGGCCATTTGCAGTTACTGATCTTTTTCACAACTCTAGTTCAGGCAGGTTTGTATTTTCTTCCAGATTGTTGCATTACTATATTCTCTTCCCAGGAAGTCGTATAGAATCAGACCTTGAAAGTCTCCTGGAATTTTCTTTAGCAGAGTCCAAGGTCATGAGGCTGAATGCGTTGTTTGAATATTCATCCAGCAAGACCTTTGGATATGCAGCAGCTGAACTCAGCTGAGCACTGCTGCTTGCAGGAGTCATGATCAGTCTTTGTTTATTTAACCCGGGCTGTACTTTAAAGAGGTTTTGGTTACAGGCATTTGGAGTCCTATATAGATCACTAATTTCCTTTTATTATCTCAGAGTATCTTTATTGCCACTGAGCAAAAAGGGAGGCTCTATCCTTTTCACATAGTTTTATAATTAATGAGTTATTCTAATGTTTTTTAGATCTTATTATTTGGACAGATTTTGGGTGAAGTTACACAAGGTCAACGTTTCAGAAAAAAAGTGAGGCTACATTTTATAGCTGAAGGAGTAAGACGTGCACATTACCAGTTCCAGTAGAATTTAAGTTTAGATAAAAACATCTGTAGTTCTTTTAGTTTCAGGAGGAGCTCTCTCCAAAATGTGCCAAGGTAAAAGCTGTTTTCCGTATTCTGCCCTTAGACAACTCCAGACCTTGTCAGTGCAGAACTTTGCCAAGCAGCAGACAAGTGACTCTGAGAACACTGCAGGCAGTTTCCCTGTGGCTATTTCAATCCTTGTGACAGAAAGGAAAATGGCAAAAATCACATGTTTCCACTTAAATTTCTTCTGGGATGACAGGAATCATTATAAAACCTAGTTCATGAATATTCACAGGGAAGGAGAAATAGAAACAATATAAAACTGGAGTAGAGGACTGGAGGCATGGAGTTAGGATAGCTTCATCCTAAACACAGCCTCTGAAGAGATCTTGGTATGGAAGGTGGGGTATTCTGGAAGAAGGAAGGTGGATTTTGGATGTTCCAGGGAGATGTAATGTAGGACATATTGGGAATGGTTGTTCCACCTTGCATACGTATTAAGATGTTTCCATAAAAACTATATAAAACATAAATGAAAGAAGTCTGACAGACCTGCAGTGTTCAGCACTTCAGTCTCTTAGGGGCTTTCAAAAGATAAGTGATCAGAGCAGGTTTGGTGCTTGTCTGTAGGTCTGTGCAGTGCAGTGTCTGAGCATAAACCCAGGGCACTTTGGAATGCCAGACAAATGGAGTTTTGTGGCCCACTTGGGATCCTGTTGCCTCTCCAGCTTGCTGAGGTGGAGAAGTCCCCATCCCAGCTGCTCATACGTTGCTCCTACCTGGCCAGCACTGTTCCAGATGTCCAGAAGAGCCACTTCTGGGATCCACATTGTGTTAAGTCTCAGTTGTCCAGGCTATATTCAGTACTGCACTCTCTTAGGGTGGCTATTTCTGCTGTAAAGGTGCTGGAATACTCCTGGGAGCAGCTGTGCCAGCAGTCCAGGGTAGGTGTTAATCTCCAGTGAAGGGGAGATGACAGACAGCTGGGTAGGCCAGGGCCTGTAACCTTTGCAGTCAGCACAGCTGGCATTGCGGAGTGACACACAGCCAAATACCTCATCTTTGGGCAGGCATTTAATACCCACTGTGCTTTTATTTCTCTTTATACATACCACATATGTCATCTTTAGTTTATGCAGGGAGAAGTTTTTGTGCAGGAGAAACTCCTTCTGTAGCAGCTCAGTTTTGCAGTATCCATCAATTCTGCATGGGATACAAGAATCACTCTGCAGTAGCAGTAGTTGCAGTATAACTGTAGGCTCCACTGCAGCCATTTGAAACATACTGAATGGTTATGGCAAGAAGTATTAAGAAGTGTGGTATTTGGACATCACTATAATGGCATGTGGCTCAAGAAGCTCTGCACTAGTCAGACCTTATGCTGTGGAGTCGGTCATTCTGACACTGGCTGTGCCTAATGCTCAGTGCTATAGAAGCAGATGAAAAATTCAAAATGCGAGTCTGTGCGCCTGTGTGAATACAATTACAGGAGGAATTCATACACAGTAACTTCAAAGAGCACTCTCCAGCAGGCAGAAAATCACAGTTTAACGCATGGAGTCTTCTGTCCCAAGATATTTGTCCGTGTTGCCTTCCAGGGCACAGTTTGTCTTCTTCAGCATACACAGTACAAATGATGCAACCCCATTTTTGAATACTCAGCTGTGACACACAGCCCTGAGAAACGCTCATTATTCTTTGGCTTTGCTCTTCTTTTTATTTCTTATTTATTCAAACAGATTACATTCCCATTTGGACAGGATTAGCTGTGGTTTGAAAGTATTGCTGTGGTTTGTCCTGTGAACATGAGTGTAGTATTTAGCTGAGTGATGTCTGTTTCATGACCTGAAACGTCTTGGATAGAGCACACGGGAGTGTCAGCATGTGTATCTAACTAGATTTCCTGTTGTATAAAGACATGAGGCACATTTGGGGACTTCGTATGATCTTTCCCATGGGGTAGAACACTGAATTTGGGATTTTCTTCATAGCCTTTTCTAGGAAACATCCTTTTTTTTTTTTCTTCCTTGCTGTTGACCTTCTGATTAACATTAACAGATATATTCAGAACAGACTAAAACAGTAGTGCCCAACATTTTGCTGTGCTGAGGCACACAAAAGCAACCTGCAGAGTGACCTGCCTGTGTATCCCCAGTGTGCTCCTGTCCTGCCCCACAACTTAAACAGCGAATGAAAGACCCATATACAGCTGCTCTATCAACGCTCAGCAAGATGACTTTGTCCTCAAACAATTTAATTTTGCATTTTTAGGATTAAAAATAGCCAGATAAATGCAATAGATGTGGTTTATATTTAATGCTTATTTGTGCGATCTGATATGACAAATCCCAGTTTTCTTAAAGAAACAGGATTGTGCTGTTTGGCTTCAAAATGTGAAACAGGGCATTTAAACTGTGTTGCTCTTATGAACATGAAATATTTTTCCTAATTTCATTTAACGGTTTTATTTTGGATACAAGTAATTTTGTTAGTGTTGGAAACCCATGCACAATAACACAGCTCCGATGCTGAAGAACTGAAACTCTAATTGACTGGCCTTGTCTCTCTGAAGGCAGAATGCAATGTAAATAAGACAACATGAGCCATAAATGGTGAAAAGCTTACTTTTCACTTTTAATCTCCTGAGCTAGACTACCGAAAATTTGCACTAGGAACTAACCTCAGCATGAACGCACACCATTATTTTAACAGGAAATGTACAGTTTTTTATAATCTGTAGCACAAATTAAACTGTTCCTTGATACAAATTGAAGCAAAATAAAAATCTGTTTGTATTTAAATTGATGAACCGAAAAAGTAGGGTGCAAACTAAGCCAAGCTCAATAGCATTCTCTTACTTGCTCATTCACCCTGAAAAGCACTGTTCTACCCCCCTGAGACAGACCATCTCAGGCCATCCCTTCGCTGAGGAAGACTCCCTCTAGGTACAATACTCTTCCCCTACCCTGGATGGGATGTGGTGCAGGTTGATGCTATTAGGGAGCTGGTGAAACATATTTCTCATTAGCTTAAGTGGCTTTAATAGAGGACATCTGAGAATCTTACTGGTAGGTAAGACATGGCAAGCTATAAAGGGTTCATGTCTGGGTAAAAAGGTTTCTAACCTTTTTCTAAGCATAATTTCAGGAAGAACAGGTGCTCTTGGTAACACTTTGGTTTTGTGAAGTAGCAGCCACAGATACAACAAGATGGTGAGTTATAAACTTCGATTGCACACGTATGTTTTAAGTCATGTGAACTCAGCCACTGTCAGTTCTTTTGCTGACTGTGTTTCCCAAAATTTTATTTTTAAGGTATGGCTTAGACATAATTTCATAATACCCAAATATCTGCAGCTTAAAGTGGGAAATGTCTGTACCTGTTTGCCATGCTTTGTACAGTAGTAGTACATGATGTTTTTTATCTCTTACCTAAGAGCTTTAATTGATGAACTCTGAAGAAACTCATGGCTAGTGTTGAATACAATGACTGGTGTGGAATTCAGCATCAAGAATGTGAAAACTCTAATCTGGTGTCTTCCTTTTGCATTTCTGTGCAGTTTGACTTTTTTACCCATAGCCAAATATCCTTTGCTACCTTTAGGATCTTGTTTGTGCTGGAGACTGCTTTCATCAGCTGTATCCCATCAGGTCCTGATGTTCCTGCTCTGTAGATGAAAATCGCATTGCATGGTTCTCTGGACCTGATATAAAGCTATCAGTAGTCAGGGAGAGACTTCAGTGAACTTTGTGTCAGGCCCTTTCTCAGGAATGAAGCTACACCAAAAAAACCCCATTCCCATGTGAAATTAGAATAATCTCAAAACTCTCTATGTTCACAACTGACTCCAGCTCCTGTGACATAGTTTATCTCATCCATGAAAAACACTGAGAACCAGAGCAAGCTGAATCTAAAAGAGGAGAATTTGTTCTTCTATTTTGAGTGTTTCTATTTTTATACCCCAATGAAAAACATACTTAGTAGTTAACCTCTGATTTCTAACTGCAGTTCACTCTCAGGATCAAGGTACTGAAGACTGGTTCCTCATTTTTATTTTTCCTAGACTTTTCCAATCCCTTTGAGCACTGAATAAATTGTCCTCGTGTTTTCTTGCCTATAGTATGTCCTCATTGTACTCCACAGCTGAAACGGTTTCTCAGAGAGCAGGAAATGATTTTCCCAAATGTGTATTTGTAGTATTAATAAGGATGGAGTCTTGAGCTTTTCCTAGTTACCTATATATAGATTTCTTTAAAAAAATTACATCAGTACAATTCCTTGTTTTATCTATATTACTCTTTAATAACGTTCATATACATATGATCAGGGCGGTGAAACTGTATTTTACAACTGAAAGAAGGGTGATTCTTTGGTCACTTTCTGAGATGCTAAGAGAGGGGACTGTTGGTGTTTTAGCAGTATAGAGTAAGACAGTGTCTTTTCATATTACAAAGTGTTACATAAAGATATTTGAAGCCTTCTGTAGCTATTAGGATTCTTCAGATGGATTCCGGGATACCATGCAGAGCTGCAAAAAGCACTTTATGAGTAAGGCTGGTATCTGGTGACGCAGTCTTTAGAAGACCTGTTTGTTGCTTTCCAACAGCATTTTACATTTTAAGCTATACTAATCATTTCATAAATACATTCTGAAGGTCTGGTAACATTTCAAGAGAGTGAGGAGGTGCAGAACCTAACAGCCTGATAAAGGGGAGGCTCCTGTGGCTCTGTGTCCCCAGGTCCAGCGTGGATCCCCAACAGGCACATGTGCACGCTACATATATGTGTGTATGTACATGGTTACATAGACATGCAGATCTACACAGACAGCGGATACACAGCATTCACACAAATAGGAGTGGCATAGGTGGCCTCATCCTGTTTCTCCTCTTCAGCTGTTTAAGATGAAAGTCAGTTGAAGTAATCTATATAGCATACCTATATAGACAGATATACAGCATATGTATGAATGTGCATGTTCTCAATCTAGCCTGCATCTGCCCCTGGATCCAAGTCTTCCCAGCTGGTGGCACTGGGACATTTAAGTGCCTGAGGTGCAACCTTACTGCAGTTGCTGGTACCCCAGCAACAGGGACCCCTCTGCCCGAGCTGCAGTGTTCAGAGCCCTGCACACACACATACAGGCAGAATAGGCTGCCCACATGGAATGCTCCCATCCTGTGATGGCATAGGAAGTGATGACTGGGTCTCCCTTGTGTTTGGCATTAAGCTGTTAATCAGACACCATAATGGAAAGGCTCTGTGCTCAGCGCTGCTGAGGCTCAGGCTTTGCTCAGAGGCCAAGGTTGTGTGTCTTGACTGAGATGTTCTTCCTCTATTTCTTTATGAACTGGGGGGCACAGGCAGACACCCCGAGGTGAGATGGTACCTAGAGTTTATGAATTATACTCAGTTCCATAAGGGCTCTGTTGAATGCTTGTTATAGCATCCTTTTTTGTTTTGTTTTTTTTTTTTAATTTCCTGGAAAGCTGAGTGTAAGTATTTCTTTTGATGCTTGAGTTCTGGGATTTTCTCCCACTGGCTTCAGACTGCTGAGAAAGGGGGATCTGCACAGACAGATAGCTTTCAAAAAACTGTAGCCAAAACCTTGAGCCCCTGTGGCAGATCACTGGGAGGCTTTCAGAAAGGCTTTGAGCTATTCAGTGGGAAACAAAGAGAGTGACCGGTTCACTCTGGAAAGATGACTCGGTACCCTGGAAAGAAGGAGGTCTTGGTGTGTCGTATTACTCTGAGTCAGCTTTATCGCTGAGGAGATTTAATGATAAAAGCATGTTTACTCAAAATACAGATTTACAGGAACGGAATGAAGTCACTAAAAAAGTTCAAATCACAAAAACATATTGCTGAGGGTACACTTAACGTGCATTCTTCTTTCCTGGTTCAGCAATTTAGGTAGTTTGTGAGGCTACTTAACTCTATTGCAATCTGCTCTGCAGAGTAGTTATAATTAAGTGATTAATTATGGGGGTCTGGTGTTGGTTCTCAGAGAAAGCTGCTTTGGGTAATCTGCTCTGTTGCTGGCTCCAGAGGGAACAAGCTCCTGCCTCTTTCCTGTGTTCCTGACCCTGGGCCCTGGGGTGGGCCAAAGTCTCTCACACCCACCATCTCACCACTATGGCTTGATGAGCATCTCCTTACAGCAGTGTTTTAAGTAGGCATTAAACTGCTTTTGTCGCATTTTCATAATCAATACAACATGTGAATTAAAAGTTTTATTTAATGAGAAATAACAATAATGCACTTTTTTTTTCCCATATTGATTGAACTTGCAATGCACTTTGCAGAGAAGCTACCCCAGATCCATAAACTCCCAGAAAGAGGAACACAGTGCCTAGGCACTGCAATCTTTTACTATCTAATAGATTAAGGGTAACACCTCCAAGGACCCTTCCAGAGGTGGGTTTCTTACTGAGTTTGTTTTATCTTGCTGCGCTAGAAGTGGTCTTTGGTGGAATGAAAATACTGACGAGGAAAAGCCTACAGAAATGAACTAAGCTTATTAAAAATTTTGAGTTTCAGATCTGGCTTTGGGACTTTAAGTATTCAACACTTGGTTGAAATTAAAGCACAAGGCCCCAGGTTGACTCTATGACTGAACCTGAAGGAAAGGATAGAAGGTAGGCTGACCTTCTGATATGAGAAAAACATGATTCTTTTTGCATTTGGGGGAAATTAGAAAGGAATTCTGTCCAAAATGGAGTGAAATCAGTTGATCCGAGGTGACCTTTTCAGTTCATTGCACTGATTGGTTGTCCTGCAGGATGAAACAGCTCTGGGCTAGATTTGTGGGGATAACAACACCAGGACGGTGTATTGATGCATGCTTGTCCTCAACTGTCATGATTGTCCTGAGTTGCAAGCCACTGAACTGTATTTCAAATATCAACGTTTAGCCTGAAACAGTGAACCAGTCTTAAAATTAGAACAGTTTTCATTACTTAATGATGGAGGTGCATGCAGATAGATACTTGAGATGCCAACCATCTGCGGCACCAACATTAACTGTAGTCCTCATTTTGACCTGATAAATACCTTCTGCAGCCTAAATGTCTGAGTCCATGATTATAAATACTGAAGGCCGCTTGAGTTGTGATAGCTGCCAATGGGCAGGTCTTTCTCCATGTAAGAAAAACAAATCAAGTAGTTTGTTTCACCTGCTGGCCTCTGCTGAAGGTGTCAGCTGGAAGCTGACATTGGCACCAGAAGAATTGCTGTTAGAAAGCGCAAAATTAATGTCATGGCTTCAGCGCTTACTTGCTTGACTGTTTTTTTCAACAGTTTTTTCATTAACTTTGAGAACTGTCTCATATAATCCTCTGCTGAACTACTGAAAGCATTGGTGTCCTTGGTGGGACTGTCAGGCCTGCTCAGTTTTTCTTTTGAAATGCAAGGTTTCCCTGTGGCTACTGTGTTGATAGCATCCTATAAGGATTTATTTTTATTTTTTTTACCATAGAAAACACTGGATTGAAATGAAGAAGGAGGACCTCAGATTTATTTTAAAGACAAATATTGATTTTTTTTTTCCCCTCCTCTCTACTGATAAATGGGCTTTGGCAGTTGCTAATCAATAATTTCGACCTTTTGAATGTATGTGGGTTGCTACACTAGATGCAAAGCAATTAATTGTGGCTAGAGAGGAATATGAGTGTTCTCCTGGGCAATGATTAGGCTCTAGGGATCTTTCAAATCTGGTAAAACTCCAAAAACATGTAAAACCTCTCTTTTGTAAATTAAGATCAGGAACCATTATTAGCTTTTGTTTGTAGTTCAAGGATGATGTCATATTTGGCACAGTGCTGCAGAAAAACTCCCAGCTCGTGGCTCAGACCTGTTCTTTCTCAACTCAGTGTCTTTGGTGTTTGCTCTTGAGGCTGCCTGTCTCTCCTAAAGAGGAATGGTTTGTGTGATACCAGCATTCTAAGGGCTGATTTAGTGTTATCACCCTCAGGGGAAGAGGGATGGGAGGCTTTGTTTGGAGCTGGTCATGACTGCATGATTTCCAGCCAGCTTATCCTTACATAAAAGTGGATTCAACAGCTTTAACTTTTTATGCTGGTATAAAGTTCTCTAAGGCCATTGCAGCTAGATAGCCCTAGACTTTATGGGAGAGACACAAAGAATTTGCTCCTGCATTTTTTGACTTTTTTTCCAGTCCTTCTATTTATGTTGCTAAATGACTGTAATTTAGGGTTAAAAAACTCTTGATGAAGCATAATATCATGAAAAAAACCCTCCTTATGTTCGGAACTGTAAAGCATCACAGGAAACAGTGTTCTTCCAAGTTTTGTGAAGTTGCAGTGTGTTAATGGACCTTTTGTGACATGTTTTCCAGCCTTGCCTTTTCCCACAATGGAGGACAGGGGCTGCTGAATTTTGGAGTAACTACATTAAGTAGAAGTCACTGTAGTTGTAGAGGAGTAATTTGATCTGTAGTAAGTCTCTTTTCAATTATTTGAAGTTTTCCATAATATTTATTTGATTAAAGTTTGAATCTATCAAAAGCTTGAAAATCTCCTCTATATTGTAACTATTTAAATTTAATTTACTTTTGCTGCAATCACATATAAATAGTCTGTTCATTGGAAAGGAAAGGGGAATCTTATTCTTCATGAAGTTATAAAAAAAATCCTTTCAAACCAGTCACATGATCAGTTCATGAGGACTGTCTTACTAATTTTCCTATATTATTATTTCTGAGTTCATTGGCCAAGTATGCATAAGTGTTTAGAGAGAATACTGTAGAGTTTGCAGTTAAAGGTACAATACATATTTGTCAGATGACTGCTTTTTATGTTTTGTTTGCTGGCTGAAACATCCTGCAGAAATGTTTCCTTCAAAATGTCAAGTTTGAGTCCCTGACTAGGCTGAAAAGGATGCAGTAGCTTAAGGGACAGAACAGCCAAAATACAGTGTTAGAATAATGGCAGATTTGCAACCTAGTAACTTGTGAATTAGTAAGACCATAAAAGAAAGCCTCACAATACTGAAAAACAAGCACTCTCCTATTCCCAAAGGAATTGTACAATGTATATAATGTGTCCTGAGAGATGGCATTTCATGCCATTATTGCATTGGGCAAAATAGAAGAAATATTAAAGAAATAGATACTGAAGAGATAAATAGAAGGGTCAATATTATAGAAGTGGAATTTACATTTACAACTGTCTCCACTCTACGTTAAAGCTAGATGTATGAATGAAGAAGTGCGGCCTCATAGGCAAAGTGGACAGAAAAGGCAGCCCCATGTGTTCTCCCCTTACCTCTGTTATGGCAACGAACAGCCAGGGTATTGTCAGTATGAGATGGCTGATGCTGGTGTGTCTCAAGCTGAGGCGGCACCTGCAAGACCAACGCAGTTGTCCCTCGCATGTACTTTGTGGCATTCCCAGTCAGATAAGCACTGTGTCAAGAACCTCTGCCAGCCCTTGGGGCTGTGCAGGGTACCTGTGGTCCTGTGTCTTGCTCCTGCCCAGCGCCTTGCTGCTGCCCAGCCCAGGTTGGGTATTCTCCTGGCTGGAGATGCGACTATAGCGATTAATACCAACCATCCCTGAATGGTGTGACTTACAGAACACACTTGACAGCCTAGTTTTGTGGAAGGCTTTTGTTGACGTTTGCCTAAGAAAAACGACATCATTCCTCAGTGGTTTTGCAGCTCATGAGCAATGACACCATGTTGGACTATTCTGTTTAAAGCCTTTAGACCATAATGGCAGTGTGTGCATGAGTAAGTAGTGTTGTTTTGTATGGGTTTGTCAAAACTCTTAACAGGTGTCTTAAAGGCAGTAACACCTCCAGAGCATTTTTAGAAATCATTACTGTATTGTGGTGTGTCTTAAATAGTAAAAATTAAATAAATGTAAATTTTCCACATTCCTATGAGAGTTCTGTCTCAAATATTCAGCTTAGTCTAGCAGGAGTCCTTATGTGACCTGTCTCTCCTACTATGCTTTCTACATTTTTTTGCACATGTAATGAAGCATTTGATTAACTCTTTTTGTGAAATCTAACCTGATTACAATGTCCAGCTTTCAGGACTCTGCAGAAAGTAACTAAATGTGCAGTAATTAATACATCTACTGGGGATTCGTCAAATTTGTGAGTACTAAATAAACCCAGACGCAGTTGCTGTGTCTTGCAAAACAGCAGGATTTTTTTAGTCCTCCTGCCACATAGTCAATAAGGAAACCAGGAAAATGGTTCCTGGTTATCTGCTGCTTTGCTGCTTAGTTGCTTTTTGTAATAGTTGGAAACAGCTTTGTGTCTGTTATTGACATACTTAGTCAAAAATAATTGTGAAAATCAATAGCCTATTGAGCATGTTGCCAGCTTTAAAAGACAACTCCGGCACCCCAGGTTGATTGTCTACGGAAAATGTTTTGTGAAATCCACTGTCTGAACTTCTAACTTGGGCAATCTTTTAATGGAGCCCCAAATATACTAAGTTGTTGCAAGAGGCTTACTACAGTCTGATAAGGCTTTGAATTTTCTTAGCTTCAAAACAGAATATGCATGTCAGAAGTAGCTCTCTTTTTTTCTTTTTCCTCTTTTTCCTCTCAGGTGCAGTTTTCTTTTGTGGTAGAAGACTCCTAAGGCTCTCCTATAGTGCTTTAGGCAAATAATGAAGTTTGAGCAGTTTATAGTAAATAATTGAATTTAAAAAATCTAGAAATGTGATACTTGCAGGTTGATTTTCCTCCTTAACTGTGCTTCTTACATGGTTATGAGGGTGGATTAGTATAAAGTAGTTCCAAAAATGACAGTAGCATCTCCTTACCTTATTCCTGGTGCATCTGTTCCCAGTAGTATCTGCTGACCTGTGCTATTGGAGGAAGTTGATTTAAAACAGAGAGTTTAATTTATTGATGGTGAACTGAAGTGTCTGTAGTCTGCCTTAATTTTTATAGCGTTCAGTCTTTGTTCTTATTTTCTAAACACCCTTGAATGGCTATTCTTTGCTGCCATTTCATGGTACATACAGTGAAGAAGAGGCCCAGTTTTCTACTGCCCTGCCTCCCAGGCTATTGACTGTAAATCAGGAAGAGGAATTTTGCTTATAAGGGGCTATCCAAGTGCCAGGGATGTCCTCTCTGGACTACAGACTGTAACTACATCACCTGGAAAGCACTTTTGACTTTCCGCAGTTCAGGGTGAATTTAACAGAACTTGACATTTCTGTGGTTAATTGAATGCATGATGGAGAAAACCTATAGTGATTATTGCATATGGATGCCAGGGAAATTTTTTTATATTTATTTTAGATGAGAGCAGTTAGGTTGATGAAATGCAATCTCCAGTGCCTTCTCTCACTATGTTTGCAAAATCTGAGTGTATATCCAGTTGTTAAGGATTTGCTTCTCTGCATCTTTGAGCATTGGAATTGGGATGGCAGGAAATCCAGCTGAGGCACTGTTATTTTTGTTCATCATACAGAGTTTATATTTTAAAAATAAATAAAGTTATTTTTACAAAAGGGCAATAATGCGTGTGAACATAACAGAAAAATCACAGAGGAGCCATCAAGTCTTTAAATGTTAAATAAACTGCTTTACAAATTAGAAGAGCTATTTATGCCAATTCCCATCCTATTGGGGACCTTTTTACAGTGAGACTTTTGAAGTTGAAAATGTGTGTTTAGCAATAGTCTGGCAACAGACAATAGTATATATTTCTGCTTTAGCGTTTTTCTTTTTTTCAGACACGGATACATAAAAAAAACTTTCCCTGCATGTTCTTCAGATTAATTTCTGTTATATCCAGAATAATATATTAGACCTTAGGGCAAGAACAGAACATGATGATCCAGGTTGACCTTGGTTGAGGCCAGCTCTTCCTGTATCTACCCCAGCATCTTGTGGCTGAGATAAATCAACTTGTGGTCCTTTTTTTCTTTTTCATAAATACAGAATTAAATGCATTAAAAGCAGATGAACACTATAGTTTTTTTATACGTCGACTCTAGATGTCAGGTACATAGCCTGTTTGAAAATTTGATTCCTTTTTTTCCCTTAGCTTTTTTAATGCTGAATGGAAGGTATTCTTTTGTGGACTGGATGAAACCTTACTAAATGTTAGTTTTACTATGAATAAGATAGATCAAAGAAGGGCATTATAAAAACAGCCAAAAGCCCGAGAGCCCCTTGGTCTCCAAAATTCTGTCCTTTGGCTGGGGTAGAGAATTAACTTTGAGGCAGAAGAGGTATCCCCTGTCATCTGATAACCATTCCTGTGTTGGGAAGCTGGTATGTTAAAAACATGAGTGGTCAAGGGAAAAGCATTAGGAAACCAAGACAAAATCAGCACAAGTGCTAGGAACAAGACTAGTGTAGAAAATGTTGTGTTCAATGGGTTGTTCAGGCTAAGTGTTGACAGGATAGGGCTGGGAGTTGTTACCAAAGAAACTATCTTTTCTTTGATTGTATTGTGTAGAAGGGGAGAAGACGTTGCATGCTTTCTGTAAGAGAGCTGGGCTTTATCCAGCAAATGTACAACTCCATTGTTGTTTCTTTTTCTGACACAAGTAACACACAAAAACAGAATTTTGGTTTTATGGGTCAGAAATGTATAAATGCTTATATGTGCTAAATACATATCTGTGAGTATGTAACTTAGATTTCTGATACAATAAATTAACTAGACAGAGTTAGTAGGGAAGGTCAACATCTAATAAGGTTATCTGATTCAGCTTAATGTATTCATTTCGGTACTAAAATGGTGAAGCAGGACTAGACATCTAAGCCAATACACATGAAAAGTAATGAATACATTTTGTACTGATTGATAAAATTCATCTTGCTCAAACTTCTTTGGCTCCAGAACTAAAATAACTATTGACCTAGTTCTAAAAATATAGGAGATCAGGTAATATCTTAATTCTGATTTATTTGGTTTAAACTTTGAAACGCTATCACTTGCAGCTGGCAGATATGCCGTGGTAGGGAATGGTGCCATCATGAAATGCTGCAGACTGAAAAAAATCACCTGCTTGTCCTGGGATGAGTGCCATTGCTGTCTGATGGAAATATCAGGCTGGTCTCTCATCCTCTGAATGGGATGCAGATGTCTCTAATGGGAGAAGAATTTACTTGTATAGCGTAGGGAATGTTGCAGTAAGAGATAACACTTAGCATTTCGCTTGTGACTTCTTGTATCCAAACATAGGATTTGTTTCCTTTTTTCCCTTTTTCTAAAGGCAAACTCACAACCTGGTAAATATTAGAAGCAGAGTGCTCATGTACTGGAAGAGATTCTTGGCAGCTGTTTGTTTTTGCTGGTTCCATTTTAAAATGAATTCCTAACAAAATAAAAGAAGAATATATGTAGAGTATTGTAGCTTTGTTTGGCAATTGTGGTACAGTGATACAGTTCTCTTTAGAGTTATCATCATCGTTTTTGCAGGGTAGTTTGGCATCTAGTATGGCGCTATGTATATTTATAAATAACAGCCTGAAATATTGAGGCAATATATGATGCTGGTTTCCCTTGTTGCCTTTGCTTTGCTTGCTTTTTTGTTTTTTTGGGCATTAGATTTGAGAGCTGGGTCCAATGTTTGAATCCAATTATTGTATTATTTCCCAGTTACTCCCCTCAGCCCTTAGTGCACAATCCTTTGATCTCTTGTATTGAAACTGGGCTGCAGTTAATCTTCCATGTTGGACTTACTGAGAAGGGAAATTGAGCAGATTGATGTTTTCCCATTTTTAGTCTTTACATCCTTTTAGATACCAACTCAAAGGTGAGACAGCAGGATGAAAATCAAAATCCTCATCAGTTTATGATAAACATGGTCTTCATGAAATGCTGCAGCCTGCAGATCAGCGATAGAAGTATTGACCTCTTGCAGTCTGTCCCTAAACGCTTTTGCCCTGCTTGAGCAAGCTGCTACCAACAGCCAATTTGTTCTGTAGGATATTGCTAGATGCTTTTTATTACCTCTGTTGATGGCCACTTAGTGCTTTCTTTGGGTTCAAGAAAGTTTGAGCCCTGAGTTGTTACCTTGTGTCCCCTTTGAACTTCAGTCCTTGGATGAAATCTGGACCTTTTTGTAGACCTTTTTCTTTGCATACTTGTTTAATTTCATGCTGAATTGACTGACTTCCTACTCTGGACATTGCCTGGATGTGACCACATTTTGTTTTCATTTTATAAAGTTGCAGTAAACTTGCTTCCTGTTTCCTTCTAATTCCTTATTTTAGTACATTTTAATGTATCTGTTCATATTTCTTTTGTGTGTATATAATGTCAAATAGAGAAGAAAACCTGGGATGATATAAAGGAAAGCTTTATCAGCACTAACATGGGAATAGCTCTGTTATTTCTGGATGAAGGCCACAAATGAGTTATTCAGCACATGATAAATGAAGGGGACACTATTGTAAGAAACTTCTCTAGAATGCATAACCCACATGAGTCACTGTATATAGGTGGAGGAACACTTTCAAGAATTTAAAATTCTTGTTATGACTAGAATGAATTCAATATATAAATGTAAGCTTATTATTGATTGAACAAGTTGGTGGGTTTTAGAGCAGTTTAGATGTGATGAAGTCTTACCGAAGGAAGACGGGTTCTGGGAGATACTTGACTAGATGGGACTGCTGGTTGATGCCCTTGAGGACCCTGCCTCCATCTCCAGTAGAGTTTCTGTTGTGAAGTCATCAACTCCAGAGTCTGTCATCTTGAGGCAGTAGATGTTCCAACTAGGATGACCCTGAAGGCAGGGATTTCTGTTCCCTTTCTCATCTGCCTTCTCATTCCCAACCTTTGTCCTAGAACCCTTAGTGCAACCTGATTAGGCATAGTGTCATTGCATCTATAGCAGCACTCTTTTATTTTGTTGAGCAGGCTCAAGAGGAACCTAAGAGTTCATGTATTTTTAGCAGAACAACATTCTAGATCAGGGTTGATTTATAATGACTTTTATTAAGATCTCATTTGATCAAGAAAGAAAACAAATACATTTGAAGCACACAGGCAAGACCCACAAAGGGTTGATGAGACGTGATGTTTGTCATCTTTAGCAGGGCCTCTTCCATGTTGTTCAGCTGGGATCACTGGCATACCTTCCCCTTTTGCTCCAGGGTCCCCATGGAGCTGTGATCAACCACACACATTGCCTCTGACTTGAGGGCCCACTTTTTCCAAGACGAGGCTCTTTAGATTGATGCAGTTGGAACTTTGGAAACTTCTCTGGTGGCATAAAGGACTACCTTTCAGTCCTGGAGGGATACCAGCAGCCAGACTGACTTTGGTGATGAACTTGTTTGTAAGAGAACAGTTACTCTGCCTGCCTTTCACCACTGCTTTTCACTAGTTTGCCTAGGACCTCCAACCACAACATTTTTGTTTTGTGAACTGGAAGAAAATAACATCTTCCTCTGAGATATAAAAATTATGCAGCTCATTTGAAGCTCACTGGTGATGAGATAAAATCTGATGGAGGGGTTAATTACGGTTTTGGGGATGGGATATATTTGACTATAATTGTGATCTGATCCTTAAGAGAATATAAAAAAAGAAAAAATTGGGCATGGTTTGGATTTCTAATGTCTAATTTTCACTGCTGGTAGTGTCTAAGCAGTCTGCTGTATTTTAGGAATAAGATCTTGGGTTTACAGCAGATAATTTTGTAGGCACATTTCAGTAGGTGTCAAAAGTGGAAAAAAAAAAAGAGGAGTGTTAGAGAAGGAATAAAGAACAACCAGAATCAGTTTTTTGAAGCAGTTGCCTGATCCATCCTTGCCTCCTCTGCTTTGGTTTGCCTGGGAGTGGCTTCAGGCCCATAAGCTGAAATCATTTTAGGTGAAACTCACCCCAAAGATGGCCTTCAGAAGCACACTTAATGTTTTCAATGTACAAAGGGGCACTCATTGTTATCTGTTCCAAAATAACACCCTCAAACAGGTATATAGAGTCAGGTCCTCTTTGCCCACTTGGCCCTCTGGTAGCCCTCTGGCCACCATCCACATGCTGATGTGAAGGTACCTGGAGAGGCTTCCGCTCTTGGTTGGTGGATGGAGGAGTGTGCTGTATAGCTGTGCTTGCTCTGTGCTCGTGCTCCTCTCCAGCTATCCCCAGGTACTGGGGACCTGACAGTGGGCTAGGCTAGACCTTTGGTGCTGTGAGGTGTCCCTGGAGCCTTCCCTTCTCCAAACTGAACAACCTCAGCTCTCTCAGCTTGTCCTCATAGAAGAGTTGCTGCAGCCTTTTAGACCCACTCCAACAGGACCGAGTCTGTCTTGTGCTGGGGACCCCAGAGCTGGACACAGTACTGCAGGTGGGATCTCATCAGAGCAGAATAAAGGGGGAAACTTATGTTCCTACCCTTTGGTGACTAATCTCAACTAGTCTGGAGTGGAGGGAGCATACATGATGCGTGTTTACTGAGCCATAAACATGCCTGAAAGTGACTGGGAAGCAATCCTTGGGAACAGTTAAGAACAGGAGGATTTCAAGTTGCCTCCATTTTTCTTGATGTGTAACAGCCATTCAGTTTGAGGCAACTTCTTGGTGCAGTGTCTAAACCATGTGCCGCGAGGCTGAAGGAGGGTGTCTGCAACAGAAGGTGAGCAGCAGTTTGAAATGAAAGGGGATAGGTACACACACAGAACATTTAAATAGTCCTGCTTGTTTCCGTAATCAAAGAAGCAAACATTTTAAAACAGAACACTGTGCAGAAATAGTGAAAATCTTGAGAGGCAGCTCTGGCTCCATGCTCTCAAGCAGTTTTTCTTTCTCATCCAGGTATCCTAATGAATTTCCTGCAATGGCTCTGCCTACATGAGCAGTGGGGTTTCTGCAGGTGTCAGTTGTTTTCATCTCAGGGTCATAGGCCCTAGTACACTCATGCATTAAACTTGGGGTCTTATATAAAAATGTTCAGTTTCCATATGAATATCAGTGATTAGTAACTAACATGCATATGCCTGTATAGAAGGAAAGACTCTGATTGGGTGGTGAACGTCATTTCTCCTTTCTTCTTTACTTGATGTTCGGGCTTTGGCTGCTGTCCCTGGAACCAGCTGCTATCAGACTGTGGAAGATCATCTGATGCCAGCAGCAGCATCTGGATGCCTGGCGCAGCTCTTTGAACAGTTGTCTTGATTTCTATTGCAGTCAGCATGCAGCTGGAGTTTTTTATCCTGCCTGGATGGTTTTTCTCTTTGGCTTACCTTGAATTATTTGGAATTTATATGTTTCCATCCCATGGGGCAAACAGGACTCTTTGCAGTTACTTCTCAATACTTGCATAGAGGATCCTTGCTGCTGAAATATAGGCAGAATTCCCTTCTGCCTTCATGTTTGTATGTGCTTTTTTATAGGAGAAGCACACTAAGATTTACTCTCATCCTGAAGCTGTTGGACACTTACAGCGCACGCTGGGATTACAAGTACAAAAGGAGAAACTTTTGTAGAGGTAGCTGCAAAACCTTTAAAATATATTTTGTATCAGAAAATTGTAATTATACAAGCAGAAACTTTCTACATTGTGCATTTTTTGAAATGGAGTTTTAGCAAGGATCTTGCATGGGTCTAAGGTAGGATTCCTGCTAGCAAAACCAGATATTAAAGGAAAACAAAAACCCATGAATTACTGGTAATGGGTACAAGGGAGCCAGGTTGAGGTTCCTGCTGTACCCAGTTCGTTGCTGTGACAACCTGGCTGCAAATTTGGGATGTTTTCCATTGCAGCCTTTTATTAGGCCAGCTGAGGGGTAAGCCCCATAGCCTGCTGGCTAGCAGGTGTGCCTGAGAGACAGGAGCTTCCCTGAACCAAGAGGGGAATAGGGCTGATGGAGGACAACATGTCTATCCCCAGAACATTAAAGAACTGTTTGTCACACTGTGAGGCAAAACTAAGTATCAATGCTGCATTTCGTTTTATTAAAGATCTTTTTTGTGGCCTGGGCCATAGCCAACCGCTCATTCTCTTCTCATGCTTGCTTACTCTTCTGCTGCATGTGGGCCCAAGACTGCTGGGGTTCAGGTTCCATCATCCTAGAAATGCCCCTCCGCTGCATCTTGCTGTGCTGAGACACATCCTTGGCTGGCAGCAGTTTCCTCCATCTGCCAGCACACACAGCCCACAGCAGGAGAAGCCAGAGGATTGCTACCAAATTAGGAGACGGGGTTGCTGGCTAGGTCAGCAGGGATACTGCGGAAATGTAAGAGACAGGTTTCAGATCCGCCAGCTGCTCTGAAGAAGCCTGAAGTAGTTTCTGGAGCAGCAGCTATTTTTGAGATTGCAGTGGAAGTGAGCAAATGTTACTGGGTTGCCTGGGGCTTCCTTTACTTAGTGCCGGGTGGCCATCACTTTTGGCCCCTTTAGACAACTTTGTTTTGGAGAAAAAACTGCATTTCATTGTGTACAAAAATGCAGTTCCTGAGCTGCACTGGGAGTGTCCCTTATGGGAAGGCACAAAGCAGTGTGCTGGTACTTGCAGTGCTGCTGCTGGGCTTGCAGCTGTAGCCACAGTGTGAGCCAGGGGCCCACCAGCCCCTGTCCCCTGCCCAGATTGTCTGTCCCCTGCTGTACTGAGGGGAGCAGAGCAGGGAGAAGGGGTTTTGGCCTCCACAAACTCTTGCATCTCTATGGAAGTAGCCAAAAGAGCCAAGTGGAGCTGGTTTTGGCCAGAAAAGCCTTTTTCAGGTGATTGCTTTGCATTATGCCACCCTGAGTCGTTTCTGGCAGGAGAAGGAAAGGAGAAGCTGAGTGTGAGCAGCCAGGAATAGCTGCTGGTCCCATTGAGAGTGGACAGAGGGACTGCTTTCACTTGTCCCTACCAGCTCCTGTCACCCAAGGTCCCTCCCAAGTAGAAGTGATCCCCTCCCTCCCCATGGCTAGACCCTCCCAGGTGAGTTTGGGATGCAGGGTGAAACAGGGCAGAAGTCTTGTCAGCGGGTGCTCATTATAGCTCTGACCTCTTCAAACTAACAGGCTTTATTTGGCTTCTGAACCAAAAAGATTGGGACACCACTAGCTTATTTTGTGCTAGCAGCGAGTCAGCAGAGTTACTCGCAGGACTTCATGCAATCTTTCCTACCTGCGTTAGCTCAGAATTTCCCTTGCTTGGCTGATCTGTTAACTGAAATAAGGGAAGATGTGACTGCGGTTACACATGGTGCTTGGCAAGGACTCTCTGTCCTGTACGTTAGCCACAGATTTATCCTTCTGCTACACATACTGACAGTTTTTCATTTTCTCCCTTTATTCTGTATTCAAATTTCCCTTCTTTTTTTTCCTTCATTATCTTTTGCTTTGCCCAGCCTGGTTTCTCTCTATGGTTCAGTGACTGCCATCCTTTACCTTGGATCTTTGCTTTAGTGTCAGAGATGAGAGGGTTCACACATACCACATGCAGACATCTGCTACATACACACCAAGCACTGGGATCCTTGCCCATGTGGACATGTGCGTGTGCCCCAAGTATGTCTGATTGGTTTTGTACCAGTAATTTCACCTAAGCCAACTAGCTTTTATTAAATCCACAACTGTTGAATAAGGCATAGTCAAGAACCACAAGCCATATGTTTCGTCTGTTTTACCACATGCTATTCTGTGTCTTACAAATAACATGGATATGCCCCTAGGGATGTTATGACAAGGTAGGGTGTTTACTAGAAGACAACTTGTCAGACTTGTAGTTAGGACGTACTACAAATAAAAATCTCTGTTTATGTTCTATCCGTTTTGACTATCAGCTATCATGAGCACAGGCGCTTCCCCCCACCCCCAAGATTGGTCAGACCTTCGTTTCCTTGATTCTGTGTATTTCTGAAATTCAAGTTTGAGTTTCTGACTGAGCAGTTCTAATCTCACAAGTTTTTTTATCAAATGCAGTCTGGACTAGTTATGACAATCACAGATAATATGTTGAACACCTTATAGCTTTTCTGAAGGCAAGATCGCTCCTTGGTTAACCAGTTTTTTTTCTTTCAAAATGAGTTGCTTTTGCAAGATTTGTTCTCCTCATAATAAATTCAAGGCCTATCACAAATTCATCTTCTTGGTTCTGATTATCAGATCAGAAATGCTGTGGCCATGTGGAACAAAGCACTCATCCAATGTTGATTTCTTCTGCTTTTTCAATATTTGGAGGTTAACCTTATGCCAGCAAGATTTCTCTGTTAGGTATTGTGATAGCCTTCTGCAGCCTTCATAGAAGTATAATGATTTGGCTTATTCAACAAAAATGTAATTGTGTCTGTTCCTGGCCTGGATCAAATTTCTATTGCTGGCTTGTCCAGCAGTGTGCAGGATGGTTATGGAGAATGGAACCACCCATGATCAAAGGCTCTTTCTAGGTGTATTTTCATAGTCTTTGCCATGATTGGATTAGCAATTAAAGGGTCCATGGTGAAATGTAGATCATGATTAGCAAATTTGGACACAGTACTGCTAAAATCGATATCTGTTAAAATCGAGAATACTGGCACTTTTCTAAGTACTTAGTGTGCTGGGTCAGGCAGGTAAGCAACACTAAAACCCCTCTGTGTCTGCTTGGCCGGGAAAGAGTTGATGTTTCATGCTGTGTGAGCTGACTGTGTGCTGTACTTCTGTGTTTGACAGATATTTTCAGCTACTGCAAACAGACATTAAGAGCAAATAATGATCTTAATATATCATCTCACTTTATTGCAAGTGACAAATGGAAAAGTAATGTTGTTTTCATAACATTTTAGGCATACTTCGTGACCCCTGCGTTACTACTCAGTCGTGAATGGTGTTGATTAGGAATTTCAAAAGGGAAATGCAATAAAATGAGAACATTAAGAGTTTTAAGATAATGTCTTGCTGTATCAATTTAGCCAAAGCAGGATACTGAGCAGTGTTATATTTTAAACCATAATATTTTTGTTTTCAGTGGTGCTGTGTAATTGAGCTGCCAGTTTACCTCAGTTTATTTTCTTCATACTTTTGTTACTGCTTCTACAGAAGTAGCACAAAATACTCCTTTTCCCTGCTGTGATTAAGATTCATCTCAGTAAGATTTCATTTTTCGTTCCATTTCTGTGGTAAAAGAGTGACCAATCAAAATCATATCATTGTATACCCGCTAAAAAAAGTTTAAATTGACAAAAACAATTGGTCCGAACAGAGAAACCAGCTTTGCCATAACATTTGTTTCTTTCAAGGAAGGAATGGTTTCATCTGGGATGGAAAATATTTATTTCTGGATGTGACAATGTTCTTTTATGCTACTTTGGTGCACTTGCTACATTCCAGCACTGCATTTTATGTTAGTACAGACAGTTTAATGCTATAACAGATCTGCTTGTGGTAGCTGGTAGATGATTAACCTTCATAATGCATTACGTTCCCTCGAGCAATTCTCACTGTAGCATATTGCCACATTAATCCCTTTTTTGCTACTTCAATGCCTGTATCATCCAAAATGGGTAGATATAAGATTGCTTTAAGCGTTAAATTCAGGAGGAAAAGCTCTGGAAAGGGGAGTTGTTTGTCCAGCCTGGGCCAAGCTCTGACAAGTGCTTTGAATTTAATGAACTGTTAGTCACAAAACAATCTTCTCAAGAGGAAAGGTGGCCAGGAAAATAGCCAAGGACTAGTTTTGAGAGGAGAAAGCTATCACTGACTGAACAATCATGGGGAAGGACTTGAAAACACTGGAAAGTAAAGCATGGCAAGTTTGACAATCCTAAGCTTCACAATACTGATTGACAGCATTGCCTTGGGCCTAAACATGTGGATACCCATGGAAGGATACAGTATGGTCAGAAGAGGTCAGATGAGGAGACAGAGGCAGAAGATCAGACACAACTACACTGTTAATTTGGAGAGTTGTCTGGGGCCTGGGACCGTAGTGGAGCAGAGGAGCCGTGTTGGCACTTGAAGATGGCACACATTGACTAACACTTTCAAGTGAAGTGTGTAGCGTCTCCAGAAATTGTATATTACCAGCAGGAGGCTGAAGTACATATGTTTATTTAAAAGACCCGATTGTGCTCAGTTTTTAATGTATCGATCTTTTTTCTTCTATTCACTGTTTCTGTTTATCTATTAAGAGCTTATTGGGTGGTAAAACCAGGCAAAATAACTCTCAAGATATGCAATTTCTGATAATGTGGCAGCTAGGGAGGGATTTATGCTTTTCTTGTTGGAATGATCTTAACGGAAAGGCAGCAAGCTCTGGACATAGTCAGATCAACAAAAAGGGGGAAATTTATTACACTTGGCTGCATTTGTTGTTGTAGTGAGTGGGTGTGAGAGAAATATTTTCTTGATTAGCCTCAGATTCAGGGTACAGCACTGGATCAGATGGTTAGTAATAATGTCTATCTTGTCTCAAGTTACTATGCTTACATCAGTTGACCACAATTAATAACTTGTTCCAGGGCATGGAACTTCATTGTTTCCATTTCCATCTTGTTGCAAGTCCTCACTTCATTACCATCAGGTCACTTGTGGCAGAAGTCCAACAAGGAGCTGGGACTGCTTGTCTGTGGGTTGTGTGTTTTGGATTCATGGAGAAGGGACCTGAAGAGAAGTTCTCATGGCTGCCAGAAGGGAGCTCAGGGCTGCAATGGGGACCAGGAGGGATGAAAAGAAGAGAGGAAGGAGACACCAATCTCCTGTCCTGCTTTGCTGCCAGGTCCCAGATACTTGGTGGCACCTGTTAGCTACCTGTTTTCAGCACCATCCCCACTCCATAGGGCCTCTGAGTCTCCTCTGTGGATGCCTTCCTGCATGTTTAAGTCTCCTGGAGGATTAAATTGCAGGAAGTAACACACTGTAGTTCTGTTTTGCCTTTCTGAGATGCCGTGGGATTCACCAAGAATCCCATCCAATGTCTGGTGAAGGTGTCACCTCATGTAAGCAAAGGGGCAAAATACTCTTTGAGGGAATAGAAAGTCAGAGATGAGTGCTGTAGAGTTTTTTGCCTTTTTTTTTTTTTTTTTTTTTTAATAGAGATTAGTGAAACAAAAATATATTTGCAAGAAGATAACTCTAGGATTTTGTAGCATAATTCTGTAATGCTTGGAAAGATGGGGATGATATCCAGCAAACATATATCATCCGTTGTTGAAAAGACTGAAGGAAAAATCTTGGTGTATTGGAATGATAGAAGCTTAATGCTCTGACTCTGTCATGCAAAGAAATGTGGAGAAAGCCTATTCAAGAGATTATGGGGAATTCATCAAGCACAAACAGCTGTGAAGCCAGCCTTAAATTTTAAGATTGATGGGATTTTTGCAATACAGAACATTTTATTTAATTTAAGTGCTGGTGCATTTTTTGTCAGCATGACTTTTGGCACTGATGTCACAGTTTGAAAACACTGCATCATATATGGAAGCAGCAATTGTCCGTGTGGGCCCACTATAAAATGCCCTTGGTAGACTTGCACATTTCAGTTCTTTACCACATGCAACAGGGGTATGACAGGCTGACTAAAGACAGTAGAACTGGAGGAGAAGAAGAATGTGGAACCTAGCTTTCATTTTTTGAGTTGCCTAACTGCTTCATAAAACTAATCTCTTTAAGGACAGAGGATCAAATTCTCATCTCTCAATATAGCCAGAGTTACCTCAGCAGATCTGGAATGGCTCAAGAGACCCTCAATCCCTCAAGTCTTGATCTTTGTGTGAACTCACATAGCATGAATCTGTTGTGGTGGAATGTGTCAGCATCTCCATCAGCAATTGATCTTAATGGTGCTTGCGGACTCTGCAGGACCAAGGAGCCATCATCTCATGAGCAAAATCCTTTTCTGAATAAAGCCTGTGTAGGGCTGGGGAGGGGGGAGCCCTTTGCCCTGGGACAGGTGCTGTGAAGTGCACTTTGGTACATGGGATGTGACACACCAATAAAGCTGCAGGCGTGGATTTTGTCGGGTGCCAGTTAGACACATACTCATGGGCACACTTTGTCTTGGCTTTAAATGCCTTGTAGGAAGCTTGATAACCTGCCTTGGGACCTGCTTGTAAATTGGCCTCCATCTACTGTCTACCCGACAAACAACCTGTTTCCTTGGGCAAAGAGTTCATGCATTATAAGATTATTAAAGAATTCATTTTACCACAGTGGTATTGATCTGCTTCAGCCTCTTTTAGCAAAGTCCTTTAAAGCCCATAATTTTCCTTCAAAGGAAAGAAGCGAGCAGTGCTATTTTAAATTTTGCCTTAGTGCATCATACATTTTACAAGCAGGTTGCCATCTGCACTGTAATGACTTTCTTCCAGGAACATTCTTTTTGTTAGGACCAAATGAATTTTTATAATGGAATTGTTTTTCACTTAGCTTTCAGAAATGCTTCTGTATGAAACTTCCACCTGCATGTAAGTCAAATTGTGTAAGTCTTATTACAGTGTTCCTATAAATTACTTAGTAACTGAAGGGACTTTACAATGAAGAAATATTTTACTGTTGCAACTTCTATAAAGAGCAAGTTTTGAGTGGTATTTTTCTTGCCCCACAAACTAGTCGCACTGAATATTCATTCTTGAAGCTTTATATCTGTCTGTGACAATGATGAAAATATATTTAAAGTTATGGAAGCCATTTTTTTTCTGGATATTTTATAACATCCCACACAAATAGTGAACTAGATTTTCTCATGTCAGAATTTTTTTCTTCATCTGGTTATCCCAGTGCTGTTCTTGCTCTTCTAGTACTAAAAAGTAAGACATACAAACTTTTGCTGCCAATCTTGATAAAAGATCTCTGCTTCTGAGATACAAAAAACCCACAAAAAACCACATATTCTTAGCTTCCAGTCTCACAGATCTGTTGCAGCTGCTTGTGTTGTACCTTGCCCTTGATTCAGCACAGCAACTCCAATGCATTTGTTAATCAGATAGTAAGACATGACTAAAAAAAGTCTCCTTGAAGCAAGAGCTTATAGTAAACAACATACTTTCCCATTTCTTATCTACATAATAACAGCGCTTTGAGAAAACACCAGTAGTTTCCCGGCAGCGCTTCAGCTTTCATCTGTTTCGCAAGTAGAACTAGAGTGCGTTTTAACATTGGGTCAGCAGGGTGCTCTTTTTGGGCCACTGCTGTGGAAAAATCTTCTCAGCCACCTGTGCCTTGCATGGAGCTACCCTTGCCCTCGGCTTTTGGGCTGGCCTTGCAGGTTACTGGGATGTGTGCTAAATGCATTGGTATTTTTTATAAAGAGTGCAGATCAGCTGGAGGAGAGGAACATAGAATGGTTTGAGTTGCAAGGGGCCTTGAAAGATCTTGTCCAACACCCCTGCCATGTGCAGGGACATTAGGATGCAGTACTGAAGTCAAAATTTAATCACATGTCTGGGGACTGCACTGCTAACCTGCTTCAGTGCCTAAATAAGATGGACCTGTAATGGCACTTGAAGGCCCTGGTAGTGTCACTGTGATGTTGTCTTTTCACCCTTTGGTTTCTGATATTTGGTTCCTGTTGCACATTTGCAGCTTTGCAGCCTGCACTTTGGTTGCAGCTGGAGAATCCCACAAATTGAAATTTGTATATTGCTTTCTCAAACTGTGATCTAGCCACTCCTACTCCTTGAAAAACTGTCATATGAGTGGTGTTTTTTCCAAATGCTTACTAATGACTGAAGGAAAGACAATCATTGTCACCACTATTTTGCTCAATTCTAATTTTTTTTCCTCTTGACATTGTCTTTTTTTTTTATTTTTATATTTTATTGGTAAGCATAGATCCTCTTGTAAATGGCAGGTCATAGCCATGGAAGTTCTTACTGCTGGTTATGTGGTGAGTGCCTTCAACATAAGCCTCCTCTCTGAGCTGGAATGCACTGTGGTAACCCAGACACTCCCCTCAAGGATGTCTTTGCTCCAAACAAACTGGAGGTACCTGTTGTCTCAACATGGTGATTGAAGGCATTGAAGCTATCTTGATTTAAAAGATACTTTTTGCCCATAAATAGGGGAATAAATAAAAGAAATGTATCAAATGGCTTTGCACATCCGCTCTAGTGCTGTCTGGGGCCATGATATGAACCATTTATAACCTAAGTAGGTTTAAGTTCCCAGTTACTCATTTGGTGTCCTTCCTATACCTTTCTGCAACAATGCTTGATATTTTAATTTCTAGTTTACACTTGAATTTGATTTTTTTATGGGTAATAGTACTTGTTTCAGAGGAAATGAAAATGTGCTGCTTATGTTTCTATTTGTAATTTACTTGCAGTGAGTAAATTATCTTTATTATTTTAATATAGCCTTAATTCTAGTTTAACATAGCATTTAGATAGAAAATTTACTATGTCATATTCCAGGAATTGTTCAGGTTTAGGCAATTCAAAAATATGAATAGCTTTTTTTTGGTGTCATGGGAATATAAAAGGAAAGCACAAATATCAATGTGCCTGAGTCACTCTGTCTCATCTATCTCATATGTGATATCATATAAATGGAATATCCTTTTAATTTTAAAGGAAAAAATTAAATCTGAACCCCTGTAAAGGAACTCTTTTTCTTTCAAGCTTCCTGTCTAGACTTGTAGTCAGAAAAATCCAGGAACGGGCTCTTCCGTTGGTGTCTCTAGCACTCAGCCTGCTCACTCGGGCTGGGAGATAGGCAGCGCCTCTCAGTCCATTCAGCAGCATCTCCTGCTTCCATGTGAAAGAGCACCATTTTTAATCAGATGTCTGCAGGATCTCCAGGAAAAAGAGATGGCTTCCTATCTCTGAAGCTTACATAGCTGATGAAGAAAAGTGGGTCACAGCACTCTGTCCTAAAGAAGACCTTGCAATGGTATGTGGGTGTCTGATAGCCCCTATGTGAAGATCCCCAAAGGGCGTCTCTGTATGTTGTTTGGTTGTTGGGTTTTTTCATCTTATTTATGTGGATTGTTTGGGTATTGTTGCTTAAAATATCAAGAGTAAAATCCTGGCATCCTGCTGCAGTTCATGGGAGGTTTGCCAGCAGATTTAATGAAACTCTGTAAATGTAAAAATGTTTTCTTCTGAAGTGTTACACTTAGTTTTTAAAATAAGTCCTTCCACTGGCAGAACTTTGTTCAGAAGCTTGGGCTTTGGGGATGCCCCTTGGCTGCTGGGGCTGCCCGAGGGGCTGTGCCAGCCAGCTCAGTTCTCATGCTTTCCAGGTGGACTTGGCTGGGCTGGGCAGGAGCCAGAGGCCAGATGTGGCAAGAGTTGCCTTGCACTGCCTGCTAGAGAGAGCTGGATGGGCACTACAGCTTGGTGAAAAGCTTGTGAGCAAGTAAGGCCACTGGCTTATGAATGTAAGGGCTGGGAAAGCCAAACAGGTTGGTGTAACTCCTTATGGCACTTCCAGATTGCTGGAATCTCCCTTTATCCAGTAATTGCTGCTTGAACATTGAGAGTCAGAGTAGTATACTGGCTATATCCATAAATAACACAGATCCTTGCCCGAAGAACTCATCCATTCATTTTGCATGTGAATTTCCTTTGTGTGTGTACTTCAGGAAGTAGCAGAAGGCACTTCTGTCATTCCCTGCATGGTGGAGACCCTTCCCATGACCTCATCTAACCCCGTGGATTGTTATTTGTTTGAGCTCTGCTGCTGGTCTTTAGCTCCACACCTAATTAGGAACCATCACCCTATTCCTTTCTCAACTCCTGACAGCGGATAAGGTGTTGGCTGCTCTCAGAGAGGTGTGGATGCTCCTTCATCTCTCCCCTGAGCAGAATGAATTGCACTGTTGTCCCAAGGAGCGTACATTTGGATTTGCAGGTGACACTAATGCTTAAGGAAGCAGGTAGTAAGAGTATGAAAATATTCCATGCCTGAATTTACCATCAAGGCCAGCTGGAGAAGATAATTCTTCCAGATGTCTTGTAAATGCAAATTTGTTACTTTTCATAATAGTGCAATTATAATATAATCATAGAAGCTACAGTTCCTGTTAAATAGGGATTTAAAACAGACTTCTGAGAGAAAACGATTGCATACTCTCTGCAGCCTTTGCATGTGGCTCACATCATTGCAGTTTCTTTCATAAGTCTTGCTCACACTTGTTTAGTTTTTTACTACAATGTATATTTCCTTAAAAAACTCCTTTTTTGGCTCAGTTCACATCAGGCTTTGCTCCTGATTGAAGGCTGTCATAGATGGACTCTTTATAGCCCAAGTGCTCTTGTGTCTTGTTTGCTATAGATAAATATTTATTAGAAATTTTTCTCCAGTTTTGCCTCCAGCAGGCTGCAGGATACGGGGAAAGCAAAGTGTTTAATCCATCTTAAAATGGTAGAAGTGTATTGGAAACATCTGTTTTGGACACAGCATCCCATTTCACACGAAGTTTCCTTTCTATGCACTTCTGAGAAGGAAAGCAGCAGAGTTGTCCCCTGATGTTCCTGGGAGCTGCCCAAATCAGGAGGCAGCACTACAGGCAGGATGGAGGCAGAGGTAGGTGCCTGCCTCAAGTAAGGGCAGAAAACCCATGAAGTTCATTTTTTAAAAATATGTATCTCAGAGAGAAGGGTAATAGGAAGGCAACTAAAAGGACTTTATAGGAAAAGGGCTAAATGCTCTTCCTCTTTTGAAAGCTGAGCGATATTGATGTTGTGACCTGATACATGACCTCAAAGAGTGCTCAACTCCAGATGTTGTTTTTTCCTCTTTGTGAGATCTTGAATGCTTATTATGAAGAGGAAAGGTAAATTTCTTCACTAAGAAATTGCATGATGATACTGAGGCTTCCCAAGAAATTGGTCTAGTCGTTTTATTGGTTCCTGTCTGGAAGTGTTGAAAGTGCTGTGCAGAAGGCATAAGAGCTCTCAGCTGCTGAAAGCCTGTACATTTTGTTCCAGACTGAAGTGGGATGAAGTTTAGCAGTTATTTCCAGTGTTTTCCTCACTTTCTGAGGGAGAAGGTGGCTTGGAGCAGTGCCCTGGTTTTGCTCAGTGCAGCAAGCCTTGTCTGCCTGTGTGGTGGACACTGGTTTCTGCCCATCTTTCCAGCAGTGGTCCCTGGCCAAGCAGTAGGGTTGTGTTCCCTGTGGGAAATACTGTGAGAGTGCTATAGCTGATGTGGTTTTGTATCAGAAATGTCAAGGACAATGGGATTCACACCAGCAGACCTCTGGATAAGGGATATTGGGCTGGTGCTGGATTGCTGCGCTGGAGCATGATGCCTGGGTCCCCTAGGGAAACTGATGCCCCATGCTGTTAAGCGTGTATTTGCTACTGGGTAGTATGTGGCACTGGGGGTATGTTCCAGCAGGGCTGGACATGGTCACCACTGTGACAGCTCCCGGGGGGACAGGCTGTGCACGGTCATGGATGAGGATCGTGGAGCTATTGACTTATGGTATGTGCTGTCTGTCTCTGGTGCTTGCTCCTTTCAGTCCGTGATGTAAAAATCAGCCACAGCTGCCCTGATAGGCTTCAGTTCTGACATTCTGCTTTTCAGATGTGTAATTGTTTTTCAAATGGTGGCAATGTGTTTTGCTGTTTCTTCCCTTGTGCAGCTCAGCTGCTCTCTTTGCCTTTGATGAAGGTGTGGGTTTCAGGGCAGTCAACAGAGTTCATAATTTCCCTCTCCTGTTTTTTTATTTTATTTTATTTTTTATTTAATTTCAGCCATTTTATCTGAAAGGGCACTGAAGCAGCATTACTTCAAATAGAACAGTTTCCAAGCTTTCATTTGACACACCACCCAAGTTAGACAAAGGATGTGCAATGGGTCAATCAGGCCATCACAAAAGGCTTGAAAAATGGACATGAGCTCAGTACAGTCAAACAGGATCACTATAGGAACTCAGGAAAATGGAAAATGCTACCTCTCTTCATACATTTACAGATGATGTGTGCAGTTTTTTGTTTGCTTGTTTGTTTTGTTTTTATGCTGTGTGAGAACCAGGAGGTTCCTGAGCTCAAACCTACGCAAAATCCACAAAAATACTTGTTCATATGCATAATTAACTGGTCTCTGTTTTCAGCCTTCCATTTTGTTTATACTTTGTAATTATTTGTAATCCAGCTGTTACTGCTCTGTATAAATAAGAAACTAATGAAAGATAACGGACCTGCTCATCAGATATCCTCCAGAATGTGTTTTGTTATTCTTGCATGTGCCATCTGTTTTTAACAAGAAGGGCTTGGATTAATCAACCATAACAAGTGCTTTAGCAATATTATATTTTCTAAATAGATTGGTATGATAAGTATGATTATATTTGGCATGAAGAGCTGGTAGATCTTATTCCTGTATATGCAGCGCTTTTTTTTTTTTTTTTTTTCCCTGTCAGGAGGAAGCAATACTTTTTCCTCTGAAGAATGTCACTGTTACCAAAGAAATATATGAAAGTAAATTGTTTCATCTCTCATTCTAAAAATCTCTGCCTCCCTATCAAGGCCATTCCTGAAAGAGTTTCTAGAGTAGACATCCTTCAATTCCTTTATCATAAAATGAATATACAAATTATCACATAATTATTTCCATATATTTAGAGTTTATAGACAGAAATTGCTCTTTTTGAGGATTTCATGTTTTATTATTGCCCACTTAGCTTTCAAAGAGGATGTTAATTTATTTACTCTTCCTAAACTCAGCTTGAAGCAGATGAGGTCCATATGTGAGCTAATTCTAGATATAGACTGTGGATGAGTTCTGAACACTTGTTTATCTTTTCTCATTCTTCTATAGGTTCATATTGAGTATTTTTACGTGACTTATCATGTTAAATAAAATAAACAATTTATTAAGAAGTAGTAAATTTGTGTTAGAGAGTTTGGTTGAACATGGAATAAAAATGAGATATATCATCAGTGAATAATTCCAGCTGGAAAAACAAGGACACTCATTACTGAAAAATCAAAGCATTTGTTATCTTAGAAATGAAATGTTTCCTTTTTTTCTTTTCTGTTGTGAAATAACACTCAACACTGACTATAAATACAATTTATTTAAAAGAGAGTAAAAAGTAGTCCCTAACTTCCTAGGAGAAGGAGTGGGAAAGAATGATTTGATGCACTGTTTCTTTTATAACGATATTGATGTGCAGTCATTTCAGGAAGAAAACAGGAATGGTTTCTGTACAAGAAAATTGTATTTTCTGCAATTTTTCAGTTTCCACATTGATTTAGAAGAATCAATTTGTGACATAACAATACATACTATGTGTCTCAATCCCATAGGGTATCAGAATCGTGTTACGTTTTATCACTTTATGTATGTGGTAACAAAACATAAATACGTAAAAAGAAACTTCAGTGTGTAGAATTTTCGAATAGTTTGAGTTGGAAGGGACCTTAAGATCATCCAGTTCCAAGCCTCCTGCCCTGGGCAGGGACACCTTCCACTATACGAGGTTGCTCAGACCCCCATCCAACCTGGCCTTGAATGTTTCCGGGGATGGGACACCTACCATCTCTCTGGCAGCCTGTTCCAGTGCCTCACCACCCTCATGGTAAATAGTTTCTTCCTTATATCTAGTCTAAATCTACCCTCTTTGACAAGCATTACTCCTTGTCCTATCACAACAGACCCTACAAAAAAGTCTGTCTTCATCTTTATTGCTCTAAGGTCTCCCTGGAGCCGTCTTGAGACTGAACAACCCCAGCTCTCTCATCCTTGTCCTCATAGGAGAGGTGCTCCAGCCATCTGATCGTCTTCGGAGCCCTCTTCTGGACTATGTTTTTCCTGTGCTGAGGACCCCAGACCTGGTTGCAGCACTCAGGTGGGGGTCTCACAACCTGAGATGTTTATGTTGCTGCTCCTGCCTGTGATCCATGACAACTGAAGAGTCTCATCAGATTGTTTTAACTTGATAAACACTGTTGATAATTTAAATATAATATTACAGCAGATACTGAAATAACAATGGAAACGATGTGTATGAAGTTGGATAAATACATCTATGTTAATAGATATTTAAATTTGACAGTGTTTTATAGTTTTATAGCATTTTATTGTTATGGCCTCTTATAGTCTCATTTTGGATGTGAATTGTAGCATAAATACGTAGTCAGCTGTGAATGATCTGGGATTTGAGGTCCTGTTTGGATCTAGTCTGGGTGTAGTTTTACTGTACACATAAAATGAAAGCGTGTGGTTTGAGACTTCATTCACTTAGATGCTCTGCATATAAATGGTTTATTGCAATCAGTGTGGCTTCATGGATGTGCTATTTGCAGGATACCTTCCATGCACTGAAATATGGAAGTCCTGGGAAAAATGTGTTCACACAGGACAGAAATAGAAAAGGAGTGCATTCATAGCTTGTGCTGGAGAGAGAAAACAAACTGTTTATATACTGGTAAAATTACTAGATCATGTGATTTACATGGAGGGGAAAATTCAGATAGCAAACAATAACTTCCATTTTGAATCTCATTGCATTCAAAATATACCCAGGTTAATTTTCTGCTAATTTTAATGTGTAGTGTTAAAATGACAATTTCTTTTAAGGATGGGAAAACGTGACTCTAATATTACTATAACAATTTAACATAGCTTATATACACAAATATATATGTATATATACGTACTTAAACTTGTAAAATACTGGACGTCTTATTGAAGTTAATGATGATGACTGTTGAGGTTGATAAGAAAGTCTTATTCTGATTCTTCAAGTATTTGAGACACTGTGGGCTCATTAAAAGTCCACTCAGAGACTCCAACTGCAAGTGAAAAAGGGAATGCTGCTTTCACTTTACCATTTCCCTACAACCAAGTACTTTATTTTTCAACCTTAAATTGTTGACTACTTGTTCCCCTGTAAGAATCCAGCAGCAGCTGTGCCGAGTGGGGGACTGAACTGTATGTCAGCAGCCATGTGCTGCAGCACTAACAGAAGCTGTGCTGCTCTCTGAAATGGGAAGTTCACAAGAGAATCATTGGGGCAAGGCAACACAGCTGCTTCTCAGTTTTTTGACTCACCAAGGCTCATCTCTGGGTGATTTGGTGAGTCAGTGCCATTTCCATCCCAGCCCCAGGGCCCCCTGCCTCTGCACCCTGTGACTCTGTGCTGGTGCCTCATGCCCACCTGCACCTGGAGCAGTGCTGCTTTTGGCTGGAAGGAGCAAAGATATATGATGCTTGGTTGGCCGGTTCACTCTGTGTCATTACACTATGGTCCCAAGAACTGGTTTGTCTCATTGTAAGTCTTAAGTGATTATATATCTTTTAGATTTGTTTAAAGGCAAATCTTCACTCCTGTGCCTTTTCTAGTTCTTTTTCATATTTCCTAGGAATCAGTACATGCTTCCAGTTTGCTCATTTGCCCCTTTTGGTCGTGCTAATACCCTTCTGTTTCAGCCTCTGCTGTGCTTCAGGCAAGGCAGAGGTGAAGTGACTTCTTCCTCTGGAAGCGCTGGCAGGGGTGTATGAAGGGGCTGCCAGCCCTGCTCCCTCCTCTTCCTGCTGGCCAGGGTACAGACTGGGGGGAGTCTGTATTGTGTGCTGCTTATCACTGCATTTTGGCTGAGCTTTATAGAACTTAGAGCAAGATTTCCTGAAATTGGTTACCCTGATATTTTTGCAGTGATTGTTTCTTGTTGCATTCAGTTCATCATCGATAGGATGCTATAAAGTGAGTGAGACACTTCTTCCATACATACAAGGGAGGCTACTTAAGAAACGGAACTGCCAGATGTGTTTCTCCTGAGGAGCCAGCATGCTGACAGAAAAGGAGTGTGTCATAGTCTGCTTGCCACTTGTTACTTTCATATTCTAAAGTCCTGCTCTTATTAATTTACATGTTAATTTTCTACTTTGCCACTGATTATGCTCCATTTTTGTGCCTACTTCATTTATTAGTGTCAGTTCTTCCCTTAAACATGTTTGATACATGATTATCCCCTTTCAAAGAGATGTTCCCATTGCTGTCTCCAAAGGAAGTGTGTTGGCCATGTAGATCAAGAGGTTTCATGGGTGAATAATTGGGAAGCTCAAAGATCCTCACATATCTGGCGAGCTTTGCAGCAAATTAAGTTTCTTGGAGAGGATTCTATTTTTGCTTAGTGTCAGGCATCAGCCTGTTAATATCATGCTCTACTTGCAGTGACTGTTTTCTTTTCTTTGCTGTACAAAAGCAACTTCCTTTATGTCTCATCTGTTTTCCACCATCACCATCTCTGGGATAGGAATGCATTTCAGTGAGACCATGAATAATAAGGAGAGGACTAAGTAAACTACCCAGAAAGAAACCAGGGAGAAGAGGGCCAAGCAGCTTGATCCTTCTGCCCTGGGTGTTGGAGGAGAAGGGCTGGGGAGAGGGTGTCAGCAGAAGCAGTGAAGACACCAGTGGAGCAGCTCTTTCTGCCTCTACTGGTGCCCAGTTCAGCTGCTAATGGCACACGGGCTCGTTTCTCACTGTGCTGTTTATGGGGCTGCAACAGGCTGTAACAGCAGCTAATGTATGAGTATCGTGGCTGGGAGATGTTAATGTGTGTGGCAGGCTGTCTGCCTGAATGTAAAACATGACCCCCAGGTCTCCCCAGCCCATGGCCGCCACCAACAGGTCCTTTGCTGTTGTCCAAGGGCTTCCCCTCCCAGTGGGACATTTGTGACCTACATTAGAGCAAAACAATGAAAATATCTCTATTCTTGCACCCTTTGCAGTGATGTGTTTAAATCCCTGAAGTTGTTCTTCGCATAAATTGTAAAACATTCAGTTGGAGGCCATGTGAGCTGGTCCTACAGGCTGTGATGGTTCATAAATTGCCATTTGAGGGGGTGAGTTTTTCCTGACTCAGACAAAATTGTCTGTTACCCAGGAAGAACACAGTTCAGAGAATGCTTTCTCCTCTTTGTGTGCCTCACTCAGTTCTGCTTCCAAAGAAGAACCAGCACGGGCAGGTCAGGGTCTGCAGCCATCAAGTCAGCAACATGTGTTGCAGGGTTCCGAAATTTGCCTAGCTTCCTCAGTAGAAAAGCATGATTGGTCTAGCAGGCTGTCTAGCATCTTGAACCAAATAGTTTCACTGTAGCCAGTGACATGTTAAAAACCTGATGCTTTTGTGCTAAATCTTTGCAGGATTTGGGACTGTCTCTGCACTGTTGCTTGCTTGCCCAGATGCACATGTGCTGCATATGTCCTCATTGCTAGGTAGTCCCATGTGATGAAAAGTGATGCAGTGCTACCAGCCTGGATTTGGAGCTTGTTTTCATTCCAACATGTGGGTTATCAAAATATAGACAAAAAAAAATAGCTAAAAGTCGACGGTGCTATTGCTTTATTGCACTATTCCTCTTCTTTCCCTTTATCTGACACTGTTCAAAGACTGTAACACGTAAGGGATATAAGGTTTTAGTTGCTTCCCAGCTAAGTGAAAGAGTTATGTTTAGGACTTGGTTATGTGCATGGACTGTACAAAGCACCTGCAATGCCCTTGTGAATTTGTCCAACAAAATGTTGCCTGCATACTATGGTGACAGATGCACCGGAATAACGTGGGGAGATGTACATGTGTGCCAGCAGCACCTATTCCTGCAGTTACAGTGGAGACAAGCAGTTTATTTTCTGGTACTTTTATTCAGTTGCCTTTTCCTTTCAGCTTTAAAGTTTTAAAAACTGCTATGAAGGAGTCAAGTTAGGAAAACACAGCTTGACTCAGAGGGAAAGTACTGAATAGGTGATTGACACAATGGAACTGTGGCAATGCCTTTGTCTGTCCCTTCCTTCTTTCTTGTCTTCAGATAGTGACAAATTTGGAGAGACAGCACCATCCAGACCTCCATGGTATTTCAGTGTTGTTGTGATCTTACTGCACTGGGTCATTCTTCAAACCTATTTCAAGTTCACACTTCTGTTGGTGTGTCCCAGCACTCTGTTCATTTTTCTGCCATTGTGCATAATGAACAGTGACCTTCACACTAAGTCATGCTTACTAAGTACATGAAACTAAGTGCACCAAGGCAACAAAATGAAGCCATTTACTTTCACATTCAGGCTTCCTCGAACATGGTGTTAATGAGAAAAATAAGCACCTTTGCCCCTCAGGAATAACGAGAATAATTTTCATCCATATTGAACCAGAAAGTACTATTATGTGTTACCTGTATTTATGTACAACTTCTGCCTGCTGTCATAACATAACACAGTATTGAATGGTTGAGCAAACAGTACATCAATCAGAAAACATTCAAACAGTAAATCAGTCTATAGTTTCTTTTATGGTTTCTTTTGGCTTACATACTCTCTCACATTAATGTATTGCATATTACTTTCATGGTATATAGTAGCTATCTTTAAATCTGTACATCAGTCGTTTTTGTGTCCTTCCCCTATATGCAAACCTACAGTTTTTGAACTCAGATTAAATCAGTTGCTCCACATGCCTTGGCATCTTATGTGAGAATTTGCTCTTTATCGTTGTGCAGTAGAAAGCTTTAGGGCTTTAATTGATTCATAAATATTTTAAAGGTTTTTGCTCTCCTATTATCTGTTTGGTTTACATAGATAAAATGCCTAGAACAAAACATTTGGCTGCTGTGAGGATAGGGACTCATTTGCAAACCCTCCAGAGACAGACTGACTTCCCGCCAATGTGAAAACACACTGAGGGCTCCTGCCAGCTGTCACTGTCATGAAGTGTCTCTGGTTGGGAACAGCTACCATTAGAACTCCTCAAATGCAGTGAACTGAACATAGGGAAGAGGAAGGGAGGCTTTGTCAGATAGTTTTCTCAGCCACAGAGGGAATCTGTTGCTGAGTGATTGCTGCCCTGCGAAGCAAGTACTTTTTGGTTTCTAGGGAAAATAACACTTTCTAGAGTGGTGCTTAATAAACTAACATCATAGAGGGACAGTGTCTGCTGATAGGAGACAGGGGTGGGGAACTTGTGGCACGGAGAGTGTGGAGGAGTCAGCAAATGCTTTGCTGTAGTGAGCGCATCCAAGTCACTGCCCTGGGCGTCCGTCTGTCTCCCTGGCTCACAGGCATACCCAGATACACTCTTATACTGCCACACTTCTGGGGCGACTGGACACTGCTGGTGCCAGCAGCACACTCCTCAGGCGTGCATATATATGCCCACACCCACATGCTTCTAATAGCTATGATTTTGTTTCCTAATTGGCTGTTCACAGCATGCTGAGCTCTGGGGCCAAAAACTCAAAGGGCAGAGCTTTGCTCTATTTTATGTATATTTTATATATAATTTATATATAACAAAATAACAGGCTGTCCAATAATGAAAAATATGTTCCTTCCTAAGGCTCACACTGTTTCTCCTCACCTGCTTGACTTGTTCTACTGATGTTTGAGTCCTTCTCCTGTCCTCCCCAGTGCAGATGCTGTACTGCTGGCATAGTCCTTGGCCAAGAGGTGGACAGGCAGTGCACTGCACAGGTCCCCATTTAATCTCCTGGCTGGCACATATGCAGTAATGACCAGCTCAGCAGGTTGAATGGACTTGTGCCGCACTCTCTTTTTGGTTTTTCCCTCTGGGCTTCTACTTGTCAGCCAGGGAAGTTGCAGAGTCTGCAGGAATGCAACATGTTCTCTGTCAGATCTCTCTTCTCCTGGAGGATGTGGCTTGTGTGCTGTCCCAAAGCACTGCTGTGGGAAGATTGAGAGATGCATAGGAAAAAGGGCATTACCCTTGTTCCCTGAGAAAAATGGACTCAACAGAAAACCTGTATTGAAGTCCCTTTTCCCAGTGTGGAGACTGCCCTGACTGAAGCTGTAAATGCTTCAGGGCCAAGAGCGCTGCATGTGTGAAAAGCACTGAGGCGTTTGGGGCTTGTTGTCACACTGACAGTGGTTGCAATGCTAATAGGGGGTGTATGAATAGCAGGCAAGGTTGGCTCTCTGTAAGGTGGTTTTAAAGGCAAACCTATAATTAGAGGTATGAGAGCTTAAAAAAATTTTGTGATTTTGTCCAATTAAAACATTTTAAATAGTCAAGTCAGCAAGTTAAAGTTTCTTTAAGAGGAAAGACCTAGCTGCACACATTGACTAATACAGTCCATGTCACTGCTGCGCAGAGACCTAGGTTTCCTTATTATAGAATAACTCTAACACTTTCTTTTTAGAAATAGTTAAAAAAAAAAAAAAGGCATACCATGGTGCTTGAAAGTATGTTGTTTTGATGAAAATCTACAGAGAAAGATTTCTTTTCCTATTACATTTAAATTCTTGGCACAACCTCTGAAGGAAACTTAAAGTAACCATATATGCCTGATTTGGGGAAGGGACAGATATGGAAAAGAAAGCTCTTGGTCATGAGTAGTATGTTTTGCCATGTTAACCGTTTCGGATTTTCATGCTTGAAAATGAGGTCATTGCAGTGTTATTCTAAACATAGTGTTTTTTAACATACCCAGTGGCAGGGACAAAAGAATGTATGTTCATCTCTCAAACAAATGTATTTATGTGGCCTCATTTCAGCAAAATATTTTGCTGCTGCTTTGTGCTGAAAGAAAATGAGATGGTTTGGAGCTGCTGCCTAAAAATTGTCAAGTGCTGAAGATCTGAATGTAATTCTGTGGTTTTGCTCACACAACTTATTTTTAGATTAGCCTGTCTTCTCCTTGCTGGGGCAATAAATCACAAATCATCTACAAACAGCAAATAAAGAATTGCAAAACTTCAGGCTGGATGCCCTTACCACAGGTGGATTCTCCTGAAACTATCAGAAACTCGCCTGATTTTCACTGAGGATTGGGAAGTCCATCTGGCTTTGGCTGCAAATGGATTTATCTTGCAATATATTGGATTCAGCATCAGGTTTTTTTCACATGCCTTTTTGACTATTTCTTTTTTTAAATTTCTGGAGGCTGATGTTCCCAGAATTCCATGCAGGTGCTTCTCTGAGGTTTTTTTTAAGTGTAGAGGTTTGTATACCCCAGCCATTCTGACATGTTCAGATCCAGAGCTTTGTAGTGCAGATGTACCTTCAGCTGGCCACATCAGCATTGTGTCAGCAGTGCTGCTTCTCTTCTCCCTGCTGTGCCCACATGCTCACTCTCTGCCATGACCTCTGCTTCTGGAAGAGGCCTTTCCACGCTATGATGCTGTACCACCTTGTCCACCCCATTGCCCCCTGTTGTAACGTCGCAGGAACTCTTGCCTTGTTTCTCGCACGTCTTAAGCTTGTGCTCAGTGGGAGCTGTACACATGTGAGGAGTGCAGCCATCATCTAAAATCACAAAACAGTGTATTTGGGCTTGCAGAAAGTATCTTGAAAGATAAGAACAACTAGGAATTACACGATAGTATTTTCAAACTATTTTTAGGTTGTTTTGCTCTGCTAGTGAGTCTCATACAATTGTGTTGTTCCCTGTGAATAATGTCTGATTTTGTGTGAGACTTGGTAGACAGTGAGAACTTCCCACCAGTTTTGTAGAAATCGGTCTCAAGTAGAAGTGGCATGGATGACTGTCACCATGAGGGCTGCTCCTGGTGCAGCTTAGAAGGCAGCTGCCATTCCTCATGGACCTTCTCGCTCCATGTCAAGGTTTTGAGGTCCTAAGTCATTTTATGGAATATTTTGATTGGACAGCACAGTGCCTACAAAGAGAGATGCCCCAAATGCAGCGTGGTTGGAAGTGTGCCCTGGTCTAGTGACCCTGCCAGCAGCATGAGGCAGGAGGGATGCGAGGGGCTCAGCCCACCTGGTGGGGCACAAGAAGTTCCTACCAGGCAGGTGCTGTCTTTAGCAGCTGGGAGTTCGCCAGAGACAGGAGATGACAGTAGCCTTTGTTTGGCCATGTCTTTTCCTGCATCCTGTTTACAAGTAGGGGAGAGTCATTAAATGATCAGTTTAATCTCAAAATGAAGTTACAATTATAAAACAAAAAAACCAGTTCCCCCTACCTCCCCATCTTCCTGCCTCTCCACTGATGGTCCTCATTAAGGGATGTCATTTTCCTGTAAGCCAAGTGACATCCAGGACAATCTCAGAGTGGATCCAGTTACTAAGCAGGCATTTGCCATTGTAAGGCTGGCTTTTGCATGCTTTGCGAGTTTTGCTGAATATATTTAGTAACTCCAGTTGTTTCTGGTAGTGCTTTTTTGTGAGTACTGTTGGGAATGTTTGGAAGTGTAGCTGAGCTGTTTTTAACATCAGGAATCTCCAGCTCACCACTGGCAGCCATGAAAATCAATAGTGTTGAATGTAGGCCTGGGGTGTTACTGGTTTGTTGGCATGTCCAGAAATGCATGAATTCCTTTGTGATCAACTCCTCAAAACTATTTCAGTGAACCCTGAGTGATAATTAACAAACATGTTTATTTGAGGCTGAATGAGAAGATTAATTTTAAGGGGTTTGGTGGCTTTTTGCCTTTCAAGTGTTTTTGCCCTTTATGCAAATAGTATTTTGAAACTAAAACATTGATTTGAAGAAACACGCAATTTCATTTTAAAAATTCTGGAGAACATCAGTTTTTTTGGAACTGCTTGTACATTGATACAAGTACAAAAAATGGACAGGAAAACATTTTGACTCTATGACTGAATTTATTGCATGTGTGACACACAACTTGAAATTCTTGAGCGAGCAGTTTCATCTTGCTGCACCCAAATCTGACCCCACCAGTTTGGAAGTCCAGTCTCACAGACCCCTGGGTGACCAGCTTCTGCCTCAGGGGTTGGTGATTGAGGTGGCAGTCACAGGATGGCAGGGGTCGGTAGGTAGCCTGAATCTAAAAAGGTCTTGAATCACACATCAGCAGCTGAAGAGCAAGGTGGTCAAGAGTTAACTCTCTTCTGAAGTTGCACACAATGTTCCTGGTGCAGAGACCTTGGCTAAGGAAGGGTGTTTGGTCACTTGTGACAACACTGAGCTGCTTTGACACTCCCACAAGGACATCATCTCATGAAGCATGAGACTTCTGCTACCTGTGACTTTGATGGCAGCAGGGATGCCAGACTAGAATTAGAGGTAGTTTTTGCTTTCTTGGGATCAGAATAATAGGTCTTGCCTCATGCGTCTCTGTACCTTCCTTGGCGTGTACCAAGGGAACGTTGATTAACTGACTTCAGCGTTAGATGCATCTGTTTGATGCAAAGGAGGTTTTCTAAGGGAAATGGCATGTTGTGCCTCAAGGAAGTGATGGTGGGACTTGCAGGAAACACTCCACCAGTTGAGGAAGAGGGCAGCATCAGCCTCTCCCTGAAAGCACAGCATAGCCTGCCCTCTTCCCATCCTTCACCACCCAAGTCAGAGAAAGCAAACACCAGCATGGCCAATCAGTGCTGCAGTCTAGAAACATTGTCATGGAGGAATTGCTTCATTTCATTTACATCTGACCACTTCACTGATTTGGTGTTTTTTTTCCTATTCCTCAGATACTTCCTTTGCTGTCTTAAAGCTCTGAAAATGGAAATTTTGAATATTATTTGAGGAAATAATTTAATCTGACACCATCCACTACTGAGTAAATTAAATTTCTATTTGAAACTGGCTGTTAGTGCTGCTTTCTCTTGGCTTCATTTTATCCCTTATTACTTACTATTAGAAAACACAGCATAAGATGCCCTTCTTAGAAAATTCAGTTAATGCATTTGCTTTTTGTTCATGATTATGTGTAAGTCTTTAACACTGCAATACCTTTTATTGTTCTACTCTGCACATTTGATTTCTTAACAGAAAGTTTATAAACTGTGCACCATTGAAACCTGCGCACAGCTTGCACTTAAAATGATTTCTGTAGTTACCATGACAGGCTGGTCAGTGCTGTGCACAGTGGTGTTGGAAGTGGGAAACTCCATTGAAGCGAGGTATCCATAAACCTCATCTTTGAGATTAATTGTTAACAGCAGCATCAGTTTCCTGGAATGGACTCACAAGCTCACTGGCAGAGCAAGCTGCAGTGAGTGCCACCTTCCAGATGAGCCAGGAGCAGTCCTAGCTCTTGGAAGCCTGCTGTCCTTCAGGATGGCACTGGAGTGTCCTTTTTTTGCCTCCATCTTACTGAACAGCATCATAATGACACTTTTGTATAAACTTTAACTCATAAGGTATTTCTCCACCAGATGCTGTTTGCTGAAAGGGCACAGGTTTAGACCTGCCATAGGTAGTTTTATGATTTTAGAATGTCCTTTACAGTTTGGTAGAGAAAAATTCATAATTATTTTCTGTGAATTCAGATTAATTTTTTGAGTGAGCAATGAGAAGGGCATTTGGGGTTCATAGCTGTTTGAATCCACTAGAGGTGACCTTGGCTCTCCCACCTGTTGGCAGTCCAGCACAGGACCTGTGTCACTCTGCTTGCTTCCAGGGAAGTCTTGACTATCCTGAAGCATATTTGAAGTGACACTAAATGGTTATACTTAGGCCCCTGGGTGCCTCTCAAAATGATGATCTGAGTGTTTCAGTGCCTTCGATTCCTCTGAGATCACATTGTTACTGGGGAGGAAGAAGATTAAAGTAAGGTAGGATTATTGTAGAAAATTTAGGTTCTTGATTAAAAAAGCAGAAGCACACTCACTGCACAAAAGAACAGAATTCAGCTGTGGATAATATTTTGTGTTTAAAGCTCATCAGCAGTTGCTCTGATGCTCAGCTGGTGTGGAGGACTGCCTCATCCCATTTCAGAGACCTTTGTGAAACTATCGTGTCTCTGTTCTTTTGGTACAGATGGAGATCGCAGCTGCTCTCCAGAGACACTGTATTCTCATCTTAATCGATATGTAAACTGCTTCTTATCACGCTGCTTTTCCTGCCTCTTTCCTGCCCCGCTCCCCCTGAATTCACATCATTGGCTGTTTTGTGTTGTATGGAGCTGACTTCAAGCAAGAAAGCCACAAGATAAGGACAGCTTCTACGATTTTGGCCTAAAGTGAAAATGGCAGAAGAGAGAACACCTACGAAAAATTGCCTCTTTTGTGAGGCAATTCCCAGCTTTCTAGAGTGTCTGCTTTAGTTTGTACTATTTTGTATCATTCTAAACCTGCAAATTCAGCAGCATGATGCTCACTCTAAGCTCCTCACAGCCAGGATAGTGTACCCTACTTTGGCCTTTGTAGGCATTAGTTTAGAGGGTTCATTAGTTAGAGGGGTCATTGGGTCCAGATTCCCACCACTGCTGGCAGTTGAACAGATGGTTGGTCCAGTGGGCTCTGCATGTCTGCCTTATGGCACAGGGTGGAGAGGGGTTGTTTTTTTTCAGCACCCAAGAGTAAAAAGTCTTTAGTATTTGAGACCTTTAGGCTTGAGCACTATAAACCATATGTAGCTCTGAGGCTGTGATTTCTCTGGGGAAGAAAAAGGCGTTTTGAATTACTTGTGTGCAAGGGTAGGAGGGATTTTACAGGTGAGGGCTTCCCCAAAGTGAGCATACATGTCCAGGAATACCCATGCAACAGCTGCCTGTCCCACTAAGTCATGGAGTGGTGAGACCCACCAGAGCCTCAGATAGACATGGGATGGCATGCAGAAAGCACAGTGCTGCTGAGAACGCAGCTGCGCTGGGCAGGGCACGTCTCCAGGATGGAGGATCATCACCTCCCTAAGATCGTGCTCTATGGTGAACTTGCCACTGGCTGCCGCAAGAGAGGAGCTCCGAAGAGGAGATACAAGGACTCTCTGAAACAATACCTCAGCCTTGGCCATATTGACTACCATCAATGGTCTACTCTGGCCTCCAATCGGGAGGCGTGGAGACACACCATCCATAACGCTGCTGACTCCTTTGAGAACGCACGCAGAATAAGTCTGGAGGAGAAAAGACAACGCAGGAAGAACCGTGCCTCACCAACACCGCCTATGGAGACTTTCTGCTCTGCCTTTTGCAACCGGCCTTGCCTATCTCACATTGGCCTCTTTAGCCATCAGCGCGCTTGCAGCAAGCGTGGGTAGAGCCCTTCCCAAATCTTCGTTCGCGAAGCCTGGCCATGATGATGATGAGATTATGTGTGCTTTGGCAGGAACGGTGTTCCCTGAGTCTGGCTCAGTGGGTGGGGGATGGACCCTCAGGCTGCCCCAGGAGGGTGAGGGGTTGGTTCTGTGGAGTGGATGAGACAGCTGGCACTCCCCCCTTGGCACGGGGAAACTGTGATGCCAGTCTCCAGCCTGTCCCTCAGCATCCTCCTCCTGCTGGACACAGGGGGATTTCAGCTGCAAAGAACATTTTCATCTTGTTAGGGGCAGGGCTTGCAAGAAGGGTGGATCAAAGGACCTTAGTAGCTCCAGATGAATTGCCACACACCTCGTTAATCAGCTATTGCAATGAATATCCTGCACTTGGAAAGCTCAGTGAGAGGCCTCACAGTCCCTTATACCATGTATTTCCCATGTTGTCCTCATTTACCCTTGCTGTGCAGTGGCTTTTCCTTTTTTTTTTTTTTTTAAATTTCTTACATTATTTATAGAGTGACTATTAGTGTAATCCTTTCTTCTTCAGCAGTTGGTGAATCCTCAGAAACAACAATCAAGTGCAAATCAAAAAACAGAGACGCGTATATTTTTTGAGTTTATTTTACAAACCTATTTATAATGGCTGGAGAAGAAAACACAATTAATAAGGAAGCAGGGAGTGGAAGCTGTGTTCTTTTATCTGAATGTTTGTTTTGGTAGTGACCTGGAGTTCTCTGAAACACTGGCTTAATTGTCTCTCAAGTTTGCCAACTCTAATTTTCTCTCTTATTATTAGAAATAAGGGCATTTTTTGGTTTGCTCAAAGAGATTTATTTTCATAGCAAATGCATTATGTGTATCCTGTTAATGTAAAAACCTAACTATGGACCCAAGCTCTGAGATTGTACCCTGAATCAGACCATGTATGGGAGGCTGCTTGTTGCCAACTGGTTCCCTCTGTGGACCCATACACAGCCCCTTTAGCATGCAGGGCTTAAGGGAAGGTGGAGCAAAAGCTGTGTCTCCTACATGAGTAACCTCTGTACCCAGTAATAAGCTCCTGCGCAAAATGGGCAAGCGCTTAGGCTTAAGTTCTTAGCAGTCCTGTGTACTTTCCAGTTGTGCAATAAACTTTAAAAAGTGAAATCTAAAAGCAAGGAAGGAAAGCATTTATTTTACTTTTGATATGGAACCGATACTATTTTCCTTAACTCATTTTCTCTGATAGCTGACAGAGGACTTTTTCCATAATGGAATATCTGCATTTCTCCTGATATTAAGACTACAACCAACTAAGACTAAAAAACCAACTATTGCCCAAGCAGTGATAAAATTGTGAGAAAAGTATGAGATGGTTGTTTTTGCAGAAAGATTTCCTCTGAGTAGTAACTCTGCTACTGACATTTCATGTCGAATGTGAAATAAGAAATCTGCGATGCCTGACAGAGAGGACAACTTTGCTGCACAGTTTGGACTCAGAGGAAGCTGACAGAGTCATTAAAACTGACAGACTTTGCAAAGTATTTATGCCTGTGAACAAATATTCACAAATTAGCACACAAAGTAACATCCATGTGTGCTTTATCCAGTTTGTTTTGAGATCCCTCAAAGAAGAAGTTTCCTCTATTCTTCCACACCTGCTCCACTTTTGACTGCCATGCTGCAGTCTACAAGGGCTGTTTCTTATAAATGTCCTTATCCATCCAAAAAGACAACATTCAATTTCGTAATGGGGTAGAGAATCCAGTCTTTAAAAAGCATCTTTCAATTTATACTGTTTGTCTTTTTTTCTGGCAATTCCTTATGATCATTGTGCTTTAATAATTTCAACATATTCCCTTTCTTTTTCATTCTATCTTTTCCTATATCATTAGAAGCAAAATTTAAACCTTCCTTAGTTGTTTTTTTCCCCTACACAGAGGTATTTGCAGGACTAAAGTTAGAATAACTGGTATCTTTGTGCAAGGCTAGTCTCCCTAAAAGTTGGGTAGGAATAAATCATTATTTAGCAGGTTTTGTCAGGCTCTGTTTGCTATAAGTTTCTAACTGCTTTTTGTAATGAGTTTTCCATATTTATAGTCATCTTGCTAACTGAAGATATTCCTGAGCACTCTGTAATTGTACTTCTTGTACCGTTAAATGCGCTCTCTTAATAGCAAAGGACAAATTTTGTTAAACTCTAGTGAAATGTTGTATTATATATCAGTAATTTGGAGAGGGAAGATAAATTAATTACAAGAGCATTATATTTAAAATATTACACTTGCGGTCCAGAAAAGCAGTTGAAACTTAATGAAATGATGAGTTTGAGAGTGTTGCAATAGGTGCATTGGGTATCAATTGGATAATCACATTACTGCTGCTTAGTAGTGGGTTGTATTTTAGTAAAGAAGCTGTTCGCAGTAGTCTGTGCAGATGTTCCTTGTCCACGGAAAATACTAAGTAATCTGATTTAGTTTAGATTGCAGTGAAAGTACGAGAATTTAAGTCGTATTACTTTGCAATTATTTAAGTCTAAGCATATGCAAGAAGGGGTTACTTCACATCAGCTGACACACAGAAACTTGTTGACTCTAATAATGAGCCATGTGCTCAAGGCCTTAATTCTGCCTTGGAAGGGAATTCTCTCCCTATGCCCAAAAAGAAAAAAAACCCCAAAAATTAAAAAAAAAGTGCCTCCAACAAAAAACCACTTTAATTACGTTAAATGTCGTGATCATTTTGTTTCATTATAGCAAGGAGTAGAATACCTAATGTTTAACCTGAAAGTGAGGTTTATGGACTTGAACATTCTTTATGGTGTATCCATGTAAACCATCAAAAGCATACTTTTCACTGTATATAGGGCAATGCAGGCAGTAATTCCAACTTTTCATTATGAACAGAGTTGGACACTCTATTTGAAAATAGTTTATCCAAAAATAAAAAGTGGTTTCTCTCATCCTGCAACTATTTGGAAATTTGGGATGATTGGCTGAATAGATTTGAATGGAAAAATGTTTCAGGCTAAAGTGATTCTTCTGTTTTTACCAATTACCCTTGATTAGGAGATCATAACAAAGAATGGGTTCAAGGCCAAAAGGACTTGATGCCACATCAATCATCTCCTAAGAGAGTAATATGATGTACAAAGCAAAGGATATTTGGGGGTATGTTACTCCTTATCTCTCCTTTTGCTTCTGTTCCTGTAAAAACAGTGAAATAAAATACATATTTGGTGAGCCTGAGGAATTAAGGATGAGGATACCAACGCACTGGTGGTTAGGGCACTTGCTCTGGATTCAGACCTGGCCAAGATGGTTATTTATGTACTTATAACTCAACACAGCTTAAGCACCGTGCCACTGCCACAGCTGGTGCCCTCCCTTTCCTATGCTGTTAGAAAACATTCCAAGGGAATAGCCATTTCAGTGCAAATTTAAGTATTTCATTTGATTTGCAGTAAATCCATGGGCTGCTTTTCTTTGGGGAAGAGGAAACTTTGAAGAATCCTTTTTTTTAAAAATCAGCCTAAATTTTCTTTTCCTTTTGCTGAATCTGTAAAGTAAGAGACTAACGAGCAGGTACTCACACAGTCACAATTCATATCCATTTTGCCACCAAAACAGATGTCCCCTGTTGGATTCACTTCTGATGATACCCCAATGGGTCCACTTCTCTGTAACTTTGACCCAACCAAGGTCATCCCTCTTGCCTAAAATGTAGGGTGATCTTGCCAATCATGTGTGGCACCACTTGCCGCTTGCTCTGGAAGGGTTGACTACCTAAGCTGCCAAACATGTAGCAAATCCGGTATTGTGACAGGCTTTTGAACCTTAACTGTGAAAGTACATTCTGTAGAGTTAGAGCAATAGAGCAAAATGTTGATGGCAATACAGGCGCTCTGATCTGTGTCTGTTTAATACCTCTGCTCCATGGCATCTCCTTGATCACATGGTTAGTCTGGCTAGCAAGGGGCTGAACCCACTGCCACGACCATATCTTTGCGTGTGGTTGGAAAGAAGATCTCTGATACAGTTTGACTTTTAACTTAACTGGAAAAGAAGTATAAGGAACTCATTTACTGGAAGCTGGTAAACTTTATACAAGAGGTAGGGAGCAAATTTTCAGTGAGGATGTATGTGATTTAAAGTCCTATGAAAGGATACGGTGGGATGCCTATAACCCTGTTTAAAGTAAGATTGGCTTTCCAAGTTAAAAATTCAAAATTTCAAGAGTAAGTATGTTTTTAACTTTGGTGGGGTTTTTTATAAAATCATTTTGATACAGCCAAGTCCTAATAATTTTTCAGATTTTACTTAATTAGTGTATAGTTGTGGAGCATTTTTATTTATCAGATATCTACTTCTAATTGGCAAGTTTTCCAGTGAAAATACATTATCTGTTCATGGGAACATGCTCCCATAGTACCTGTAGCCCAGAAACAGGGTAGGTGAACACAATGAGCCTATTAGAATTCAAAACCTCTGATGAAAAACTTTCTCCAAATGATTTATTTTTGCACAACTAAGTTTTCTAAACGTGAACTCCAGAAGGATAAAATAGTTTTCATTGTTTAGTGTTGGTATATGGCATTAAAAGAATGCATGACCTTTTAAAGAGAACAACAGGTTCCTTTTAAAAATAATATTTAATTCAGGAATTATACTGCCCAGTGAAAGATCACGAGAACAGTGGTAAAATGTGTATGAATGCTCACTTCAATTTATAGACTGTGTATTTTATTTTCCTTCCTAATAAAAATGGAATGGTCTGAGAGGAGATACTGCTTGTATTTTATATTTTCTGGACTCTGATATTACAAGCCACTGTAGAAAATAGTGGGTTTTTTTTTGTTTTTTTTTTTTAAAGAATATCCCACTAAAATCAGGGAGTATTTGTGGCATAAGGCAACCTGTAGTAACCAAAATCCTTTCTTCTCATCAGCATCAAGCAGGGCTTTCTGAATAGCAAAGAGGACTTTAGAAAGAGCTCTTGGAGAAAGCCAGCCTCCTGCTTTCTTTTTTGTTTCCCTATCCCATGGGGACGGCAAAGCCCTGCGCAATGGAGGTGGTTGCATCCTGAGAAGCAAAAGAGAGATCTGTGTCTGCCAATATGAAAATATTCTGGAAAAAATTTGAAGTACACATTTTAAAGTCTTGTTCAATTTAGGAACATCACCTTTTTCCTGGTCTATTTGGTATCTGAGCAACCTTTACTGTTGTCTTTTGTTGGAGAAAAAAGTGACCATGCCATTTACCATGTGTCATGGATCTAGAAGGGTGTTTTGTGTGGTGGGAGGGAAAAGTTCACAATCCCCAGCCATCCTCATGCTCTGAGGTATCCCCCTTGGAGGAGAGTGTGGTGTCAGGAACCCTCGTTGTTATCTGGAGCTTTTTGCCCAGTGCTGCAGGGCATTGAGAAAATGGAGGCAGTTTTAAAGAAAAATTATTTATTTCTGAACTTTTCCCCTTACAAAGCCTGTGCTTTTGGGACTAATGCAACTTGCCCTTTGAAGGTTTTATTTTGGATTGTTTTTCTTTCCCACGTGGTGTGAATGCAACTATTCTTGTTTCAGAGGCTGCTACCCAGTTCCAGTAGAGATGCCAGTTTCTAGCTTTCCCTGCAAGATTTCCTGTGGGGTTTTTTCCTGCCTCTCTGTGGACTGGGGTGTAGCAATGACAGCAGGGATGACCTCTGACCTGGTTAGTTTGGGGAAGGTCCTTCTGGCAGGGTTGCAGAGCACCAAGGTTCTGTGTGCTCCGTCCCAGGGTGCCTCGCTGCTGAAGGGCATTCAAGTAGACACAGTCTGTAGGGGAAGCAAATTGCTCTATTAATAGTAGGATGCCCACAAAAATCCCTTAGAGTGCACCAGTGACCATATCCAGTGTGATCCTAGAAAGCTAGAAAGCAAGGCAGTGACAAGTTTAAGTGGAATGAAAAACAGGCACAACTCAGTTTTTACCCGGAGAGGCAACTGCAGTGGGCTGACACTTAGTGTGCTCTTGGGAAAGATGTCTCTCCCTGTTTTGCTTTCTGTTTATAACTTGCATATTTTGTGGTTTGACTGCTGTAAATGCCACTGTGAAAGCCCAGTGCTCCTATTTTATTAAAAAGGTACCAACCTTTGAGATGGCAAAGAGGTTGTGTGATGGAGAAGAGGTGAACAGTGGAGAATAGTGGGGATAGGATTATCTCCCAGTATACGCTTGGGACCCAAAGCCAAAAAGCACAGGCAACACCTCTGGCAGAATCTGCTGCAGCTCTGGTGTCCTCCTGCCCTCAGCACCAGCCCTGCTGCTGGAAATGATGCTGACCACGAATCCATCTCGGTGCGGTGAACGACAGACCTCCCTCTTCAGGCATTTCCATGCAGAAGACACGGTGTCTGCCACAGTGCCAGATGCAGACACAGCTTTTGCTGCTGGTAGCAATGGGTACAGATGTTGTCCCATACAGAGCGAGCCCTGCGAGTGCTCTGCCCTGCGAGCACTCTGCCCTGCTGCAGCGTCACACTCTGCCTGCACAGCCTTGCTGCCCTCCAAGGTGCCTCTGCCACCAGGCTGAGGCTGGGAGCAATTACATTATTTTCCTGTGTGTTTAAAGTAGTTAAAAATAAACCGCAGGGATAAAAAAAAAAAAAACACCACATTTACAAAAGACCTCAGTTACAAAGACATTCCCACTCCTCTTTGCTTTCCTGTTTAAGTACTGATAGGTTATCTCTTTGGTGGGGTGGGTGGAACAAGAAGAGCAAGGGTGAGAAGTGTAGAAAGCAAATGACTTCTGAGTTCAAGATGTAGAATAAATCTAAGCTTCTTATACCATCTTCTTCTTAAAGTGTTTTTCCTCCCAAAAAAACAGCAGGACTCTAACAAAAAAACAACAAAAAAAGTGTTGTCAACTATCTTTTCTCAGAAGGACACAGAGCAGAGCAAGGTGAATTACTTGCAACGTACTTTTCATTGGACAGTGTTTCTGCTTTTGTGGAATTTTCTGTAGAGTTGAAGTTTTGGTTTTAGGTTTTAGAAAGAATTTTCTTACTGGCCTTGTACACAGTGTTGCCTTTATTTCAGCGTTGTTTTATTTTGTCCTCAGATTCTAGTGAAAAATACTGAGATGCATGTAACTTTTTTTTAAACCTCATATTAGTCTTGCTACATTACGAAAGGTACCTTTGGTTTGTCCAGTGGGTTGCTCAGCCTCTTTGACATAGTAAGTACACATGGTTGATTCCTCTTGGTCTCCCTGTCTTCTTGGCAGACAACTACAAAGTTGAGTGGTAAAAATTCAATTGCAAATGTGATTTTGGGGGAGTAGGAGGTGGGTTTGGGGAAGGGAATGTTTTGGTTTGTTGGGTTTTTTTACTGTAGCCTAATGCTATGTCCACACCAGAGGGGCTCATGTGAGCGCACTCTCATGAGTTGCCACTGCCACTGTGGTGTTTGGCAGCGTTGCATTCAGTGGGGTTGTGGTGGGCAGTGCTGGTTCTCATGTGCACAGTGAGATGGGTATCTGAGCAGTTCTGAGTCCCACAGCTATCTGTCCTTCCTTCACCATCAGATGTGGTGCTGCTCTGAGTGCAGGATTTTTGGCTGGAGACCCAAAGTTGGTTAGTTAGCCCCTGGCATGCACATGCATTTGCATGTGTATTTAAATTAGCTGTTATATTTTATCAACTCTTAAAATACTTAACTTTGTGGTGTATTTATGTTCAGAGAAATGAGAGACTGAATGCCGTGAATTTAAACTGGGCATTGTGGGAGTTTGCTGATTCTAATTTAATTCTTGAAATCCTCACTGGAATTAAACCAGCTGTGTGGGAACATACATGTCGTTAACTTCAGATAGACATGTGTGCATGAGAGCAGTCCTGGTCCTTTTGAAAGGGAAAATTAGGATCACAAACACACACTTGCCTGCCTGTTTGTAGGATGAGAGCTGTGAAGCACCTGCTAGACTAAAAGTGACAGACAAACCCTTTACTGAGATTTTTTCCTGAGAATATAAGCAGACTTGTGGCTGCTTAAACTGTCATTTTTATCCTGACAATTAAAAGATAAAATTATACAAAGCTTCTCACTTGAAGCTTTTATTCAGAAGAACCATTAAGGAAGGTCACTATGATGTGTTGCATCTCTTCAGATTTGTGGCTCAGGGCTGTAGGTGTTGCTACCCAAGGAAGCAGAGATACTTGGTGTGCTTGGGTGAAAATGGAAATGGGCATCACGCAGCAAAATCTGTCCCAAGAAAACTCAATCACTTGACAACTCTTTCTTAGTTTCATCCCTGTTGTCTTTTGCATTCCCCAGACCTGGGTATCTATTGAAAAGGGGCCTTTCAGAAGCACATTTCCATCTGTCAAAGAGGGAAAGGGTGCAAACTCACAGGGAGCAGCTGCCTGGTTTTCTGGAGTCAGCAGGACCATGGTCACCAGCACTTTTCAGATCACCATGTGCCCTGTTGAGCAGAACAGAAGTTGAAAGGCCTGGAGATCTCAGGCCAACCACATGGTTAGGTGGGCTGTATTGGTCTTACAAGTGATATTTATGATTTTAGTGCAGTACAGTGGCATATAAAGACTGCAATCTTCAATAAAATAAATACTTCCAAATCTTAGATATGCACCTGAAAGACCTCTCTAGACTTTGCAGCTCCCTTCTTCATATTTTGATGAAGTTTTGAATTTTCCTCATGGGTTCAGAAGAGATAATGTTATTCTGTAGCTGGCAGAAGAAAAGCCAGGGCAGGCTGTCTGGAGGGTGTGTCTGGAGGGTGCTGCATGGGACACCTCACAGCACTGCAGAGATTGCCAAAATAAGTTGAAATACAGTCCATGAAAAGTGAAGTCCATGGAAAGTACGTGAATTTGTCGTCAGCAAAACCCCCAGGTCTCCTGTTGAGGCAGGACTGAGGTGCTTCAGGTGGACCTCCCAATATGCAGTCTGATTCACCTGCAATAAACCCACGGGGACACAGGGCCAAGGATGTGGTCATTCCAGTAGGTGTTCAGAACTTGCTGCAGCAAAAATAATGAGGAAATGTTGTCTTCAACTCAACTGAGCAGGAGCAGTGTAGATTTTAAGGGGATTGCCTCATCTTGGTCAGAAATCTGAAGTATTTCTGTATATTGTAAGATATATGTATCCAATGCATATTATACTGTTAGAAATTTATCAAATGGTACACTTGCCAGATATTGAATGCTTTGAGGAAGAGGCCTGAATCCACCTTGTATGCTGTAATAATGCTCATTAGAAGTGAAAAAAACCCCACCCTTGCTGTTGCTGTGGTAAATGCGGGCTAGTGGTGGCCTTTTTGTTTCATTCCATAGTAACTATAAAATGCTGTGATTCATGTGGTGGGTTTTCTTCCCTAAAACATGAGCCAGTTTTACAAATATTAACATAAAACCTTTGGGATTCCATTTTCATTAGAATGCTGAACAATCCTAGATTTACATCTCACTTTGTAGATTGCAACTGTCTTTTCTAATTACTCTTTTGTATTAAAGAAAAACAATGGAAATCTTTCAATACAGTTAAAACATTTCTAATCTTTCTTAATTTGTAGAAAGACAGCAGAAATGAGTGAAAGGTGAGAGGAAAAACATGGAGCATCCAGATAAGCTTTGCTGGCTAAAGAAATGCATAAAAAGGTAGAAGTTTTCACCACCCATATACAGGAAGGACCAGAGGACATTCATTGTTGTAATGGGAGTGTAGCACACCAATAATAGACGTTTTTTGATCATTGGAAAGTGATTGAAGTCAGGAAGGCTTCTTTGGAAGTGATAGATATTTAGGATCTGCAACATGAGAAGCGTGGTTTTTTGTTAGAGAGCTGAATGAAAAGCTGTTAATACTGCAAACAGTACACTGATCTGTGTCTTACAGAATGGGTACTGGCTTCTCATTTCGTATTTGCTTAATGCTGCTCAGGTTTTATTTTATTTACTTTATTAAACTGTTGAGGGGGGGGGAAGAGATTTGTTACCATAGCTATCTGAGGTTTTACCCTTTGGTGCTGCTATCCTGCAGAGAACACTCTCCATCAAGGACAGGCTGACTTTAGTTCCTCCCTGAATTCTTAGACTCTTCTATAAGAGTCCTGACTATTTAAGTACAGGCCTTTTTCAATCAGCTTAAAGCCAAATAATAACTTACTGTATAGGACAGATTTTGAGGAGAGAGGAGCTAGAAAGGAAAGGTTAGTTACGACTGCTCAGTGAAATGCACAGCAACTCCTTTTGCCATGCAGATGGAGAACTAGATGGTGAACAGGAAAATACTTAATGGAAATATTTGCAGAAGAAAAGCATGTCATATTCTGAAGCTGGATTAACTCTGTGATTTGAACATCTTTAACGAGTTCCGCAGAGAATATGCTGAAAACTGCTGTCACCAACAGCCTGGTTTTATGCCTTGCATCCTCACAATTTCACCCAGTAGCTGTGTGCAGCTCTCTTTCCAATAACAGCCTTATTTTTTCTTCTCAGTGGCATTTGATCACATTTAATTCACATCTCCAGAAGTGAATGGTGGTTATTTTTTTTGAGAGCTGGTTAATCCTAAGTATAACTGTAAAGCTACCTCCCCACTAAAAAAAAGGTACCAATATCTGGTGTTTGATTGTAGTGCTGGAGCAGGGCAGAGCCAAAGGCGAAGCTGCATGCCTGCGTCAGAAGCGACGTACATATCGATGCGAGGTTCAGCCTCTCCTTACTCTTGCCCGCATTGCCACAAGGAAGGTGAAAAGAAGGACAGCAGAGAGAGGGTTGCTTGCAAAGGCTCCAAGTGCGTAATGGGCTTATGATTTCTCCAGCAGTGGCCTGTCGGAAGGGTCTGCGCGGGTGTGTGGCACAGATGACGGAGCTGGTTTGGGTCAGTATTTACTAATGTACTATTTCCTTTGCCAGTCTTAGCAGTGAGGACTGCTCGTACAATGGCTTCAGGTGCTTCCCCAACGACAGCTCAGGGGAAGAGAATAGGAAAAATTTACCTGTCTTCCAAAATTCAGTATCATAGGTGTATAGTATTTATTTTGACTCTTGCATTTTTTTACTTTGGAGTTCAATTCCATTTCACAGATACTCCTTAATTTTAATTTCATTAGATGATATGCTCTTAAATCATCTCCCCTATCTTTGATCCCCTCCCTTTCATGTTAAAAATTCCTAAAATATCATTAAAATATAAATCTGGGGAGTTTTGTGTTATCAGGGTTTTGCTTAATGACAATAGCAAGCAGTCATTTGGTTGAACTGTATTCCCTGCCTAAGTTGATAAGAATGACCATGCTAAATTTATTATGCAAAATACACAGCATGAAATTAGGAACTAGCAAGAACATGACCCAAAAACTCTGATCCTCCCAGGGAGATGCTGATGTTGCATTTTATTATTCTGCTTTCTTTTTTCCCCATCATATGAAGAGCCCTGTTTGTTCTGAACTTCAGATCCTTTCTAGAGTCCAGCAGAAACTTAAAGCTGTTGATTTGTTTGGCTTCTCTGGCCCTTTTTAGAAAAAATAAATATTTGGACCCGTGCAAGAGATAAGCACTAACACTGTGTTTTTAAAACACTGTGTTCAAAACTGGGTAACAGGGTAATTCTAAGACCTTTGGTAGGAAGAAGGCCATAAGTTTTTTTTTTTTAATGTCATCTGCCAATATTTTCCTGTAGCTACTTGTAATTGTAAGAACATGTCTTGTGCTTGACTTATATTTTGAATAGTTCTCATTGCTACCCAGAGAGCTGGGGATGCATCACAGGTCTCTGCATTGTATCAGGATAGGTACTGGCATTTTCACAGCTGGACTGGACTGCTTTGTAATGAGTTGTAGCAGTGTTAAGGAGAAAGGCAGGCTGCAGAGCTTGTCTCATCGCCAGGTTTTTCTGTTTACTTTTAGTTATGATTAAAAGCCTGTAAAAATAAAGCAGTGATTGAATCCAGTCCTTTATTTGAAAGGGACAAAATGGAACTGGGAGTAGGAAAAGTCACGCCTGAATCCCTGAATTACTAAAAATCAAAGCTTTTGATGGTGTCCTTAGCTGAACCTTTTCTCCTCACTGGCCTGTGTCTTTAAGATAAGGCTCAGAGTAACCTGCTTGGAATTGAAGCAAAATCTTTTGTTTCCATGGAAGAGGGCAAAGTATTCTGCCACTTGGGAGAGGACAACGGATGCTTGGGCTCTTGGTGGGAGTAAAGTCCTCATTTTAGTACTGTCAAGCCAAATCAGTACTGCTCTAATGTCACAGGCTGAAGACAGCCCCCATGGTGGTGTGTCTGAGGCTCTGGCTCCTACTGGATGTGCTGGCTTCATTTTGGGAACAGCCATACCAATCTGTTTCTCTGGAAACAGCTCATCCCCAGGGCTCACTCTGCAGCATTGTCATCTGCTACCTTTGTCATCCCAAACCTTTCCTCTTGACCTGGGAGAGAAGAGATTCGTCCAGCCTAACTCTGCATGTTTTCAATGTGAATATCTGTATGGATGTTATCCACCCTGGGGTCTCTTTGCAGTCGGTCCAATGGAGAGAAGCAGCACTTCATGTGCCTAAGGGTCAGTAGTACCCTGGAAGTGCTGCCTTTGCCTATAAAAAGCCTCTAGATGAGCAACTCAGATTTACGAGGCTGGTTCCTATCCTGTCAGTCTCCAACGAGGACTTCTTAAAAATGGCAATTAATCCAAATGAACAGTTTGGTTTTTGCTTTTTCAACTGGATTCATATTCCAGTAATACTTTATATAAATAACATGTATTTCACATTTGGTCGTTCCCAGTACTGGAGTTTCAGAAGAGAGTGGAAGTGAAGGAGGCCAAATGGATGAAATCTGCTGGGAAGACTCCATGCTTTCTGTCCTTGCTCAAGAAGGGTTTCTGATTGACTTAAAAATTGGTCTAAGGAAACATTTCCATTTCAGGGACTGTCATTAGATGCCTTATAGTCTAGGAAACGATCACGACTGTGCTTTCCCTTCAAGCGTGTATTAGGATTCTTTTTTATTCAGAAATCCTTTGTACCTTTTGTTGTCATAACTGAGTGCACACTTCTTTTTAAAATGAGAATTATCTGCACAGACACTAGCCGTGACATTTCCTTGAATATTAAAAACCTAAGTACAGGTTTGTGATGGCGTTCTACTTTTGGCTGTCACTTGCTCAGCAGCCTGTCACCTGCTGTCACTTGCCGTCACCTACCACAGTGTCTGCACTTCTGGCCACAACATGGTTTGTTTTGCCAGTATGCTTCTTCCATGACGGAATTTATTCTGTAGTCCTAGATTTTTGTAAAGGGAAGTGCTGTCATCCAGTATCCACTGTTTTGCTCAGGAGTTCTGTCCCATGAAGCTTCAGGGCTCCTGACAGGAGAGAAGTTAATGCACTGGAAAGGGATCACAGCAGACTGGATGATTTTGGGTCTTCCCCTTTTAATCTTTGGTACTGCATAAACCTTTCTCCTTGATTTTGAAACTTTAAGCTAGACCCCTCACTTTGAGATAATAAAACAAACTCTTCCTGAAGAGTGACTAAAGTAAATAAAAGGCGATCCTTTCTTCTGGAATATGTATAGGACAGACACTTTTCTTCACGAGAATAGCAGCAAAGCCAGTCCACAGTCTGGCCAGGATTAGTCCATTTCACCTTTGACAGGGTCAGTTGGGCCTTTGGATTTCAGCCTGGTGCTTTGAGTCTTCTTTGTGGTGCTCTAGAGAGATGCTGGCCTTTCCTCAGATTGCTGTTGCGTTACCACATTGCTTTTGTGGATTTTTAGGAGTCTCACTCTGAGGGCCATTCTTCCAGGCTGGGCCACACAGCAAGCTGGTGTAAAGGCAAGGCAAAAACATCTTTTGCTCTTTTCAAGAGAAAGATTAGACCCTAAGTCTAATCTTGGTGTTTGGCAGTGGTGTTTCAGCTCTGCTAGAAACAACATTAAATGAGCACACAATGAACAAAGAATGAATGCTAAGATAATGCTGTATCTTTGGGGACACTCTGGGGAGTTTTCTCTGCTTTGCATTTTCTTAGATATGACAGAAAAAGGGATATCGCATCCTGTCCTTGAACTTTGAGAAAGCAAAAAGTTGACTGGCTTAAGAGCGGCTCTTTCATCTTGTTATACTTTAGTTCTTATGAGAACTTATGCTTATAAGAAGTTGTGTGTTATTAAACAGATATTGATGTCAGTGATGGCAGGATGCTGGCAAGAAAATTACCAAATAGTAAATTAATGGCAGTTGTGATTAGATCTCCTTGATCCAGTGAGGAGGTCTCTTTTAGATTGTTGTTAAGTAGTTTTACTTGTTAGTATGAAGTAGATCTTCTGTGTGTATGTGTGGGTGTTTTTGTTAAACTGAGACACTGAAAGGATATGAGAGGAACACACTTGGATAGTTTCCAGACAGTCTTATCCTCTTTTCACAGAATTATTCATGAGACTTGAAAGTACACATATATCGTATAATCACTGTGGAAAATAATTGGAGACAGAATCACAGACTATGCTGAGTTGGAAGATATCTACAAGGACCATTGAGTCCAAATCTTAGCCCTGCACAAAACTATCTCCAAGAATCAAAGGAAGTTGTAACTGCAATAAGGTCTCCCCTCAGTCTCTTCTTCTCCAGGCTAAACAGACCAATTGACCTCAGCCGCTCCTCACACACCTTCCCCTCAAGGCCCTTCACCGTCTTTGGGTCACTCTCGTTGGGTCACTCTCCAAAAGCTTAATATCTTTCTTATATTGTGGTGCCCAAAACTGCACACAATATTCAAGGTGAGGCCACCCCAGTGCAGAGCAGAGTGGGACAATCCCCTCCCTCGACTGGCTGGTGATGCTTTGCCTGATGCCCCCCAGGACACAGTTGGCCCTCCTGGCTGCCAGGGCACTGCTGACTCAGATTCACTTGCCATCAACCAGGACCCCCAGGTCCCTTTCCACAGCACTGCTCTCCAGCATCTCATTCTCCACAGTATGTACCAACATCCAGGGTTGCCCCATCCCAAGTGCAGAATCCGGCACTTTCCCTTACTGAATTTCAAATGGTTGGTGATTGCCCAGTCCTGTAATTTTTTAAGGTCCCTCTAAGGGCCTCCCTGCCTGTGAGGGAATGAACAGCTCATCCCTTTTCTTTACCATGTTATCTCCCAGAAGTTAATCTGAAGAACCTCTGGTTCTAATTTTAACTCTTGAGTTCTCATGACAAAGAAATTACTGCTGAAACTGTAGTCTTTGTAGCAGCTTTCTAATTATTCCTCAAGCAGGTGAACTACCTTGACAATCCCGGAGTTTCTGATACCAGTGAAAATGTTTTCTCATACAGTATTTATCACATTTTAAAATCTGCCAGCTTTCTACAAAGTGGGCTGCCATCAAGACGAGGCAGTGAGGAAGTTTGAATATAAACACTCATTTGGTCATGGAAAATACAAAAGCATTTGAGGTCATTTTGGGGAAGAATTATCCACAAAATGATCCCATACTAGAAGAACCCATGTGTTAAGTTCAAATTTGGTTCCATGCTGGAAACGTTGCGTAAGAAACAGATGCACTCTTTTAACAGATTATCCATCATAGTTTCCATAGTGTGTATGATTCCAGGGGGAATTGTGAGCCAAATATCAAAGGATAAATTGCTTATTAGTTTATTGCCTCAATAAATAATGTGAGATGTGTACCCAGCATCTTTAGCTCTCAGTGTGACGCTGGTTTCTCCCTGGTGTGAGGGTCCTGGTTTCACATTGTTGATTGACTGTGCCTGTAAGGCTCAGCTTGTGCTGGGAAGAAACCTCTTTTCAGACAGCTGACCTAGCTCTTACCCCATTGTTGCAAGAATCAAGTGCCAGACTTCAAGAGAATATGGTGCATCTACAAACATCATATCTTCCCTTTGACCTCACCACAGGCTGGCTTTTTTTGTGTTAATTTCAGAGTATCTATGGGGTTTGTACATGACTAGGAAGAGATGAAAGGAGTGTTCTCAACAAGCCCTATGGACCAGGTAACTCCTGGGTAAAGCAGCATTGGTGGCATTTATTGCGTTCCTTCCATTCGGGAAGGAAGTGGCCAGTCACGTTTGGAGGAAGGCGTCTGATCTGCAGTCTGATGTGACACCTCAAGGTCTTGTTTTATGGCTTTTGCTAAACGTGGGAATGACTGTTTACTGTCAGATGAGCAGGAGACTTTTGTAAATGATTTGATCTGTGGGCAAATGTAGCTGTAGGAGTCCTACTGCCTTGAGAAGAAGGTGTAGCACTCTAACATCTACTCAGAGAAAGCAGGTGGGAACATAAAATACCTGTAATCCACGAGCCTGTATTTGTTCACACTTCAGTTTCTGGAGCTGCTGATCTCTGAAATATTTCACTTGTTCTGTCTGGACTGCCTTTTTGGTTATTCACAACTTCTACGGGCAACTACACAGTAAAAGAATGAATGTGGTAAAGCATGAATATGTGTATGGAGTAGAGATAGTAAGTATGAGATGTTTAAGAACAAAACTTTTAATGATGCAGGTCAAAAGGCACAGTAGGGGAGTGTTCTGTGTATATCATACAGATCCCATCTAGCAGTATGAGCCTAATTTAGAAAAGTGCAAAGATGAAAATCTTGCTTTAAAAGAGCTGAAAAATCCATCTTTATAAAATGATGAGAAGAACCAGCCTCTCAGTAGGAAATGAGCATTTCTTGAAATAGAGATACTGTATAAGATAAAAGCTTCTCAAAAGGGTCATTTCATATTGAAGAGCCCCAGATTCCTGGGGTATTCCATGTTTTGATATCTATTTCACGAAATGACAAGATAAAGAGGTTGATACAAAGGCAAGACTAGAGTCCTTTATTTATTGAAAATCATTACTTGTGGATAATTTCTAAAAGTACTGTAACAGCCTACTGAAATGCTATATCAGTTCAACAAAAAAACCCAGAGGAAAGAAAGATGATAATTAAAAAATTAATTGCCAGCTCATCCCTTATGGTACTTGAATCCTTGAAAAATGTACTTTTAAATAAAACTATCCTAAAATGTGAATTATTGACAAAAGATCCTGTTGCTGAGGGGCAGCTGTCGTCAACCTCTGGGTTACTGCTTTTAAATCCATAATCCCCAGCCTCTGATATTTTTTAATGTTATTTTTGTTAATGTTTAATGTGACTTTATGTTTGTTTTCTGTCCCACAAACACTTGGTTCCTATGGCAGCGGTTGCGGGGAGTCCTTTAGAGTGTGTTTGATGCAATTGGCATTTAATAGACCCGTCTTAGAAAGCTTTCCCTGCATTGGAATGCCTTTGGGTGGAGTGCGGAACTTGGTGTATATATGACAGGACTCATCTTTTGGAAGGGTCACACTCTGAGCAGCACAAAAGAGCCAACTGATGTGACCATTGTCACAGAGTGCACTCAGTAACTTTGTGAACAGATTCTTGTTGCTGTTCCCTGGTGGTCTCCTGACTGTGGGCTGGTGTGGGTGCTGAGTGAAGATGATGGGAGCTTTTCCTGCTGGCTGGAGATGAAGGGGTTGTTAGAAAGGCAAGGTCAGAGAAACACTGCTAGAGGTTCTGCTGCTGCTTCAGTTTATGTTACCTATAAAAAAAAACCCAAAAAACCAAAAAAAAGACATTCTGAGAGTAAAAGGACTGTTACTAATAGTAATTTCTTCTTTGCTTTTGGCATTGGTGGTGGCCTACGGTCTCATTTTGACTGCATTTGAGCAGGGCAAGTGGCAGAAGGATCTTGAAGGAAAAATGCCCATCTGAAAGGTAGGGCTGAAAAGCCAGTAAGGGGCATAGCAAAAAGGACTCTTGGGCTTGCACAGCTTCATGGAGATGAGCCCAGGGAAACTCTTCGCTCCTTTAATCCTGGTGCCAGAAAGTCAGCATTACCAGACTGCTGGCACTTATCATCAGGGGGTATGGAGGCAGTAACAAGTAATTTTTAGATATTCCTAGAGATAAAAGACTTTCACCAAATAACCAATGAACCTGTTAATACTGTTGTATGTGGGGTTTGGCGAATAGTGGTAATATTACAGAGGAACTGGAAGTGGTATTTCAAACTGAGGAGAGATGCTTGCAGAATAGCCTACTCAGCCTAGTCAAACAAAGAACTTATTAAGGTGGTTAGAAACAAGCAGTGCGTTTTTCCGCAAAGAATAGAAAAAAGAAGAGAAGCATCAATAAAGAAACGTCTAAAAGTCATAAACACAGACCCATAGAAAAAAACCATGAGTCCTGCTTAGTTACTATAAAATAAATGTGCCAATAGTAAAAGTTCTTTAACTGTTTAGAAAATAAGGGATTGCATTTTCTCTGCAGAGATGGCAGAGCAGAGAACCAAAATAATCAAGTAAAAATTATGCTTCAGCTTCCAGTCATGTCCATTGAAGGAAAGAGGACTAATGGAAATGAAATGGAAATGAAGCTTGGAAGTGGAAAATAGCACAACCAAGATGACAACTCGAGTGAATGATTGAGAGAGTGTTTCTCTGATTATTACCATATTCTTAAAGTACTGAAGTAATAGATCTGACAAAAAGGATTTTTAATGAATACCAAGTCAGTCAGGTTGGTGACTTCCCCTAAAGGAACACATGGCTAGAAATGTAGCACTCAAATTTGAGAACAGGTAGAAAAATGTGGTCTGGGCAATACAGATTCATTAACTGAGTTTCTTTGTGCCCTGAGCACTTTGAGCATGCGTTGTAATAAAAAAACTAAAAAATGTGAAATAACCTAATGCTTTTCTTTGAAAAGAGCTCATTTTAAACAAAGGCAAATGCAATATACCTGATCTTTATTTCAATATTGTCTAGATAATCCTAAGAATTGTGGGAGATTCTATCTCCATAACCACAATACACTGTATGCGCAGGCATAATAGGAATCATACACTAAGCAAAAGGTCAATCCGATGTACTGAACCACACATTTCTCATGGTCCAAAATGAGTTAACATTTTTTCTTAGTGACTTTCAAAGTGTAGTAGAAACTAAGTTTATTCACAATGCAGCCGATGCCAAACTGAGTGAGGAATTGCTCTGCAGGCATTGAAAACTTTTTTGTTTTGATCATCTACGTCTGAAATAAGATACAAGTCAAGTGCAAAATGCTCTGTTTATTTATGAGTTATCAAGGGCACGTCTCCTTGTTAAGGAGTGAATTGTTTGTTGGGCAACAGGTCTGCAGAGGAAGATGCAGTGATTGTTCTTGCCTTGCATTAATCTGTGGTTCAGAGTGGCATGTGTTGTAAGGGAAGCAAACACCATACCAGCAAGTATAAACAGGAGTGCTGTATACAAGGCTTGCAAAGTAATCTGCCTACTTACTTCACTTAGCTCTGCGGAGGCTTTAGCAAAAAAGTATCCTGGCCATTTTTGGGCATCCCTCATCAAGAAATACGTGGGCCATCTTGAGGTAGTTCGGCTCTACCAGAAGTTTACAGACTGCTATATATAAAAGAAGTCTGAAAGGAGTTTGTTTAATTTAATTCTGTAAATTAGATTGTTTAATTTACAGAAAATATATGAGAGAGACACTCCAAATTTCTTGAATATAACCACAGCCAAAGAGGCAATATAATTCTCTGGAAATAAGACTCCCCAAAATATAATGAAAGGGAGACATGTAAATATCAGTATTTCTCTGATGAAAAGGATAGTGAAGAACTGAAATAGATTGCCTAACCTGTTCTTACCTTCCAAGTAAAGCGATTTCATGGCTTGATAGGTAGTCATGTCTTGGAATAGCTCAGCTGTAGCTGATCCTGGCTGTCAGGATTTTCCAGCTATGTCTTCAGTGACTCTTAATGTATATGTACAGCTGGGCACAAGGGTTTATACAGTGATAAGAAGCAAGCAGAGACGATGACAATGTGTTCTAGAAAGGGGAGGTGCATGTAGGTCTTCAAGGGCTAGAGTTTGTTGGTGAATTCTACTGTAAAGTGAGATACATCTCCTGTACTTTTTAAATCCTCCCAAAAATTCACGATGGAATTTGCCATAAACTGTCAAGTGGAAGAATCAAAGACTGCGTTAAGTCCTCTCTTGACAGTCTGCTTTACAGAGATGATATAGCAATTAATAGCAATGCACATTCTCTAATGTGTGCATGGTCCCCATATCCAGACACTTGAGAGATCTGTAGGATTGTTTGGAAATCCCTCATGTCAGAAAAAAGGCAACTCAAAAGTACTGGCCTGAGTGCATCTTAAACACAGCCAGTCTCAGCTAGGACAAGATGTTTCTTGGACACAGCAGTGCAGCTGCAACTGCACGTGTGTCAGTTTAGCTGTTGTAGCAAGACTTTTTTTCTACTTGCTAACTCATACATGATGTGGCACATGGAGATGAAAATTGCTCATTCTGTATAGTCATTAAAATAATGAGCAACATCACTTGCCTCAGTGTGACCAGAAATGCAGTTCTGGCACCCCTGGTATGTGCCAAAGAATGCTGGCTCTGACTCCCAACAGCTCCGCCCCACAGCAGAGTTCTAGCCCAAGCCCTTGGGAGTGGGAAAGGAAGAGCAGAAACCTTCTCTGCCTTTACTGTACAAGTATGGCCAAGTTCTTCAGTTGGCATTGCTTCTTTGATGTGGTTGGTATGGTCAGGAGCAGAAAGATGTGTGTGTTGGACAAACCAATGTCCAAATGCATGAATGAATGGAGATGAACTTACAGAAAGAACCTTCATAAGACCTGATCCCAAACTCCTTTGAGTGGAAGAGGTTCTTCTCTTGGTGGAAGATTTGGCTAATACGGTTGCCTTTTCATTTTCCCACTAGTCCAGTTCTTCCAAATTTGTGAAATAAACATCTTTTAAAATGGACTTGAGAAATGTGTATATGTGTAGAACAATTGGTATTAGATTTTCTTTCTCTCTTATTTTTTTTCTCCCCTTCTTCCCCCCTTTTTTTCATGATTTGAATCACTTGAGAAAAGTGGGTTAGGATAACCCTGGGCAAACAGTCAAAGTAGCAGAACTGAGCAGATGGTAAATTTAGGTAGGAGGGTTATATGAACTATTGAAAATAGTAAGTGGATAAACTGGATTTGGCAATAACAGTAATTCTTGTATTCTTCTGGTCACTTTTGAATAACAATCATGTTATAAAAATAACTTTGTTCTTGGTGACATAAATAAAATTTGTAACTTGCTTTATTGACAGGAACAATCAGTATTGAAAAAAACTTCATTCCACCTATTCTAGTCTCCTGTTAGTGGACGAAGACCACAATTTATAGAAGCTAGTCCAGAGATTAATAAAAGCAAAAATACTAAGTCTGTGGAAGCAACAAAATTGAGTCAAATGTGGCAGCTACAAGGAAACAAAAGGAGAAGAAGGATTCCACCCTTGTTTTTGTGGGTTTAAATACAAATTTGGCTCTTCAATCAAGTTCTTACCCAAAATGTATGTGTTTATAGAGAGAATACCAGAGCAAAGGAAGTAATGTGTAGACAGCTTCATACAACAGAGGTTTCTCTTTTTCTGAATTACATTTATATTAATTCAGCAGTGTGGAAACCCACTGTGCATTGCCATTTTGTCTTGAGCTTCCCTTTGCACATGCATAGGGATGAGCGTGGGCAGCCCTGTCCATTGTGCACGCCAAGGGGTGGTGGGACAGGAATGCACGGCTCCCCTTGGTTGTGTGGGAGCCAACTTGGGCATGCTTAGGTCTCTCAGTTTGGACTATAAATCCTTTCAAGTGGATTTGTCTGGAATAAACACAAAAGAAGAAAAGTGCTGTGCAACATAAGCATTTCCTCCTCACCCTGGGAAGGTTTTATTCTCATTACCTGGAGAGGGCACTACCTAAGACGTGAGACAGGTTTTGGTTTTTTATTTTGAGGGAGTCAAGGTAGAAATAGGAAGGTTTAGGTTTTGGTTTTGTTTTCTTAGAAGGGTCAGTCAGGGCAGGTTCCTCTGTGCTCATTCTCCCAGCTGTGAAAATGTTCAAGCCTAGGGTAAGACCTGGGACAAAATGTGACAGTAACATGACAACTGAACTTCACAATAGGGTGGTTGTGATATGCCAAAAGTGCAGGGTTCACTGTCTTGTCATAAGTATGTGTCAGCCTGGTGTGCGTTAGGACTGGTACGTACACATAAGAACAGTCTATTCAAGGCATTAACAACAGCGTTTCTGGAGAAAAGGGGTGGAGAGAGTGTATTGGGAGGGACAGGGTAACCAAACAAACAGAACTCAGGGGTCATGATCTAAGGCCTACAATCAAACCAGATTAAAATGAAAATCTGTAGTAACATCAGAAAATCTTGTTAGTTTGTTACCCTGTAATCTAACCCTCTACCTGTAAATATTTATTTATATGGATTCTTGAATAATCCTGGATAATCTTTTTACTTCTGACTTCCTACTTTTAAACACTGTTAGAGGGAGATGGCCCAAAATACTTCCCAACCCAGCATGTGTGTGTGCACACCACTTACATCCTTCATGCCAATGGAGATGCATCTTGGTTTTGTAGCTGCTTTCCTCTTCCTGCACTTTGGTTTTACTGGAAGGGAACAGGCAGAATGGTCATGGTACATGGGTTGGGAAAATGAGGCAATTTGGTGGTGGGGATTGTGGGATGCATTGCAGAGCCCAGACATCTTGTTCATGTGCAGCGGACAATAACCTCCACTCTCTTGCCTTTTTTTCTGACACCTCCAGCATACTTCACCGAGGTGCACTTGTAAGCCTGTGGCTCACTGCATCGAGACTGCTCAGGTGCTTGAACACCCTGATTTCTGCTAGAATCAAATGCTCTTTCAGACCTGGAAGTTGTGACTTACTTTTTTCTTCCGTATCTCTGTCTGTTTCACATATAGTGACCATGTGTTTTTACTATATTAGTCCATTCCTTTAAATTATTCTTTGTAGAGAGTTGTAAATGATTCAACATTGCCAAATCCAGTAGAATGAATTAAATTAAGCTGAAATTTCCATTTTTTACAGCAGTCTTCATTCTGAAACTACTAGACAGGGCTATTATCTGCCCAGAAGGGGCAGTTTTGCACATCAGCAGACTAGTTAAATGGCTGTCTCAGGAAACTGTTTTATTTCTATAGATTCAAATCAATAAGGTATGCAAGATGTTTACTTCGTTTTAACAACTTCGTAGAGTCATCAGATGCCCGATCTCTAGGTAGTAATGCCACCCAGTGGAGAAGAGGAATATGGTCAGCTTCCGACGAGACAAAAAAATAAAGTGCAAATAAGAATTTCTTGTTAGTAAAGATGCAAACCCACTAATTTTTAGAAGAAATTAAGATTTTTATTCCTTTTCTATATTAATTAATTGTCTTGCTACTGGTTTATTTTTAAATTTTCACTAATATCTCTAAAACTTTAATTTTCCCCTAGTGATTTTTTCTTATTATTAATGTGATCTGTATTTTAAAGTGACAAAAATTGTGCTGAAATGGAGTTTATAGACTGTATAAGATTCCATTACTGCAAAACTTTGTTTTCCATTGAATATAATGAATGTTATCTTAAATTGAAGTGTTTTTATATACTTCATGATTCCCTCTATGCAAAAGAGAAAATTAAACATGTTGAAAAGCTTTCGTTTAATTTTACTATCAATAATATATTTACCCCAAGAGGAAAAGCTCAAATCTCTACATACTTGAACTCAAGAAAAAGTTTTCTTCATAAAACTAAAAAATACATAGAATCCTAGAATTGATTGGGTTGGAAAAGACCTCAGAGATCATCAAGTCCAACCCTTGGTCCAACTCCAGTCAGTTTACTAGATCATGGCACTCAGTGCCACATCCAATCTCAGTTTAAAAACCTCCAGGGACGGTGAATCCACCACCTCTCTGGGCAGGCCATTCCAATGCCTCATTACTCTCTCTATAAAGAATTTTTTAATAATATCCAACTTAAATTTCCCCTGCAGAGCTTAAGCCTGTGCCCCCTTGTCCTATTGCTGACTGCCTGGGAGAAGAGACCAACCCCCACCTGGCTATAACCTCCCTTCAGGGAGTTCTAGAGAGTGAGGAGGTCACCTCTAAGCCTCCTCTTCTCCAGACTAAACAACCCCAGCTCCCTCAGCCTCTCCCCACAGGACTTGTGTTCTAGTCCCTTCACCAGCCTTGTTGCTCTTCTCTGGACCCGCTCCAGCACCTCAATATCTTTCCTGAACTGAGGGGCCCAGAACTGAACACAATACTCCAGGTGTGGCCTCACCAACGCAGAGTACAGGGGAAGGATCACTTCCCTGGTCCTGCTGACCACGCTATTTTTGATACAGGACAGGATACCATTGGCCTTCTTGGCCACCTGGGCACACTGTTGGCTCATGTTGAGCTTCCTGTCAATTAGTACCCCCAGGTCCCTTTCTGCCTGGCTGCTCTCCAGCCACTCTGTCCCCAGCCTGTAGTGCTCCATGGGGTTGTTGTGGCCAAAGTGCAGGACCCGGCACTTGGCCTTATTGAACTTCATCCCATTGGAATCAGCCCATCTCTCCAATCTATCCAGATCCCTCTGCAGAGCCCTCCTGCCCTCCAGCAGGTTGACACTCCCTCCCAACTTGGTGTGATCAGCACATTTGCTGATGATGGTCTCAATCCCCTCATCTAAATCATCAATAAAGATGTTGAACAGGACTGGACCCAACACTGACCCCTGGGGAACACCACTGGTGACCGGCCACCAGCTGGATGCAGCCCTGTTCACCAGCACTCTCTGGGCCCGGCCCTCCAGCCAGCTCTTAACCCAGCAGAGAGTACACTTGTCCAAGCCATGGCTACCAGCTTTTCCAGGAGTATTACACGGGAGACAGTGTCAAAGGCTTTGCTGAAGTCTAGATAGACCACATCCACAGCCTTCCCCTCATCCACCAGCCGGGTCACCTGATCATAAAAGGAGATCAGGTTGGTTAGACAGGACCTGCCCCTTCTAAACCCATGCAATACATGAGATTATTTTTCTTGAGATTCATAAATACTGGGTTTTGGTATCTTGAGATCTTACCAGGAGTTTATTTGTTGTAAATTCTCAGGAAAGGCTGGGTTAACAACATTCACAAGGGAAGAAGCTTGACAAGTTGCAGCTCACAGAGGTGTAAAGCCCTCTGTGTGTTGCCTGCCAGCTTGCTGACTGTTACCAAGCAGTACCTGGAATTCCAATCCAAAGGCTGCTGAGGCTTCTGCAGTGTCATGGGGATTGCTGCATGCTGGGTGCTGAAGGCAATGAAGGCAACAGGGAAGGAGCATATCTGTGCTGAAGGTGGCAATAACTTCAGTTCATCCTTTTCTACCGGTGCCTTCATCTGAAAGGGTGGGATTTTAGTTTAATGGTGCCTGTCTGGTTTGCTGTTGAAGTCACTCAAGCTGTAAGCCCTATCTGAACCCAAGCAGAGCAGCCCACCCTGACATCGATACTGTCCCATGGCAAAGTGCTGCCTGTGTCCACTGTTTGCTCTCATAGGAAGAGTTCCTTCAGGTCTGCTCATGAGTTCCTGTGAAACAAATTAATTTTTCAAGTTATTGACTGCTTGGCAGGTGAAAAAAGAGATCAAATTATTTTCACTAAATGCTTCTTGACAATGTTACTGTTTCTGTTGCAAGGGAGACAGCATCCATCATGGCTTACATCTGCACTGTTAAGTCACTTGCTGGCCTGGATCAAGGCTGCCCAGATTTTGGATAACTGACCCCTGCCAGGGAAGCTGCAGCCTACGCCAGCCCAGCCAATGATACTGAGGAGCCACTCGACTCAATGTCTGTGCATTCCTGGCTTGTTTGGAGCTGTAGTTGAGGGTTCATGAAATACCACCCTATAGTGCATGTATGTTTTGACAGTCCCTCTGCATCTGGCTGGATTTTTCCATCGCTGTTTTTCCATGTCCTGGGGTTGGTGTCTTCAGTCCCACTACAAATCTGTGGTCCCACCTGGTGTGGGCAATGGGGACTGCAGGGCTGGGACAGGGAGAGGTTGCCCTGCCAGAAGGAGCCAGGCAGGCACAGTCGTGGCTAAAAGAAAGCAGGCATGGACTTCAGGGGAACTTCTCTTGCCTTGTCACTAAAGTTTCAGTTAGCAAACCACTTCCTGAGCAAACCCTGAGCCTGATGATTTTTTTAGGTCCTCTACTCAAAAAGTTTTTCAGCTTTTTTTCTTTTTTTTTTAGCTCCTTTGGTTCTCTAATTTATTTTATTTTCATACTGCCTGTGGCCTCAGAGTGATGCTATAGCCATCAGATTTGCTTTTAAAGCTGCTTCTGTAAAGTTAGCAGGTGTAGGTGAGGTTTTTATAAAACAAAAAATCTACAGTTTGCTATGTGATGGTTTTTTGATACATATGGGAATAGGGAGATGAGTGGTGCTTGGGAGTTAGAAAATTACACTACTTTCCTCTGAAGTTTGTTGGTGACTGCTCTTTGTGGTAGAATAATGACTAATTCTTCCAAAAATGATTCATTAAAAAGAGCTCTGCTGGGTGTTTTTCCTTGTTTCCTGTGGGGTTGTACATGGCATTTTGCATTGACTCTGAACAGAACAGTAAGACATGATTACAGCATGTACCAATGGAGAGGTATTAATGCCAACTGACCAAAAAGCTGAGGTCTGTGCGTCAGGCAGCATGTCTTTTACAGCATGTTTGCTGCAAATGTAGGAATCATAGTTTGAAAATGTTCTGTTTAATCATTATTTAAGCTGTAGTTCCCAAGAAAGCTGCCGATATGGATATAAACCTCACTGGACCCAGATTAGAGGAGTGCGTGTATGCAACTTTGTAAAATAAAAGGAAACATCATTCTGTTTTGTTTATGTACAGGCTTATACACAAGTTTATGTATCTTTAACTGTCGTAGATACTCCGGGTGCTGCATGGGACATCTGTGATGCAATGAGTGTTCAGTGATTCACTGATACAGAGCATGAGGACGCGTGTGATGACTCACTTTTTCCCTCCCACTTTCTTTTCCCATTAAGCTGAAGCAAAGCCTAACAACTTTTGCCAGAATTTAAGGAACGGTTCATACAGGCTCTAATAATTTGAAAGTTAGATATATTTGTATGCAAATTAACTTTTCCTTGAGATTCCCTTAGGGGAAATAAGAATCCCTTATTTCTTTAGATGAAGAAAAATGAACTAGATGAAACACTTGAGAAGTGCTACAGGGATTAAGCTTGCAGCAGTAGCCATTTCTGATGCATAGCTACAGCAAAGATTGCTTATTTTGGGGAAGAAAAGGGATACAATTCTATGAAGAAAGTTCTGCTATTCCAAACTCTAATTTTTGTTCTCATGTACAGATAGAAACAGACATTTTTATTTGATCACCTCAGAGTTCTCCCGTAACAACTGAGATGAAAAAAACTAATTCTTTTGGAAGAGGGAAAGTAACAAATGTTGGAAGCCTCCCTTGGGGAAGAAAAAGCTGGGGCCCCGCTGCACTGTTCAGTGGTATCTGGTTTAGTAAAAGTTTGTGATGGGCTAGTCCTTCTACAAGGGTTTAGACTTTTCTGCCACTATTTTTCAATGTTCCTCGTTTGATGTATCCATTTGGCTAAAATTGATAGAGTTTTGCTTAGCTTGCTATTTGATGGCAATTCTGATTCAGCTTTTCGGGAAGGAAGAACTCTTCTTTCAGGGACCACACGAGGGAGTGTTGTGCTGTGTGTCTGGCTGAGAGCAGCTCTCTTGCTAGCAAGGGCACTTAAGCTCCGTCGTTTTTTAGCCTGTCGAAGGAAAACATTTTCTTCAACAGTTCTCAACTTTTTCCAGGCTGGTGTAGTTTCTCAGTAACCTCAACCTTTTTTTTTTTTTTTTCCAGTGGATAGTATTTGGAATTTATTGCTTAATAATGGCACACCAGCTTTCCATCCTGTGCACCAGCCATGCTGGGAGTACATGTGTTGTGGGAGTGTGAGTGGGGGGAAAGCAGAAAAGCAGACAGGGTTGCTTTATCTACTTTCTGCTTCCCTCTTTCCCTGCCTATAGAAGCACAAGTTCAGTTAGAGCTTACCTGCAGTCCTTCTACCTCCAGTTCACTGTTTCACATTGCAGCATCCTCTATGTTGGAAGTGCTTGTCAAACACCATTTATTTTGCACTTCAGATTTCATGTGTAATCTGAGAGCATCAACCTTTCTGCTCCACAAAGAGGTGGTTTGCTTTAAAGCTTGCATAGACAAGTTCTTGGCAGCTGCGTTGTTGGCAACCCTCAAACTGGCATCCTACATTAATTAAATCTAGGTGCTTGGTAGTTGCATGCTCATGAGTTCCTTGATGCTTTTCTAGTGCTTGAGGCAGCCAGGATGGTCATTCCCCTTGAAGGAACAAGTGGTACAGTCTTAAGCCTTGAGACGTGAAGTCAGGACTGGAGCTGATGTCCATGTTTGCATGTCCCATAGGACAGGCGGCTGCTGGATACTATCAGGGCTTGTTACTCTTTAGCTGTTAAAATGAAGTCTCTGGGGTAGATGCCCCCAGAGCAAGAGTTTGGGCAATTCATCCAGTATCTACTTTTCCCTTGAAGAAATGGAAACCTTTTTTTTGGATGAAATGCTATCACACATCAAAAGTGAAATATGAAGAGCCCTGCAGAGAGCATGGCAGTCACTTGCCAATCAATTCAGAGAGGAATGTTGTCTATGTGGGATGCACCAGGAGACCCCTGAGTGGACAGTCCTTTTGAAAGCACTATTTTATGAGTCTCTACAGTAGTGTGATCTCTCCCTGCAGTGTAATTCAACAGGTGTATTTCAGCTACTTTTCCTAGCTCTATATGGCCTAACACTTGGTTAGAAGAAAGCCCCTTTCTAATGATGTGTGAATATTAACTCCCTACGGACAGATTTTCCCAAGTGGTCTCCATGCTGGGATTGAAATATTCTATCTTTTATTTCTTGCAATATCTTGTCTATTCATTTCTCCTCATAAAACTTCAGAGGTCAAGATTCAAAGGTTTCAAGCAAGGCTGCAGGGAGTTCAAAATCCTGATGTACATAAGGCACTCTCATGAGTGATGGTCATACAGAAAACTCAGTTTGGCAATGCACTTTAGTTTGGCCTGTGAGAGTTAAGGCAAAGAAAGTATTTTGTTTGACAGGAGTAGTAAATGATCAAGTAACTCTCTCAGGGCTCCGTAAATAGCTCCAAATAGTTCCAGGAAACATTTGGTTCATTACAACCAAGATGCAAAATCAGACTTGTGGATTTAGCTTCTTGGAGCAGTCTCAGTGGAGCAAATGGTAACACATGGCTTTGTATAAGGGTACGATTACGATTAAAACCTACAGAGGAACACAGATGACGGGTTGCACTTCTAATGAAAAGATCAAGTACTCCAGCGTCCTGCAAAATGGAGTAAACATTCCACACTGGAATATCCATTTCAATCAGCAACTTGTAGATTGTTTCCACTATACTTAGTCCCAGGAAATAACATCTTCCTTGCTATGACTTAGTTCTCCTCTTCCTAAGTTTAAAAATTTCCATGTTTTGTGGAAAAAATACTTCTGTTTTCTGAATCCAGCAAATGCATTTTTAACTATATGTGCGAAAAACTTTATATATTCTGTCAATCTGAAAATTACAATATGCCATCCTCCTCCATTCTTTATACCTAACTTTTCCATTTTTCTCCTATCTTTCCCTATGCAAAACTAGATTTCCTTTTTAGGAAAGTGTTTCCTAGCACAACTACTCTTGCCATTTAAGCAGCAACACTAATGTACCTATGACCTATTTCCTTGACAAATTCCACCTTTTCTCCCGAGGTGGCCTCTACAACTCCCAAAATTCAGTTCCTGCTCTTGTGCTTTATTCGGGATATTGGGCAAACTGCTGCAAACAGTTCTGCTCTGAGAAACAGAAAGTTGGGAATCATGGCTATACCATCTAACTGATGATCTCCAAAACCACACAGTTGAACAGTTTCTGATTCACATGTCTCCTTCTTCTTGGCCAAGCATTCAGCAAGATGCCCCATAAGCCAGGAAAACTGAGTGTATGTTAGGCCTCTCGTTATGAGAAGGATTTTAACCTTCTACCTGGCTTCTTGGCAAGATCCAGCAAATACTGCCTTGTAGTGGGTCAAATGTACCTGACAACAGCAGTGATAATTAATTTATCAACACCACTATCTAGCCCAGCTGCTGGATGCACAGCACACTTTTTGTGCTCCCAGATTATATTTCTGCCATAGAACATTGGTGTGAGCCCTGGAGTAACTTATAAGAATAATGTCTTTGTCATCCTCCAGTGCTGCTGTCACTGCTGTACTTCACAGTTCTCCACCACTGTGCGGTCCTGCTGGTCATTCTGCTCATTTAAGGGCCATTTGGGATGTGTCCTGCCAAAGTCCTGGCTTGGTACCTCCATTGTGTTGTCACAAACCATATCACAGCAGTAAGAACATCCCCAAGAAGATACATATATATGTACACGCATATATATTGTGGGAATTCTTAGGTGAATCTTGTAGTGGTACCTGTTTGTTCACAGTAATTTCTGTGTATTTCGGCCATTTCTGGGAGAATGTCTTTTTCTTATATTCACAAAATCACAGAATGGGTAAGGTGGAAGGGAGCACAGTGGGTCATCTGGTCCAACCTCCCTGCTCAGGCAGGGTTATCCTAGGGCACTTGGCACAGGATTGCGTCCAGATGGTACTTGGATATCTTCAGTGAGGGAGACTGCACAACCTCTCTGGGCAACCTCTTCCAGTGCACGGTCACCCATACAGTAAAGAAGTTCTTCCTCATGTTCAGGTGGAACTTCCTGTGCATCAGTTTCTGCCTGTTAACTCTTGTCCCATTGCTTGGCACCACTGAGAAGAGCTTGGTTGTGTCCTCTTGACGCCCCCTTCAGATACTGATGTACATTGATGATGTTCCCTCTCAGTTGCATCTTTTTGAGGCCTTCACTCATTCCTGATAAAAGAGATGCTTCGGTCTCTTAATCAGCTTCATAGCTCTCTGCTGCACCTGCTCCAGGAGCTCCATGTCTCTCTTCTCCTAAGGAGCCCAAAAAGGGACACAGCCCTCCAGATGCAGCCTCACCAGGGCTGAGTAGATGGACCAGATCACCTCCCTCAACCTGCTGGCAATGCATTTCCTAATGCATCCCAAGATACCATTGGCCCTCTTGTCCCCAAGGACACACTGCTGGTTCAGGGATAGCTTGTTGCCCACCAGGACCCCCAGGTCCTTCTCCACAGAGCTGCTTTCCAGCAGGTCAGCCCCCAGCCTGTACTGGTACCTGAGGTTATTCCTCCCCAGGTGCAGGACCCTGCATTTGCCCTTCTTGAATTTCAGAAGGTTCTTCTCTGCCCATCTCTCCAAGCTGTCAACAGGCTAGAGGGCTGCACAGCCCTCTGGGGTATCGGGCATTCCTCACAGCTTTGTGTCATCAGTGAACTTGCTGAGGAAGCATCTGCCCCTTCATCCAAGTCACTGATGCACAAGTTAAATGATACTGGGCCCAGTATTGAAGCTTGGGGGACACCACTAGTGACAGGCCTTCAATTAAACTATGCCACTGATCATGACCCTCTGGGATCTGCCACTCAGCCAGTTCTCAGTGCACTCCACTGTCCACTCATCTAACCCATTGTGTAATGGGTAAAAGTTACTGTTCTGATACTGGGTGTGACATGAAGGAATATTGGGCCCTAGATTTTATCATGAATGAAAGAAGTTTTTTGAGAGTAGATGATTAATTCCTGCGTGGTATTAGGAGGGATAAGAATATAGATAAAAAACAGCGTGTTTTGAGTATAGTTTGTGGCAGTCCTTGAACTTTGCATTCTTAGAACTGAGGGGGAAACTTCATCCTTACCCACTGCTTATATAGTCTTGTAAAGATTTCTGAGGGATGCCTTGGAGGGTGAGTTGCTTTACTGTAGGGGAATTTGAAAAAAATGGAAAAATGGGTTAAAAATGGAAACTACTTTTAAATTTTACAGTAAGTGCACAAATACTTGTCCCTAGTATTTATATTCTTAGTATACTTGAGTGTTAGCAGTCCTGTTGTTTCATACCTCCACCCTTACAAGCAGGTTAGTCATCAATAGGACCTGCTGACCATGCTGCTTTTGATAGAGCCCAGTTCACAGCTGGCTTTCTGGGCTGCAAGTGCAGGTCATATTGAGGTTCCTGTCAACCAACACCCCCAAGTCGTTCTCCCCAGGGCTGCTCTCAGTCCATTCTCTACATGGCCTGTATTTCTGCTTGGGATTGCTCTGACCCAGGTGCACGACCTTGCCCTTGGCCTTGTTGAACTTAATGAGGTTCACATGGGCCTACCTCTCCAGCCTGTCCAGGTCCCTCTGGATGACATCCCTTCCTTCCAGTGTGTCAACCACACCACACAGCTGGGTGTCATGGGCAAACTTGCTGCGGGTGCACAGGATCTCACTGTCCATGTCACCACAAAGATATTAAACTCCACTGGACTCAATGCCAACCCCTGAGGGATGGCACTCAAGGCATGCATTATGATCTTTGTAAAACTATTTCTTTACATGTGTATTGTTTACCTATTTTGTTTGAAAAAGAGCTATTCCATTGTACAAAGTATGACTAAGACTTCATGTGCAATTTTGGTTATTCATAGTCAAGTACAATGACCCACCTAAGGCTGGAGTGGATCCAAGTAAGTGCTGCTAAAATCAGGGAGGAGGAAGATCAAAAGATTTTAGATTGCTTAGCCTCACAGAAGAAGGACATTGAGAAGGGAGTAGGATTATCCTTTCTTAGTAGGGACCAAATACTAGGGATGAAATGGAAGAGCTATTTAAGCTAAAGATTTAAAGGGCTATAATGTGGCACTGAATAACCTTAGGGCAGAAATTAGAAGGTGGTTTCCAACCATCAAAGCAGTGAGACTCTGAGACTCTTCAGAATGAAAGTAATGGGAGTAAAGGCAACAGGTTTATGGAAAGACTTGTCTCTTCAGAAAGTTGTGATTGTGGGCTGAGCAAATACTGCCATAGTGGTCAATACCCAGGACTCCTGTCTCAGGTGTCTTCTAGTCCCTGTGCTGTAGGTTTTGTAGTGATAGGCCAAGCCTGGTTTACTTGAAGGCATACTGGTCTTTTTCATTATTATTTATTTTCACACAACAGGATGAATGGATATTCTGAAAAGCCACCAGACATTCCAAATGTATGCTCTAAGTGGCTGTAAGGGTTGCCACATCTGTGGCTTTGACTTCAGATGCTGAAGCATTATGGTGGTGTGCTCAGTAGCAGCATCACCAGGTGTAAGACTCTGCTTCTGACTGTCTTGACCATCAGTGACAACTCTCTAGGGGGCAGGGGCAGTCAAATGTGGGATGGAGTTAGGGACAAAGCTCGGGAGTCCCCAGGTAGGTGGTTACTGATGCTCTGAACTCTATTTTAGTATAGTGCTCTTTTGAAATGACTACATGGTGAGCATGTTTTGAGAGGCCTGCAGAAGGGAGGGCTTACAATAAAAAGGCATTCAGTCTTGACTGCCTTCAGTTATGAGAAAAAAGAGGTACCTGGCATGTGTAAAATCGGTACAAAATAAATATATACTGGTTCTGTTGGCTTTTATCTTCCTTCCCCCCCCCCATTTAAGCACCAATAAAATGTTTCTTTAGTTATGCTGAAGTTCTTTTTTTCCTACAGCTTCCTTCTCTTGATTCTTGACTTTGATTTTTGAAAAATACTGGTGTAGGAATTTAGTGGTTTGGGTAGGAAGGTAAAGCATTATTGTGATGGAGTGTGAACTACCGCTGAACAAAGAAACAAAAGAGACAAGTGAACAACAGAGCAAATGTAGCTCTAGAGAGTGTCAGAGATTGCAAGGAGGTGCTCATAAGCCAGTCTCCATGGTACACTGCGTACATTTCCATGGTCTTGTTTATACAAAGAAGTATTGAGTAGGCAGTTTAGCTGTTTTCTTTCCTCTCTTAGGCAGTCTTACATTAGAGGATTTTAATAATGCAATTACCATTGTAGCTGTTTAGAACACCTACAAATTACCTGGCATTCTCCCACCTCTTCCCTAACACAGGAGGCATACCACAGAGTGATGCTGGAGAAGAAGCTGTTTGGAGATTTCTCCTTCTTCCTGGTCCTCACAGCCACAATAAGCCTGACTCCATTTTGAGGGAGAGGAGCCAGTGGGACAGGAAAGGGAGTCAGAGAATGACAAAACTGTTTGAAGGACTGGCACAATATTACAGAAGAGCCTGGGTAGGAGGGGAATTAGAAAAGAAGAAGATGTCAGGGGAGCAGTAGAAATGGAAATGCATCCTAAGCCTGACTCCTTTTTATTCCAATAAGGACATTATTGATACTGGATAGACAGAGGAGGCAAGTGACACAGCTGGACTTAGCCATCTTCCTTCTGCACAGCCTCGTGGTTTTACTGCCCATTTTAGGGGAACAGCTGTGACAGACGAGAGCACTGACTGGCACATCATGTTTTACCACCTGGAGCCAAGGGTCAGCCTGAGAATATGCCAGGTCTTTTCAGGAGGTCTGTGGTGCCCCTGTTCCTTTACATACGGGCATGTCCTGACCCTGTAAGAAGCAGCATGTACTAACAAGAACCAAACTTGAATACAGCTTTTAAGATACATTACTGTTTGGGAAATGGGCGGGGTGTATTAAAGGGCTGTCAAATGTATAAATCAACAGTGTGTCACATATACTCAGCAGCAGTTCTGTAACTGGGATCTCAGATGAACTCCTTCTTCCCCAACTGTGAGGGAATATACCCAAAAGGGTGTGCCAGTAACAGAGATGCCTAAACTAAAGGCCTTGAGTGTTTGTAAGAAGGGTCATGTGAATCTGAAAGCTGGTGGCAAGTATCTTGCCCATGGGATTTGCACTCACTGAGATATGTTTATATAGGTGGAATTTGTTTGTCCAGATGGCACTCAAGTATCTTTGCTCTCCCTTTCCTTGTAGCAGTAAAAGAACTGCACGTGGATCATGTTCAGGGAGTTGGCCCTCTTTATTTTTTAAAAGCTTAAATATTTATAATTTGCTTTCTGGGTGAAAGAAAACCAGGTAAAATTGCATGAAAGTCCATCTATCAAGAGGAATTAAATGAGCTGACTCATCCTGTTGACAGAGAGGAGAGTTCTGTGGTTACAACCCAAGGCTGAGGACAGCTCTGTGCTCCAGTCCTTTGCCAAGGCAGCTGGGTCACATCTGGGGTGTGAAGCTGTGAGAGCCTTGACACCCGTGGCTTTTCCTGGCAGGAATGCCGTGTGTGCAGGTAGTCCCTCTGGAAAAGCTGCACACAGCGTGCCGGGTGTTTCTTTTGCAGGTTGGACATTTCCTGTACAGCAAAACACGGTGCTGCTGGAACAAGGGTATCCCAGCCAGACGCAGGTTTAACTAGTCAGCCTTCCCGTGTGAGTAAAATATTTGCGAGCCTTGGCATCGGGAAACCTGGAAAACTGACTTGGCAGCTTCCCAGTATATTCACAAGTAGGTTATAACAGGGCAATGCTACATGATAGGGCTACAGCACTCAAAACCTCAGTTTGTTGATGAAAAACTGCTTTTTTTTTTCAAGCTCTGGAGACATTGAAGAATAGTCATAGGTGATTTTGTTTACCCAGCTTGAAGCATCCTTAAAAAGGCATGGGTTACTGCATGCTTTCCAGAAAAAGTGGTCTGCAAGACCTTCCAGTTTTTCAAAAGGGACTAGCAATTTTTGATGTCTAATTTAGGCCAGCAATCTTAATATAGAAAGCACTATAAAAATGCCAACACTTTTAATGTCTGCCCCTGGACGGGATGCAGTAGGGTTTATATGATGTAGCAGATGAAGCAGAATTAGCATTTTATAGTGTTAAACGATGACTCTTTTCAGTGAGATTATTCTGCATGTTTCCTTCTTTGTGCCTCCAACGAAAACATTATAAAGTATGGGCTGTGAGGGCAGGGAATACTAAGAATGCTATGAATGCTTTTTCACACTGCTTGAAAGAGAATTGGCTTGAAAACTTAAGCCGCAGGATGGTTTCTTGCTGAATACTGATTACAGTGATGTAGGTTTAGTGTTTGGGGAATGCATCTTTGAAATACTTTTGTGAGGTAAAAGATGATGGCAGAGGCCACTGGAAGTTCAAAACCAAAGAGACGGTGGAAATCGAATTTGAAATCCAGAAATTACATGTAGAACTAAAGTCAAACATGTGGCAGTGAAATACCACATATTAATCATGTACTGAAAAATAAGTATTTTGCCTATGAATTTGAAACATAAGACAACCCCAAATATAAACAGATTCATTTAAAATAATTGCTAAAATAATATTAACTCTGTGTAACTAGGGCATTTTTTTCTAACTTCCACTGTATTTGGGGCTTGCATTCTAATTGCTCCTGCAAGAAGAGTATTTAATTTGTCTGTTATGCATTTAAGAAAATGCCTCCTGAAATGCATTGGATACGCCCAAAAAATTGTCTTAAAATGGCTGTCTACCAGTCCCCGTCCTTAGCTCCTTGCCCACTGCATCTCTTTCCTCACATAGCTTCTATTTCATCTCCTGTTGCTGTCTTCCCACTGTAGCATGTAGTGTCTGTGTTCCCATCCCTGTGTCCTTTCTCTCCCATCTCACATTGTTCAGTTGCTGATGGGAGTTGAGGTGAATGGTAAGTCTTCCTTCAGAGAGCTCTTTCCAGCTTAATTCACAACATACTGCTCCTCATCTTTTCTAATTTTAGGATGAGAAGACTGTTGTATTTTGCGTCCTCTAGCTGGGGAAGCAGAAACCTTACAGAAAATAAAGGTACAGGTGGAAATCAGGCCAGTTCCAGCTGCACTGACTACCAGCAGGTTATTGGGGGAGTTCTGACTGTGCTGAATCATGTATAGTCATAGTTTTCTTGTGAGGTTTACAGCCACGCACAAAACAATAGACTTCATGTGAATACAGTGAATAATATATATTTTAAGACTATCGTAAGAGAAAAATAGCAGTGGCTGATAAATACCAGGATGCTGAATAAATGATAATATCCTTTATGTTCCATTAAAGATTTGAAGTACTTGTAGTAAGGATTTTGAATGAAAAAAATTGTAAGTGTGTGGCGATAGGATTTTTATTTCACTTGGGAAGCATCCATGTACTTTCAAAATCAGTGGGAGTCCCGTACTTCTTTAGCATGTTCTATTATTACTGTCTTATATCATAGGTACTGCCTTTTTGGCTGAGGAGAACCATCTTCTAAGGTAGAGGTATAACTCCTTAAACAGTAAGAGATATAAGAGAGGGGGAGTAGTGAGCTAACATAGGCAGTCCTACATACCCTTTTGGAAAGAAGTTAATTTCTCATTAGGTGACAGGCCATATATCATGATCACTCACCACCCAAGCACTGGATGTTCTTCCATGTTTCCTTGTTCCATAACCTTGTGGAAGAGTGGCTTTAAAAGGCTACTAGTGGAATTCTGTTTTAAAAAGTGTGAAACTGAATTATTGGCACTGATGTGATTTTTCCTGAGGGAACAGGTCCAGTAGCAAGCTGTGAAGGACCGTTTAACTACTAGTCTTCTTTGCAGAATTAGAAAACTAGACTGATTTTTCTTACATACTCACAAAGATGAACATCTATACTACTGGATAGGAGACCTTTAAAATTTATGGTCTCTCCCATTTTAGAGTGTACACACGACACTGTCCAAAGACTGCAAATAGTAGTTGTCTGTTTTCACTGCTCTCTTTCTCTTTAAGGGTTTGTGTGGAAATTAGGAGTTTGCAATATTTTCTTTATCCACTTGTTCCTCTTTAGTCTCAAGTGCTTCCAGAAGAGTTGCAACATGACATACCTCTAAATTTAATGCATATGGATAACTGCAATGAGATCAATTGAATTAGTTCAGAATGTAGAAATCTGAAATATGTGCATGTACATTTACATTTTTTGAAACATTACGTTGGCTAACTTTTCTGAACACAACAGTTCTGCATGCCAAAAAGGTTTGTTGTTTTGGTTTTTTGTACATATAGATACAATGGAAAATGACAGATACACTAAAACAATTTGGGTTCAGTGTGTTCCAGTAGTTCTGTGGTTGTTTTTCTCACACAGACTTAATGATAGCTTGAAAGTACATTGCTATGAAAATGGCACTGAATTGTTTGCACTTATCATAGTTATTTTCTACAAATAGTTTTTAAGAGTTTCTTGCCAGAGATTAGGATCATATGAGGAAAGGAGAGTTATTATTCTGCTTGTCAAATTTGCACAGAAATGCGCTTGCCATGATGCAACAGTGAATCACCTTTTAAGTTTGGCACAAGTGATAGAACTAAGACTCAGGGAAAACAGCGTCTTTAATGTGAGCATGTGTGGGACTGCAAAAATCCTTACCTAAGGACCAATCCTGACTGACAGTACTCTTAAGCCACCTTACAAGTGGGTCGGACTGAGAACTCACTTCTGCCAGAAGGGACTTGCTCTTTCCTCACTTGATCTTCCCCATTGTGTCTTCCCCTTCCCATCAGGTCTTGGCATTTGTTTGTAGAGAACCAGTTCATCTCTCAAACCTAGCCAACGTTTTACAAGGCTAAGACAAGCAGCTCTTTAACCCAAAGTGAGCAAGATTTTATTGGACTATCAGGATATTAACTGCTACTGAATCCTGAGGTACCATTTTGAGTCACTTTTCACTCTGATCTGGAAAGCTCCAAGCTATGTGTTCGGTGTTTCAAAAATGGTAACTGCTTGCTATGCTTTCAGAGCCTGAAAACTTTCAGTATAAGGGACAGGAATCCCTTTGAGAATCTAAATTTCTGGAACTAAACCTTATTATCACAGAGAAGTAGAATGTTTAGCATTGATATGCCCTTGAGGCCTGGATGTGAACCAGTCCCATATGAACTTTGTTTTGTTGAGGATCTGGGATTATCATATTAGTCAGCAAAGCTAAGATCATGGGGAAAGCAAAGAGCTAAACTGACGCTTTCCCACTGGAATTTGTGTATTGCTCATCTTGTTCTCCGCGTGGCAAGGAGGACATTGTGTTTGGCTAACCACAAGCTTATGAACTGTGAGAGTTTTGTGTCCATGTGAACAGGTCGCCATGTAGGAGGGAACACTGCACTGCACTGACTCTGATTCCATGTCCCTGTTTTCCCTGCCCCGACAGGCTGACAGATCATTCCTCTCATACAGTGTCAGGAGGCCACGTGATGAGCTGGCTCACCTAGAGCTGCCATCCCAGTTAAAACGCAGCCAGCGTGAACCCAGGTTCACATTTTAAATCTATGTCAGCATGTTGGTCTGCTTCACTACCTAATCTCATTCCTACCTTTACCTAGGAAAGGCTTCTGTGGGGCTTTCCCCTCTGCAGAATGTCCCTGCCACTACCTTGGCATCAGTGTGATGGTGGAGTGATTCAGGTGAGCTCACAGGTACAGCAAGGAGCTGGCTTGCCATCTGAGGAGGCGTATTGTGGTCTGTACAACCTGAAATCAAGCTCAGTATCAGGACTGGGGAAGTGCTAAACATGACAAATGCCTTCTTTTCAGTAGTGAGAGGGACCCCAGAGAGTGCAAGGGAATCTCCATAGAAGGGGGCCAGAAGAGTCACATGGGTGTGCTTAGGACCCTCATACAGTTCCTGATGAACCCCTCTGGCTGGAAGGCGTTGGCCCATCACATGGGGGCCTTTCAGTTTCTGTGGCACATGTCTCAGCTGAGGAACAATTGTTTGCTTTCGGCATTCCAGTTCAGCGTGGAGGTATGAGACAAAAGGAAAGACAAAGAAACCACATGTCCCAGTTTTATGGTCTGATAAGGACTGAAGGAGAGAGATTGTTCCCAATCCCAGGCAGACCTCCTAGCTTTGTGCCACCAGGTTATCAAGAGGCCAAAGATAAGGTTACTGTCAGCCACCCTTCTACAGCACAGTTAACATCACCCTTGTGACTGCAGTGCGTTAAAAGGAGGCTGGGGAAAACAGGAGGCATTCGTAGGGTTTGTTATAATTAAAATCAGTGAGGAGCTGCACTCACACCTTTTTAATAGGTCTTCATTACAATTTCATTTTCTGAATCTGAAATCACCAGAGGCCTAACCTGAGCTGTTGTTTACCCTAATTATTTGGGTCACGTTTTGGGGACCAAAGTTAGCCTTCAGGGACCTGAAGAACTGACAATAACTCTGAGGGGCTCTGGTGCAGGTGGTTATTGTGGTGGTTATAGCCTAAACCAGACCTGCTGCTGGGCTTGTGCTCCTGCTGTAGCTCTCAACCCAGTATGCCAGAGTCCTGTGGGACCCTGGGGGGCTCCCCCAGGCTGGAGGCTCAGGACAGGGTTTGGCTGCCAGGGCCATTTTCCCCAGCCAGGGGCAGGGCAGCTGGGGGCACTGGGGCAGCCCCTGCCCCGGGCATTGGGCACCTCCCTGGGGACAGGGATGGGATGAGGCTGGGACAGTCCATGGGTGCACAGGTGGGCTTGGCTCTGCAGGGCCTGTGTCCAGGCAGGGCAGGGCTGTGGGGAGCTGGAGACCAGTGCTGTTGTGGCATCACTGGGGCAGGGGCTGATGGCTCTGGGGGCTGATGTGGAGCTCCCCTCAACTGCTGCAATCTTCCTGCTGAGGGAAAGACCATGTCACGTTTGATTTCTTCTGGAGGCAGCGCCTACTTGTCTTTGGCACAAGGCTGGGCACAAGTGTGTCTCATAAATCAGTGCTTCCGTGAATTGTACCTTTTGATATGTGCTTAGTTTTAGGATGTTTGTAGTTTTGCTGCTGTTGTCCTGTCATTCAGTGTGAGCTAACTTAAACAAAAGCAAAATTTAACATCAGGTAGCAACGTGGCTGCATTTAATGCCAGAAATTTAATGTTAATGTTTGTGTCTGCCGTGCTCTACAGGATTACACATTTAATAAGGCAACAATGAACCTCACAGAAAACTGTTTCTGAATGTACAAATAATAAAAGCACAGAAGAAATATGGTAAAAAATGTCAGAGCCAACCATTCTCTGAAATGAAAGTACGATGATATACCCGAGTAACTAATGCTGCACAAAAGCAAAATGCCTGCAAAAAGGTTTGGCCTCCTGGCTTTGCACAGACCATCAACCTTGCTGGTTTTGGAGGGGTGTTTTCATCATGTCTCTTGGATAACAATAACTGAAGAGTTCTTTGCACAGCACTATTAATATAATGTGGCATAGACAGCCTTAATTCTGAGGGGAGCCTGAGGGCCCTGTTTGCACTGCACCCATCAGACTACTGAGGGGTCCCTGGGGTCCTGCAGGTAAAGATTACCATGTCGCGTCACTCCCTTAACTGGGCTGATATTCCAAGTGCTGGGGATCCACTGACAATAAAACTTTCAGCCATGGTTACTGTATTTTAAGATTGGGTCTGGTTAGGTTGCTACTTCATGATTTAAGGCAGGTGTTCTTTCTGCTTCCTGCATCAGTGCCCAGTAAAGACATGATTGCATAGTGAGTTGTTGCATCAGAGAACTGATGCAGCTGAAAACACATCTTTTACTCCTCTTTTTGCCTCTGGGTGAATTTCCAGCAAGTCATTTCCTTGATCACACACTGACACAATTTTTAGCATTGCGTTGAGGAGGAGACTGGAAACATGAAGACAGAAGGGATGGGAAGGTGTGACCATCACTTTCGGAAGCAGTTACACTAAAATTGGATTAAACAAATCAGGAAAACAGCTTAATTTTTAACTGGCATAAACATTTAGTGGCTCTTAGTGGGAGACAGGCAAACCTGTGCACAGAGATAGTCTTTATCATAGCCAAATGGACGTGCCTGTGTAAGCTACCTCTTGGGAAGAGATGACAATTTAGTACAGTGATCTCATACTGCTCTGGGAAGGGAAGATAGTTGAGAATCATTGCCTCCAAATATGCAGCTGGAGAGGTGGAGGAACAGAGTGGTAAGAGCACTCAGTGATATGTTTCTGGTGACTGCTTCTCTAGCAATGCTTGCCTGGTATGAATTTCCATTGTGTAACCTGACACAGGACTGAAGCATTTCAGGGACAGTTATGCAAAGGGTTAATGAAGCATCAAGACTCATGTTTTAGGCAGCCAAGAGAGGAGCCTTTCTCTACTACATCTCTTATGCCCTCCCCGTTTTCCACTCCACCTCCAAGCATCAGTGTTGGCAAGGGAACCTAGGAACCTCTTTCTCAACAGGAAAAGACCAGTGAAGTGTCTAAGTGGGAGTAAATCATAATGCAAACATGATTATCACAACCATCGTCCTCTTCTACTGAAGAATGATGGAGTTTTGCGATCTCTGCCAGTTCTGTCTCCCTTTCTGCAGATGTCTGACTTTTCTGTGATCTCTATTTCAGATCCATATTTTGTCATGTGGGATGAGAGGGATTCCTGGGTGCTGGCAATAAGGCAGGAGCACACCTGCAGGGTGACAAGGCTCAAGTAGTGGGGTTGGAAATCTCACAGCAGAGGAGACTACAGATCACAGAATCAATTAGGTTGGAAAAGACCTATGAGATCATCACTTTGACCTAACACTACCTTGTCAACTAGACCATGGCACTCAGTGCCCTGTCCAGTCTTTCCTTAATCACCTCCCAGAATGGTAACTCCACCACCTCCCTAGGCAATCCATTCCAGTATCTAATCACCCTTTCTGTGAAGAAATTCTTCCTAATGTCCAACCTAAATCTTCCCTGGCTCAACTTAAGACTATGTCCTCTCATCCTGTTGGTAGTCACCTGGGAGAAGAGACCAACCCCACCTGGGGACAACCTCCTTACAGGTAGTTGTAGAGAATGATAAGGTCACCCTTCAACCTCCTCTTCTCCAGGCTAAACAACCCCAGCTGCCTCAGCCACTCCTCATAGGACTTGTGCTTTAGACCCTTCACCAGCTTTGTTACCCTTCTCTGGAAAAATGCATGTGAAGCATGTAGACCTGTTGAAGTGAGTCCAGAAGAGGACCACAAAGATGATCAGAGGCATAGTGCACCTCTCCTGTGAAGACAGGCTGAGAGAGTTGGGGTTGTTCAGCTTGGAGAAGAGAAGGCTTTGGGGAGGTCAAATAGCAGCCTTCCAGTACCTTAAGGAAGCTTACAAGAGAGATGGAGTGAGATTTTTACGAGGCCATGTAGTGAACAGGACAAGGAGGAATGACTTCAAACTAAAAGGGAGTGTTTTTACAGTAGGTATTAGAAAGAAATTCTCTGCTGTGAGGGTGATGAGGCACTTGGAGCAGGCTGCCCAGAAAAGCTGTGGCTGCCCCATCCCTGGCGGTGTTCAAGGCCAGGCTGGATGGGGCTTTGAGCAACCTGATTTGGTGGACGGTGTCCCTGCCTACAGCAGAGGGGTTAGAAGTAGATGATCTTTAAGGTCCCTTCCAACCTAAACCATTCTGTGGTTCTATGTGGCACGTAGAACCAGGGAAGCACACTTTACACATAATGGGAAGTTTGTGAACCTTGAGTTCTCTTTACAATTTGTAAATGAGTTAAGTTTGCTTTAATTTCACTTTGTTGGTTTCTCTGTTACTGCTTGTTAGCTGGACTACTATTCAATAATGTTTTCAGTTAGCTTTATTTATCTTCCAGCTGAAGTGGAGTTCTTTTACCCCTTACTGTTAGGAAGAAAGTGATGAAATTTGTAGTTTCAGACTTGTGCTTCATGGTATCTAAAGTTACAAGTATGTCTCCTTACCAGGATGTTTTCCAGCTAAAGTAATTCTTGGTGGGGCTGGATGGTCCAGAACATAAAAGATGGTATGTTGTAAAAAACTGAAAACATTTCTATACAGTATCTTCTTTCTGGTTTTTTGGTGGGTTTTTGTTGGGTTTTTTTCGAGTTGTCCATAGCGCTAATACGAGAAACTTGACTGAGATGAGCTTTTTCTTAGAAATCATTTACTATAGTAAATTATAATATTTATATAACAAGTACTTACAGAAGTTTGGTATTTATAATATTTATATTATAAATACAAAGCCAGTAAACTAATAGGAAAAATTTACTTGTGGGGGAAAATAATGATGATAGATAAATAAGAAAAATTCAGAGACCAACAGCTCAGCTTCTCGGCAAATAGGTTTTGTATTCTGGGATGAAGTTAGTGGAGAGCAAAAGGTATTTCTGAGTGTTTCTGAATGTGGGAGATAGAAACAGAATCCTCAATTATTACATTGGGGTTTTTTCCCCCCAAGTTTCTGCACTTTCTAACCAGCGGAATATAAGAACAGATAAGCTCTGTAAACTGTGCTGACACAAAGCTTTCTGATTAAGTAACCAAACTCAGCCTTCCTGTAGCACTGGCCTCCTATTCCCTACCCCTGTGCTCCAAGTTGCCACCCTCTCTGCTGTGCCTGCAAACTGCCCATGGCCTCAGTGGCAGGACTTGTTTCACAATGCAATCCCACTTCCAGGCAGGTACACTGGCACCATGAGGTGTGACAGTGTTCACCCTTGAGTAGAGAAGGGAATGAGGCATGAGAGACTTGAGGATGCCTTTTCCCAGTGTTGCTGCCAGAGGATTGGTTTTGTAGAGGTGTGACTGCACAGGTCTGCAGGGTCAATCCATTTAACCCTTTTGACAGCCTTCCATGTTACTTTAACTCAAGACTTTGGCTATAGATTTAGCACACAGAAAAGAGAGACCTAGTTCTGGCCAAGTACATGATATGTGTAGTAGAAGATGCCATGGTCCATTCCTCTGATTTATGCGGTGAGACTGACCCTCTGAGCTGCCCAAGGATCATGCTGTTTGTGTGTTGTTGGCTTTGCAGTACATACCTCTCCAAGCCTGCATCTGTATGTAGTTCAGAGGTGAAATAAACCAGGACTTGCCCCTGAGGCTCACTGTCATCTACTGGCTGGATTCATCACTTGACTCTGCATCTCCTCTAGCCTGTGGATGTGGAAAATTAAAAGAAACACAAACAAAACTGAAAAAAACCACAACACCCCAGGAAAAAAAAGAAAAATAAGAAAAAAAAGGAGAAATAATAACAAAGGGTATGTTTTATAGCATAAAATCAAGAATATGTGTGGCACGAGAGCATATAGGGACTTCTGAGACTGCAAAGCTTGTAGAGTGTTTCTGGAGGGCTATGCTGGATCCACCATGTGCAATGTGTGTCAAATATGGCAATTGGGTCAGTTTATAATAATACTTTTAATGCTTTTTATGTGATTCAGAATTTCTAATTTTTGTTTCATACATAGTTCTAGTTCTGCCATGTTTTTTAGCTGCTCAGCAAGACAGTCCAGGTGACTTTCTCTTATTTCAGAAGAGCATGATTCATCTCAGATTACAGTATTATGTGTGAGTGGGATTTACAGTATTGAAAATTATTTGGAGATGGGTTGGGAAATACTTTAAGGAGAGTTTCCTGATTGTGTGTCAAGAATGCACCTAAGTACATAAACATGGACTCATCCATCTTCACCCTATTCCGTGAAAACAATATAGCCCTTCAAACAATGTATACTGGGGGATTATTGCAGTTCTTGGGTGGCTCAAGTCTGTCATGTGTAGAATAAGTGATATGGAAAAACTTCCTGATGTTGCTAGCAGCATTCAGAATTTTGTTACGAGAAATCTGTAGAAGAAAGCACATGAATTAAAAATGTTATTATATCTCATTTGAAACAGCATATTCTGTGAGAGAAATTTATTTTCTGCTGCAAGCTGACTGCCTAGACTATTTGTATGCTTTTAAAGTTCTGCTAGGAAATGGGAAATGTTTTCATTCCTAATGCAATTTTTTTCATTCTGAGGGTTCAACACTTTCTGTTGTAATATTTCTGGTGCACTGTCTTAGGAAAAACAAGGCTTCATGCTGCAAAAGTTAGCTTTTAACACAAATTCTTTAGAAGTGGGTGCAAGAGTTGAAGGGACATAAGATTAATGTAGGGCCAGGATAGCTTTCCAGTCACTTTCCTGCAGAAATAATAGCTACATCACTAACTATCCCAACCCAGGTCTTTCAGTGGACATTTCCGCTGCATTTTGCTGTCATGACTTTAGATGTTGCCTGAATTAAGAACAACAGAACTGTATGCTGACATTCAGACAGGCCATCTGAGCAGAGACCCATCCATTTTTGTTGTCCCTGTTACGAGGAAAATATTGTCTGGCTAGGGTACAAGATAGGCATCTGGGGATAGGAGCACCCAGCTGTGAATCTGGGCCCATGGGCTCCATTGGCATNAAAAAAAAAAAAAAGTTGCATGCCTTCTATTTAAATCTGCTTATAAATAGTTTTTGCAGGCAGCACAGCTGCCTGATGAGTATACTAATTCCAGTAAAGTTTTAAACTGCTCCACTAGCACTGGCTTTTGTGCTTCTGGCAAACTGGTTGAGAGAGAGAGAAACAGCTTTCTGAACAAAAAACCCCAAAGTGATAGTTTTTCTTCGGCCTGAATTCCTGATACCAGCTCTTTGTAAGGTCAGGCAGGAGCTGGTGCTTGCAGTGATGGGCTGAACAGGGATACCCTGTAGCTCTTGGTGGCACTTCACCATAACCTGCAACATGGAATTGCACCCTTGATTGGCTTTAATTCACTGCATCTCCTAACTTAGAGAGATCAGTTTAAAATGCTGTCTCTACTGTGTTATTGAAGGTGCTCTTTCAAACCCTACTTCAGCTGTCTAAGAACTTATTGGTCACTCCTTCCTCACTCTATTTCCCAACAGGAGATGGCTGCCCTCACAGCAGCAGGAGCAGAATAAAAGGTCTGTCAGTTGGGTGGAAACTGTCAAATGCTGGCATAAAACTGCCTTCAGGAGCAGCTTTAGCTGAGCAGCCAACATCCTTCCAAATCAGCTTTGGCACAAGCGCAGCTGTAATGGAAATAACCACAGCTGAGGTTAAAGCCATGCCACGTTCACTTTCTGCGCTCAAACTGGGAGAAGAAGACAAAATAGATGCAGAAGACTGAGTAGTTCTCATTGGAGGACAAGCCAGTTAGCAGATGGTTTTAGTCTATTACAGCTCTGGTGGTTCTGGAAGATAACTTTGTTAAGTATTTGCCTAAGCTTTTCCTTTAATATGGTATTTTTGATGTATAATTCTTTAATTGATCTAAATGTTTTTATTACATGGAGAATTGTTATATACAATGAGTCAGATTAGTAGGAGAAAAATCTGAGATGAGTAAGGAATTGGCTAATGGGGATATGACAACACTTAGTGCTGAAAGCTGAAATGTTGGCTGGAAGGAACTTACTAGAGAAATTCCTGTTGGTCTTGGGACCAATTTAGTATAATAGACCTTTGGAATAAAATAACAATACTAATGAAATATGCTGATGACTCAAAGCTTCGAGTTGTACTCAAGAGAAAGGATGATTAAAATATCCCTTTCTTAAGGGGAAGGAAAGAGCTGGATTATCTTCCCAATGAGACAAATGGAAGTGGTGTGGTATGAGGAACAAACTGCCTTTTTAAGGAGGTGAGCTTGAGACTTTGACTCTTTGGGTTAGAAAAACAGAGCCTGACAAGATTTGATTGTTATGTGTCTGGAGGATAAAAATCAGGGAGTGCTTAGGACTGTTTCAATTATTGGGCTGTCTTAGTGTATAAACAGATGCTCTGAAGGAAGACACATTTAGGCTGGAAATCAGAAAATACTTCTAATCATCAGAGGAGAAAGTTCTGCAACAGCTTCCCACCGAGAGAACACGGAATGCTTACCTAGTTCTGCCTGTGTGCTTGGGTGATTTACAGAAGATTTTGTGTGATGTGGATATTTGTGACAGTAGGAGACTGGGCTTGAGATACAGAATTCAGTGTAATTTTTCCTGGCTGGGAACACCTGGAAAAAAAACCCCATTGACGTTATCATAAGTTCTGGTTCATAAGCTACTCAAGCTACTTACTTCAGAGTGTGATCTTCCCTCTTACTTCTGGTAATTTCATTAGGTTGCTAACAAAGACGACATTGATTTATCACTGGCTTTCAAAATTAACAGCCTGTTGCTCTGAACTGAGAAAGGTCACGCCTCTCCTGGCTGTTGTTGCAGGTTGTCAGCAAGGCTAGTTCAAACACTGTGCCACTGGTATGCAGTGAGTCAGACCTTTGAAAGCGCTCTTTGCAGCTCCGAGGGCTAGGGATTTACCTGAATTTCTATCAATAATCTCATATTTCTGAGATAAACAATTCCCATTGCAGGAAAATGCCAGGTGTCAGAGTATTGCGAACTAAGCCCACACAGTCACCTGGAGTTCAGCAGGAGGATGTTGGCACCATCCCGCTCAAGAAGTGCTGACCCCTCTTCCTTTAGGGTGGCACATTGAAGATTTCTGAACTTCAGGCAAAGGCTTTGCATGTAGCAAGGTACTGCCAATTGCCAGGACAGTAGAGGACAGCCAGTTAAAATAACAGCTGGGTTAGGTCAGGCAGTATTTAGACCAGGCAAACAGCATGTGTGTTCTGTACAATTTCCAGTACTGCTCACCAGAGAAGTCACAAGTTCCTGTGTCTACCAGTGAGTGCAATGGCGAAAAGAGGGGATGGCAGAGCTTTGCTTATTTAGGAGCAAATTCCATTAGTCTTAGCTTTGTTCTTGCGTTGATTTTAGTAATTTATTGACATAATAATCTGAGCCTGTTAGCTGTAGTTAGACCCACATCTATGGGAATTCTGGTGAGCCACTGTTTCCTATGCAGCCTTGCCTTTCCTCCATTCCATGTCTATAGGCCTCTTGTTGTATAGGAAAAAGATATCTACAAGGGGGTCTTTGGGGTTTTTTCCAAGGATTTTGCAGTCTTTTGAGTAGAAGATGTGCTCTAATAGTGTTCTCTTCCTAAAGATGATCCCATTGGCTTTTTATTTTTGTCTTCATCTCTCCACACCTCAGACAGACAAAATAAAAAGGACTGTGCTTGGTCCAACAATTGTGCACTCCCATCTGTACCAAACGGTATCTCTGTACGTGAACATGTGTGCATATGTGCTGACCTCAGTGTTTAAGAGAGATTTTGGTCAGAAAAATCTTGTATGTTGAAATAAAAATATTCCTGGAGATGTATGCAATTCTGTTGCAAATCTTAGTGGAGGTGAAGCCTGCTTTTTTCTCCTACCCATCCAGTGCACTAGGTAGGCTATGAACAATGCAGGCTGCTTGATATGCTGAGTGACAGCTATCCAGGGAGGTGGCATGACAGCCTGTTATTTCTCTGAAATGTCTATTCAGTAGAATATGTCACATTTCCAGCCTTTCACCCCATTTTAAAATGGAAAAAAGACAGAAATACAGTGGGTTTTTTTTCATAAGATGGATGCTTATAATTCACACACACATCTAATTCCTAAGATTTTTCTAAGAACCATAACATGAAAATTAAAGTGTTATAAAATATTTTATTGACTGAAGAATATGAAACATTCTTAACATTTAATGAGCTCTGTTGTCTGCTGCCTATGCAGCTCCATATCTATATTCACCTGAATGATGCCATTTGAACTATATACAGCAATGGACCTAAACCAACCATGAATTAAATGAAATACTTTTCAAGGGGTTTAAGTAAATGGAAAATTATTTTTCTTTTTAAATACTTGATCTGGACTCTAACGTATATTTTAAACGTATATTTCAGATTATTTTGGGAGTGGGTAGAATGGTGTTCAAAAAGCCAGTCGTTTTCTGTTCAAGTCAACTGACTGATCACTCTGAGAGTTCAGTTCTCCACATATTTCTGGTTTCCTGCAGTCATGGGCCAGGTCCTACTCTGACTGTGCTACTTACACTCAATATCGTTCAGCTTTTGTGTTTCTCTAGATGTTCCCTGCCTGTAGATTTTGTCAGGGTAACTGTTGGGGGTTTTTCTACAACTCTTTCAAGTGTCTCACATCCTGAACTGAACTGCCACATAATTGTATAACATCAGATTCAGTTAAATCCAGTGTTTTGTGAAAGCCTTGGTCTCAGTGCCATACTTGTGGGTAAATGCAGAAAAACTCCACATAGCTGCTTCTCTGTTTACTGATGACCTCAAGTAATGATGGCTTTACTCATTTTTTTAATTTACCACTCCAAAACTTTCTGGTCAGTCCCAAATAGACCCAGTGGGCTTGATGCTTTCAGGAAATAGGTGATATATTGCAAGGTCTATACACAGACACCCAGAAAGTCCTGGCTTGTGCAATAACTTTCTTCACAGTTGTCCCTGGTAGAAGTGCACTTGTTTTGGGTAAAATTCTGGTTTGCTATGGAATGTTCTTGGAAATTATTAGACTTCCTGGGACACTTTACCACCTGGTATTTACTGGACAAGTTACATTATCAAGGTAAAACCAAAGTATGTATCCAGTCTGTTACGAAAGCAGTCCTCAAGTCAGGCTTCACATGCACTTCCAGCTGCATAATCACCTTTAATATTGCTTCTTCCTCTGGGCAATGAAGAAATTGCATTCTTACTCATCACACCCTCTGACACGTTAAGTAAATGAAATAGCAGCAGAAGTGTACACAATGGGAATACCAAAGCTTAGAAGAGTTTAGCTTCAGCATTTTCAGAGTCATCACTGACATCATTGCTGTTTTGGGGTTTTTTTTTGTACATGTGCATGTATGATGGAGAAATCCTAGTGATTAGTGTGCTATTAGCAAAGAAGAATTTTGCTCCAAGTGCTCCCTTGAGCATTTTCATAAATGCATCTCTCTTCTAAGAAAAGAAAGAAAAGACCTGATGAGGCAGACTGAGCCTTGCCATGCAACATGAACTACTATTCTAGAGTTACCAGTTTTTTTAAGTTGTTCTGAATTTCTCTGATTTTTCTCTGCAGGTCTTAAATAACTGAAAGGTCTGATAACTGAAAGTTGGTGATGGCTCTCATGGAATAACTGGTGTGATTTGGCTGTAGAGATAAACTTACTTGCTGTGGCAGAGGTAGAGACATTCTGTTGCAACAGGACTTGATAGGACCTGGTACATCATGACCTGGGTCCTGCTCAACTCATGCTGCTTGTGAGGGATTAATTAATGCTTAACAGGAAACTAGCAAAGATTCATGCATGATCAAATACAGCCCTAAGGTTGTTGTTACAGTTTTACAAAGCAACAAAAAGTGTGAAATTTATTCTTTCACTCTGTGCAATTGTGTTATTGCAAAGCAGTCATATTAAGGTACATTAAGGTTGAGGCAGGACATCACAATCCTCTTGCTGTTCAGCTGATATGAAGGATCTCCAGGTGGTCTCTCTGGCATTCAATCCCATATGGCAAGAATTGTAGATGTCAAGGGATGCCGGTGAGTAATGGCAATGCCAATGTGTTTCTGACTGCAGTGGGATTAGGAGCAAGACTTGGGAGAGCAGGCAGCATTGCCCAGGCTGTCACTGTAGGTGTTGGGAAATGCAGTGGCTCCTGGGCCATCTTTGTTGCTCAGTGTTGAATAAGGGATAATCTTTATTTAAAAAAAAAAAAAAAAAATAGTTCCTTTGCACACATCCACCTGCCCTTGTGTTTCCTCAGATTTGCTTAGGTTAACCAAAACCTGGGGATTATTTTGAATCATTTGGACGTGAGTTGGGAAATCCTTGGCTGAGCAAGAGAGCCTGTAGGTCTGAAAGGGCTGCCATCTCCTGCAGGGAGGCTGTGAAAATCTGCTTGGGAAGGATAACCTCTTCCTCCAGGGCAGCCCAAACCACAGAGTCCTCCAGAAATCCACTCACTGCTTTATGCCTTGTCCCCACTCAATCTGCTGTTACTAGACTGTACCGATTTAGAAAGGTTGTTTTGACACATCTAGTGCAAATGCATTAGCCTCTAATGTCTAGAAATAGTCATATCCATCCAGAAACTGGACAGGTCAGGCTTCGGGCAGTATCTTTCCAAATACAATTTGAAGCACTTGCTTGTCTGTGGACTCTATCAGTATCTTCAGTAAGTTTATTCCTAAGGATTGAGTGCACAGTGTTTTTGAGGCAATTATGAGCACGCTATGTCTATGGAAATGTCAGACTGATACACTAACTGAAACATTTAGAAAGCAATGAACTGTTTTAATTTGCTAGTGATAAAGCCATCGTTTTTCTTGAATAGAGTCATGCCCCTGTGGAAGTGCAAATGCTGATTCCTGTGACCCCTTTCTCCTCAGTGTCCTTATTCCATCCTCTCCTGCCTGCATGTCCTCTGTCCCTGCACCCTCTGATCACTTCATTCATTGGATCCTGTGAGTAGCAGTTTTCCTTTGGGGACCAGTTCCCTCTCTGAGCCCACAGACAAGACTGTCAGGATTCTGTTTGGGCTTCTCATGGGGGAACAAGTTGCTGAGGCTGCTCCTGGACTAGCTCACTGCAGTGCTTATTAGCATACACCTTTTTTTTGTTTGTTTTGGAAGAGCAATACACAGCAAAAAACAGCGGTTAACCTTAAATTCATGCAATGTCTTTTACAACTGTGGTTACACTCTGATCTTTTCAGAAATCTACTGTGCATCCATTTGCTCTGTGCAAGGCCTTTCATTTCTGTGCATGGGAGTGCTGCACCTGGATGTCACTAGGACCCAGTCTCCCCCCAGCCTATGCTCTGTGTACCCGTGCACCTGCTCCTCTAGTTCATAATTTCTGAGCAGGGAGAAGAGCAGCATTATTTGCAGGATCTGAAATGTTTTGTTCTCTGTGTTAGTCATTGGCTAATTACTCATCAAGGTTTTGATTTTGGGAAGACTGGCAGAGTCTGTGTGCCTGCTGACTGTTCCAAGTGCCCTAAGTTAAATCTTTTTGACTTCTGAATAAGAGTTTCCAGGGAAAGTTCACTGTGATCTACTTGATTGGCTTGACTGATATAACTTTAGCATGTTAGCCTGCATTTCTGAAGCAAACAGATATGGTATGTAGATGTAGTATTTAACACAAGTCTCATCCTGAAAAATCTAGTGTGTTGAGCAAACATTTTGTATGAAAGACTCGTTATTTATTCATATAAGAAATCCTCTCCTACTTCCATTGCATTTCCACGTATGTAAAATCAGTGTGAATTTGGAACCCCTTGCAGGAGAGCTGATGGAAGAACAAAGCCACATGATGAACCGCTGGACAAAACCCACTGCTCTGGAAGTGTTCTATCATTGTATCTTTAAGCACTGTTTGCTTGGGGAGTTGCCCATGTCCAAATCACACTTTCCTCCTTAACTGTTCTGCTTTCTGTATTTTGTGCTTGCTGCTGGGATGATTTCATAGTGATTATTTCTTGCTTACTTTAAGCTCCGAAGTATTTTCTTGCTGCCGTTTCATCCACAGACCTAACACAGTGACTGGGCCACATGCTGTGCTCTCAGACACACTCAGCAGGGCTCATCTCTGAGTTTTATGCAAAGAGACTTTGGAGGATGCTCTCCTTGCAGTGACTATGCAACCCCAGAAGATGGAATGGCAGCAAAATATGGCATGAGAAGAAAAAAGCTTGGCATTTCAGATCCCATGTTTAATTTGTGAGCTGGCAGTTAGCAAAAGCACTCATAAGGTTGAAAACTGAACAAATGTGCCATGATAATTAGCAAGAAACAAAGAATATGGGACCCTGAATACCATTTTAATTAAAATAATTTTTCAGGGTAGAACAGCATTTTAAATGCATACTATCCTAGCAGCCCTGAGAGCAATATAAGTAGCAATATGAAGTACAAACTCTTACAGTCACCCTTGGAGAAAGAACAGCTCAAATTGGTGGGCACAGTCAGAGATGCCCTTTCCAGATCCATGTGGAGCTGTAACAACTTATACTCTGCTCCTAGAAGTTACTGATTTCTCAGATGAGTAATTGAAGACGTGAGCACTTGCACTTTGCTGTGATAAAACAAGTTTGCTGAAATCCCCCAGCTGAGAGGGTGCTGATTTCTGACTGAGATGAGGTAGCTAACAGCTGTGGCCAGTGGCTTTTATACAGCTCTCACTTGATTGCTTATAATTGTCCACTTATAATTTGAGTCAATTAAAAAAAAATACTTCTACTTAAACTGTCATTAAGTCATGTTGGAGTTGGGACTGCTGCCTTCCAGATCAACTTTTCTAAACAACAACAACAACAAAAAAACCCACATTCCTTTTTATTCTCAAATACTGCTAAATCTGTTTCTGTGAATTGTAATACTGTGTGTGAAGTCAGAATAAAAAGTGCTAAAACATGGAAAATACTGGCATCCAGAACCAACATCCTAGGGCAGCTAGGATCCTTTATTTGTTTCATCAGATTTGGTGAGTGAATGAAAGAAAATATTTTTCTTTGTTGTTTGTGATTCTAAGAGTCCCCTTGTCTACTCCTCTAGACTTTTTCTTCATTTTTGCTGTCAGTCATCAAGGCTGTGGCCTTACAAGCCTTTGCTGACTGAGTCGTGTCTGAGGTTGTTTTATTTCTCCTTTCCCAGGGGCCCTGGCTCAGGAGCCCCCAGCTTTGAAGCGTCAATGTTAGTAGGAAACCTAAACTTAAATGACATCAGTTTTGTCATGTCTTTGTCCAAAGGCACCCTGACAGCTCAGAGCCTTCTCTGCTCATTTGCTATGTACTGATCTGCCCTAAAACCTAAATATTTGGGTTATATCACCATTGGTAAAATAAATCCATGCATGTTCATCCAATACAATCTTGTTATACTTTAATAATAATATCTGCTTTGCCATTGTCCTTGAGTCTGTCGATACCAAGGAAAGTCACTACTATGACGTGGTGAGGTGGTAAGAATTACACTGTGAGAAAACCCTGTAAACATATAAATCTGTCATTTGTGTATGAACACACAGAGACTTCATATCCTCCATTACCTTTTGTTAGCTGAAGGCTTGGGTAGTGCAGTTATATTCCTTGAAGAATGTTTCATTGTTTACATACAATATAAGTACGTATTTATTTGTGTGCATAAACCCGGCCTTTTGAGTTGGACCGTGCATTGAGGTGACAACCACTGTGAAGGCTTAAAAGCCACATAAGCCATGGCATTCAGCTCTTTCATAATTGTGAATTCAAGTCACATCTCAGAAATGCTGTTAGGTCATGGTCGTTGAGAAGTCCCGGATAAATCACTGCTGTCACAGCTAAGCACGCCAGGTTGGGGAGGTTTTCTATTTCTGCTGATAAGAGCTAGATATGGGAACAAGGAGTGAGAAAAGGAGCTTTGGACCTCAGTGGCTTTCTCTGGGACTAGACACAGCCTATGATGGGAGAAGAGGCCATACTAAGAAGGATTGGGGGCATAAGGGGAAAAGTGGTGCCTAAAATACAAGAACATATTAAAGTGAGTATTTTGCCTCTGTGATAAGAATAGGGAGGGTGGAGTTTGCCCCAGAGCTGGACAAATCCCCTGAACCAAACAGTTGCATTGCTGAACTGCGTCCCACAATGCGTATCTTTGAAGTCATGCATGTCAAACTGGATAGTAATGGAGGGAAAATTACCATTTACTGGGGATTTAACAAATGTGACATTTGTTAATATGCAGTGAGGAAGGCTGATGCCACAGCAAATACAGATCCATGGAAAATTGAGTGAATCACTGTAACTGTTAATGGGTTTCTGAGGAATCTCCTCTATGCCTGTAAGAACCTTTCTTTTATTAGTTTGAGACCATCAGAAGAGTTTATCTGCCCTGTGGGGGTTACTAACATATGCGAAGAACATCAAGATAATATCAGGAACACAGAATGAGGAATAATTTAGGGACTGAAATGTAGTGGCCTCAGGAGAGCATGTGGACTAATGGCTGGATAAAGTGGTAAACCAAATATTACTGGGGGTTTTCTTTCAACTATGCCACAAATGGCTTTGTGGGCAAGAACCCCATTTAACTTCCTTGTGCACGAGTGTATAATGAAAGTATTCACGTTTATGTGTCTTCAATGTGTGTCAAATCTTTGTCAGGGAAAGGCTTTGTGATATTACAGTTTAAGATACTGAAGATGTGCAAGGTTTATCATAGTATCTTAGCCACAAATATCTTTATACACTAAATCTAGTGTGTGGTTGCCCCTGTTTCCCGAATGAAGCAGTCCTTTGTATTGTTCACATGTTGCCCTTTATTCAGAAAGACTTTTCACTACCAAAAGAGTGCTTTTGTGAAATGAATATTTATGAATGATGAGTGTCTTGAATTATATTTACTTCATTCTACAAACCCCATAGTAAAATGATGTTCTGGCAAAAAGCACATCTGTATTGCTTCAGTCTATGTTATTCACTTGGACTACAGGATTTTTGCAACAGTGAATATCCATAACTCTGGGCTCTTCCTGTGCTGCTTTAGTATAGTAACCACGTGGAGGATCACAATGAGGGGATTACAGGAAGAGGCACTTGTATGTAAAGCCTGCATTAGTGCTCAGTTCCTGGGGCTATTTTTACAGGTGAATCATGGGCTATGTGCAAGCAAGGTGGCTACTTATATTTCTGGAAGGAACAAAAGAGTGAGTGCAACTGCAGTTTTAACTGTAGTGGTTTGATATACATTGGTTTCTTTTATGCCGTAGGAAAAAAAAAAGGGAATCTGTGAAGAGCAGTTGAGAAAATGAAGTAATTTGGGTACACACATACGATAAAAAGAAGACTAATCTCTTCACATTTGAAAGAATTTTTTTAAAGTGACAATGGAAACATGGAGTGAAAGGGCATATTACTAGTGGCTGGGAATGGCTGACATGGTTCTAATTAAACCTGGGTTTTAAAGTTTCTCAGTCTTGCAACTGGCCATGAAAAAACACAGTGAGAGGTCTTCTCATTTGAAGTTTGTCCCCTTATAACTGTAATTTCAGAGAGAACATGAAAGATACTAAAGATTGCACAAGCCACTTAAAATTGCTTAATCAGTTCAGTAATGAAAGATCTAAGCTGTATGTTTTCCACTGAGTTTTGGAAGCCACCATAAAGAAGAATTAAAAATACCTGATGTCTGTCCCACAGAAAATGTGGGAACAAACTTCATTTTTGTCACTGCACTGATATAAAAAGTAACCCAGTGTTTCAATAAGCGGACATGACAGTATGAAACAGTTTCACAGAGGCCAGATGTGGTTTTTGAGCAGAATTTTGGATGCTCACTGACTTCCCTTGTTTGAAAGCTGAGTATTGATTTGTATTTAGTCTGTCTCACCGAGATAACATAACAGACCTCCAAATGATTACTAAGCAGCTGAAAAATGAAAACATATATTTATTGTCTAGATAGGCTTTTTAAACCCCTCTGTTGTTATTGACATAAGTGTTGCTTTTTCTGTTAAGATTTTCTGGGCTGTGCTCTTAATACCAATATGCCAGAGACTAGCTGAGTATATATGGATGAATACCTGATAGAAGTGAATAGCTGAAGAATCTTTATTTAAGAATCTGGTGTCTTTACAATTCTGAATGTTTCTTACCAATCTTTTTTATTTAAAGTCAGAAATTCAAAGCCTTTGGTAAGGGATATACTGTTAGCTAAATGAAATGTAGGGTTCGCTGAAGGTGGATGACTCCATAGCTGTTGTCTTCTTACCTATTCCCTTACAGTGTCCACTTGCTGTTGAAAACCAGAGCTTTTAGTTTCTGAGTGATATTTCTGCTTTTCATTACTCTGCTGTGGTAGTTTGGAAATGTAATTTAATGTAATGAGTCACAGGCTCAGTTTCACCACATGAAAATCAGGTGAAAACAGCCATCAATTATGCCTAAGGATTTTGTCCCATTTGTCTCTCCAACTCCTTTCCTCCTTTCTGTCAGGGCAAGTCACCTAACACCAGAGATCTGGAAGCAGTGTTTGGCTACAACTAACTCCTAGGTACTCTTCACAACTGGCTTGCTTGGTGCTTACGTTTAGAACACCTCTGTAGATGGTAGCCGAGTTGTGCACAGCTCTGTTGCATCCTTTTGATGACACCTGTGGGGCGAAGGCTCGAGCAGCACCCCAGAGCCTCAGGTGCCTCCAGAGGATCAGCTTCCGCTTCCATAGAGCTATTAATCTCTTGCCAGGAGAGAAACATAGTCCTGCTCACTATCAAAAAGAGGATCATGGTGCTTTATTGCAGGTGGGCCCAGAGGAGAGAAGGTGCACTGTTGGAGTCAGCAAGATCAAAACAGGAAAATGGGGGCATTACAGAATGCATCTGGGATCTGAAGGCATCTTGTTTTCATTGCACATTTCAGAAACATGAATTAATAACTGTTATTTTCTTGCATTGCTTAGAAGAGAAATTATATAACCTCCCTGTGCAATTTTACATCTCCAAGTATGGCCTAAGTTACGTAAGCTAAATGGCCCTCTTAAGGTCTGTGTCCTTGACAGTGTACTTGCAGTGTTTGTTGTTGATTTATGCTCTTGTGTTTGTCCTGTTTTGCAAATGCAAATATTTTCTCAGGTATTTAGAAAGCCACGTCCCTGTTTTCTGTAAAATATAGCCATCCCTCACCCTTCCAGTTACACAGAGTAAAGCCTTTAAAAGAATTCATGTTAAGCAGAGCATCAAATAATAAATAAATCACATATCCAATAATATATCCAATAAAGAGCCTCTTAGCTAAATAAACACATCCATACCATTTCTAAAGATAATTGCTTCATCAAGCCCCACACTGGTACTCTGCCTCTTCTCTCTCCAGCCTCCCACAAAATTTACTGAAATATAGTAGACCTGACCTAAAGACCAGAATTCTTTGTGTTTGGGAAATGACATTGACGAAATTAAGGGACCCCAAGAATATGATCATAAGCATATGCGAGATTGATCTCAAGCCCCAGAATTGTTCTGGTTTCTGAAAGCTGTCTAGCATGGGATTGGTTTGTAAGCAGGAGTGTGCCATAGATCTTCCCTGGCGTGCTGAGTGGTTAGTGCAAACAAGTGCTGTGTTGTCTGGATGCAATAATGAGGAAGGCATTCAAGCCACGTAAGAGACTGCTGTGGATGCTTTTCAATTACTGTAATTAAGATGAACAAGCCAAATCAATGTAACATTGTAGGGAGATGGCTGGCATCTTGCTCTGAAAATAAGAACTGCAGCTTTTAAGGTTAAGTTATTCTGTGATGTGAATTGCACATGCCAGGTCTTATTTAAAAGGCACAGCCTGAAAGCATAACAGCAGGAAATAAATGAGAATGTCCTCATTCATCTTAGCTTTGTAGTCTAAACAACAATTTAAATACCTATTATTGATTTGCTACAGAAACATTGGAACATTCAGCAAATGGTTTTATTCCACTTTAGCTGGAAATGCAAATATTTGTCCAGTTGACTGATTGTTCCATGTGTGCATAAGTCTAAGACAGCATATGAATAAAAAATAATAGCAAAGTTATAAAATCAATCTGGGCTGGCCACATTCTGTTTCTCTTTCTGAGAATATATGCAGGGAATTAATGAGTTTACTCACCAAACGTTTCACTTAGCTTAAAAGAAGTGCAAAATTNAAAAAAGAATATGTGCTTTAGTTGCTTTCCTTTAACAGTTCTGAATTCAAGTATTGTCTCCACGTAGCCCAGAAAATGGGATGCAGAGATGCTGCTCTCCATGTTGCCTCCAGAGGCTGTGTATGTTTGGCCCTTTGGGATAAGACTGGGCCACTTTGGAAGTGCAAGCTCAGACTTCCAGACCATATGCCACTGCATCATATAAATGTCCCTGCTTGAACCTGTGCTGGTTTGGGGGCAAATGCTCTGTTGTGTGGCCTTGTGTGGTACACAGTGAAGCGAGCACTCTCTATCTTACTTTCCACTCTTCTCTTCTTCCCCTGGGATCATGCCTGGGGGCATGCTGCCCACCCTGCAGAGCGGGATAGGGGTGGTTGGTGCTGCACAGAGGCAGTCCCTGTTGCCTTCATCTCTTACCCCTTCCCTGCTCCATGGACCCCTGTGAACATTGGACCAGCACACCTGGTGCACTGGGTGCCCAGTGGCTGGGTGAGGCTGGGTGCAGCAGCTGACAGGAGACAGTTTCCCCCTGCCTTTGGCTTTTATGGTGCTGAGCTTCTCTCCCTGAGCATGCTTCAAGAAGCTGGTGAGGGGAAAGCAATGGTGGGGAGAAGGCAGTTTCCCCCATCTTGTTCTTTTTGGGGTTTTTTTGTGCTGTTTTAGCTTTGTGTAATGGGAAGGCAGCTTGTGGCATTCCAGGGGCTTACCTATTTGACCTGCTCTCAGTCTGCCAGCCAAAAACCCTTGCCATGCTCAGTGCCTTGTCAAACAGGGTGCTTCAGGCCCCTTGTGTGGCTGTATATTTGGAGAGGGCCTGTCACAACTAGGTCCTTGTGTTGATAACACCTGTGATGTGAGTGTGATGCTAACATCCCACTCGCTGCCAGGTACTTACCACAGGAGATGAAGAGGAGCAACAGCTTTTGGGGTGGTGCAGCCCAGCAGTGCTGCTGCACATGCCATGGTGGCTCCCTCCTCCCCATACTGGCTGGGCTCTGCCTGTCACTGGCAGAGAGGAATACCCGTGTCAGTGTGCCCATGTTTCTTTTTTCCCCAGTTTAGTGATCTTGTCTCCCCTAAGGGAGGCACTGCCCTTGTAGAGGGTACTTTTAGCTGTGGTGCATGTAGCTTTTGTCATCGTGTGGTCAAGTAGGGCTGTGCACATGGACCATCAGACGCATTTACTTTCTCGTGTAGTGCTTCATTAAGATTAAAACAAACAAACAAACAAACAAGAAGCACTTTGGTAATTCTTATATAAAAAGCAGATACCTACAGTTGGTAGCTCATGTCTCAAAATTACCTCTGTGGTAAGAGGCGATAGTTCCAAGACAGGGTCTTGTGAAGGCAGATAGGGTTGGCTCCTTCAGAAACCCTGTCAGTGCCACAGCACTGCAACCTGCTGCCAGCACCGGCTGATAAACACATCAGCTCCTGGCAGGGGGGTACACTTTGAACCGCAGACTAGTTCTAACAAAAATGCATCTTTTCTTACTCCTACTCTTTGTACTCTTTGTACCGTGGTATTGCCATTATATGGAATGGGATTTTTGACCTATTAAGTGATACGCTTGCCTTGCCTGTATTCAGTAAAAAGGAACAAATTAAGTGTCTGTGACCAAAGCTTCTATGCAGCTGAGGCCAACTGCAGCATGGCCAGGAGTCTCTTGTATCTGTGATGGAAGATTAAATTTAGCAAAACATTTTACAGCATTAGCAGAAATCTGCAGTTATAGTACAGCACTCTGCCTGTCAGACTCTTGAAAAATCAACAGCAAGGTATGCACTCTGTTTTTCTCAGAGAGGGTTACAATTTTCTTACAGTGACAAAATTAGCATTAAGAGCTGGCTTCATGCAGGCATGAGTCATGAACTTGAAAAGGAGTCTGCCTAGGTAATTAATTTTCTCTCTGTTATTGCAGATTTTGTCTTTGCTCATGTGGGTTTTTTTCTAAGGCTACACTTAAAAATTATTTTAACCATAAGTTCTTGGGTTGAATTCAATTTTAATAGTACTCTTCAGCATGATGTCCAGTATAGGAGATAGTGGAAATTCAGTTTTAAGTTTATGAGAGCCTTCTGTTTTAAGTACTTGCCTGGAATTGAGTGGATCTGCCATAGGAGACCGACCCATGTGTGTGATCTTTTGCAAGTTCTTCCCTGCTTTCACTGCCAGCTTTAAAATGGGGCTAACTATATTCACTGTAGAAATGTCCCATGAGTTGGGAGTCTTTGTGAAGAAGTCTGATTTCATGGTGGCAGAGATTCCCTGACCTGTGGTATTGCATGTCACAAAGCTGTGATCTTCCAGGGCTGGTGGAAATGCCATTATAAATGTGTGGAGAAAGCTGAGTCATTTACCTCATTCTTCTCAGTCTGTGGCAGTGAGGAAAACAAGCATAGGCTCGTACCAGCGCTACCTTTTATAGCAACCATTTTTGGCTTCAGACTGATGTCCCTCTGGAAATCTCATCTAGGGACACTCAGTAAAGTGCTGAGAGATGCCCTGAATCTAGGACAGCACTGCAGAGCCCTTTCTCTCCACGGTCATTATTGCTTCTCTTGTTGATACTGTAGGTGAGAAGCTGTTCAAAATACAGGGAAGAATTAATTGGTTCTCACAGGCACCATCTCATCAAGCAGCATCCAGCTGATGCTGAAGGTTACCTGAATGCTGCTGACAGGACTGTACATAAACACAGTCCATGCACGTGAGGCAAATGAGAAGTTAGTTTGCATCCTTGCAAACCTCTCTGGATCCCCATATAATTGTGCTGGCACAAGACTTTCAATTGCACTGCCTTATTACTACAACTGCAGAACAGCACCTGCAAATAGGCAGCAGATTAAATATGTGCTCTGTGCTGTTGAGAATGTCAGTGATAACACGTTGAGCCTCAAGAGTACAATACTGAATTTCTGGGATACAAGAAACACAGCATGCTAGATTTATGGATTCTCATGCAAACTACAGCACCAGTGAATACAAATAAAAACACATCTACAGTAAAATTTCTACATTAGCAAATCCATCTATACAAAAATACATGCTTTAGTTCCTAAGAGTTGCTGGCTTGGAAAAGTACTCTTTATTAAACATATTTTTTAAACCTTGGATGCTTATTTCAATTACATATTTTGGACACCGAGTATTTATCTCTTGAGGAAAAAGTAGTTATTTTTTTTAGCTCACTGAACTTTTGAATAATCAATTGTTGCCATCCAAAGATAAATGTATTCTAAAATTATGATTAATATGGCTTACAAGTATTACTGTGCGAATCAGTTTGGAATAGCTTAAATACCTAACGTGATGAGAAACTGGGATCAATTGCATGATAATGTAATGTTTTTCTGAAATTTGTGCTGTATAATTTTTTTTTGGAACTTGCTTTCCTTCAGGTAAAAAAGATAGTTTTTGTCTGATACTGCTTAGGCAATAAGAAGACATCAGACTAATGAAACCCTTTGGTTTATCATAGAATCATGGAATAGCTGGGTTGGAAGGGACTTCTAAAGGCCATCTTGATCCAATCCTTCTGCAGTGACTGGGGACATCTTCAATTAGGTTGAGTTAACCAGACCCCCATCCAACCTGACCTTGAATATTTCCAGGGCTGGGACATCTACCAGGTCGCTTTATGGGCAACCTCTTCCAGTGTTTCACCGCCCTCATTGTAAAAAACTTCTTCTCTATATCTAATCTAAATTGACTCTCCTTTATTTTAAAACCATTGCCTCTTGTTCTATCAGTACAGGCCCTGCTAAAAAGTAGATTTATGCTGGATTTGTTAGTGCCAAGCCTTGTTTTACATAAGGAAAGAAAAGGGTTTGTTCTGGGAGAGATTTCTGGAAAAAAAAGATCCACAAGTGCCAAAGGTCAGCATTACTTGTGCTTCCATATGGGGCATGAACTTGTCCCACCTGCACTGGGTTTATGATACTATAGAGTAGACCCACTCCATTTGACCATGTGTTGTGGACATCAAATGCAGAGGAGTTTGTCAGCTCCCTGACATCCCATATGAGCATACTAAGTCATCATAAGCAAATCTGCCTTCCAGACTTATGCGCCTATGAAGACACTGCTGCTAGAAAAGGCTTCTGGATGAGTGACTTCATTTATTAAGGAGACCATCTTGGGAGCTCAGAAAAAGACTTGGGAAAAAACCAACTTTAAACTGCTGATTGATAGCTGCTCCCTAGGTCTCATGACTTTGTCCTTCTCCTTGGGTTTACTCTTTCACATTTTTGAGAACACCTTTTTCAAAATCTCTTTTTATGTTAAGCATAACAAGTATGAAAAGAGAAGACTGTGGTGTTCCTTATTTTCCTGAGTATCTAGTTGTTGAAGAAAGGCAGACTTGAGAAATCATCCAGTCAATCTTCCTGGGCAAAAGCCAGATTTCTGTCCTCTTCATAGCGTTAACTTAAGAATATGGTCTCTGGCCCCTCCATATTAGCTTCAATACCTGATAGAGATGAACATGCAGGAAAACAGCAGGATGATTACTTGTGTCCCAGTACTGTGTGGTCAATGGGGTGCCTTCAATGATGTCCACCTCTATTCTACCACATACTGCATCATTATGGAAAATACATTGGGAAAATACTGTAGCTTCAAAGGCTTAATGCCAATCTGTTTGCAAAGTCATCTCTTGTCTTGGAAATGAAACTGGTGTCATTTTTTCTGAGCCTGGTTCTTTTTTTTGGTGTTTGTTTGGTTTTTTTTTTTTGGTTTTTTTTTTTTGTCTCCAAGGCTAGAGCCTTTAGCTCCAAAGCCAAGGATGAAAACAGCAACGAGTTGAAGGTTGAGAAAAATTCCCACTGATTAAAAGAATGCTTAAATGTTCTTTCAGGGCAGAAGAAATTAATTGCATTTTGTTAAAACATCTTGAACCTGGTGGGAAAGCAGTCTGAATCCTGGCAACTGTACTTCTCTCTGAAGCTATCATTTTTAGAGGCTCACCCTTTTTCTGAAATACTTTCTAGGCTCAACACTATTTTCTCTGCTCACCTGTATTTATCAATCTCACTTATTTATTTTCCCTTCCTTTGCTCTGGAGGAAGGGAGTGTCCATTTCAGGCTGTGGTTGCTTTTTCAGTGAGCTGCGAATTTATGCTGTTTGTGCAGCACCTGGCAGAGGGGTCACCACTCACACCCAGAACTCTCTGCTATCACAGCCATGCTAAAGGAATTGTGCTGCTCTGGGAATATAACCGGTGCATGGAGCTCGGGGAGGTCAGTGATTCCATGTATTTTCAGGTCTCTCTGGCTTCCAGTCAGCATTGGTGAGGTGATCCCAATTTACAGTCGCTCTTCATTGCAAAGGTGGGAAAAGGAAGTGCTGAGAGAGGTGAGCTTCCCTGTGAGGATGGGGGAGAAGTGATAGCAGGATGCAAGGAAGCACTGTGCATGGGCGCTGGCTTTGTGGGGGAAGGCAGCAGCCACACGGACATCTCCCACCTGGTTTGGATTCAAGGTCCCTCTCATGTTAAACAACATCAGCATTCAGGAGGCTCTCTTGGTACACAGCCAGTGTTGTGATGGCCTGCTCGGTATGTGCTTTGGGATAGCTTGAATATGAGAAGTGTGAAGAGAAGATTCTTTTTACTCTATTGTAATTTAAGGAAAGGTAATGAGGCTGGGAAAGAATTGCCAATATAGAAAATCTTGTTTCCAGCTTAGAGGGGAAATTTGCATTGACCTGTTTCCTTTTCCAAATATATATATATGGAAATTATTTACTTTTGCATTAAAAAGGATTTTTTTGTTGAGCATGCTCCGGTGTCTAATCAAGAACTTTTAACAGCAGAATCTTTCTAAGACAGGCACTGAAATGTAGATCATTTTTGGTGGCTGCCTTCTTGCCTACTGAGTGTGTCTAGCTCTATTCATGGCATCAGTTTGGCAAGAACAAGTTTTGTTTGATGAGTATTTTTGAAATCTCTTGAGCTTTTCTGACCCCATGTACAGCAGTTTGTACTGTAATTCTGCAGCACACCCATTCTGGGTACTAGCTAGAGGAGGGAGTGTAAAAATTTCAGTTTAATACAGTTTTGGGGAGTGACCTTTGATGTATGACCACACTGAATTGAGAGGACAGAAACAGAATGTAATGAATCTAAGTTTTGGCTAAGTCTGAGCTGGATCTTGGGTTGTTGGGTCTTATTTCTCAACTCCATACTTCTCTTCTCTGAAAGTTATATTAAAAAACCCTCACCTTCCTCCACTTGCTTTCCCCTCCAAAGGCAAGAACTATGTGAAGAACTGTGTAATGCCAAAAGCAATATTAGTTTTTGGAATCAGCTTTCAGGATGTGTTGAAAGTTGTGTAATCAGCACCTTACCTCTCAGAAAGACTGGGTGCTTTATTCTCCAACATCTCATAGGCATGCAGGGCCTGGGAAAGTTGTTTTTTTCGGATACTCGAGAGACCTGACTAGAGAATTATATGGTCTGGAAGAGTATCAAAAGTTTCTCCACCCTGAGTTCAAAGCTAGGCCCATCTTGACATCAGTCTTTCTCCAGGCTACAATAATATTTTTGGGAAATAAAAAATGAGTCAAAAGAAACTTTAAAAACATCATAGTAACAAGAAGAATACAGTAGATAAATGCTAAATAAGGTTATAATTTTTGCTAAAACATGAGGCAAAAGCTGTAATAACATAGTGAGAAGCACTGGAAAAGAAATGTGCACAAATGGGGAGTGAGCTGTTGGCAGTACTGCCTAATCCACAGGAGAGCTGTGATCCAGCATAAGGGCTTCCAGGTGATCAGAAGCCATGTCTTGTGCTCTCAGCTTCAAAACCATGTACACTCTAGAGACTACAACACTGCTGTCCTAAAATGAATGTGCATTCAAGAAGCCCCTTAACATGACGTAGTCATGTGTTTACCTGCATTTGGTGATTTTAAACAGGAGTGAATTACCATGATGCTCTTCCTGTGGTACAATTTTCATTTACTTTTGGCAATTTCCATTTACATTGGGCAGAAACTGGGTTGGGGACAGGTCTAGAAACTGCTTCAGATGTTCAGCTTTCCTTGCTGCAGTCTCTGCAACCTGTGCTGAGCAGCAAATGGGCAGTGGATGTCCTCACTGCCTCAGTGCATGTGAACCAGAGCTCTGACTCTCAGAGAAGTTGTTTCTTCTTAGATGGTTTAAATAATATTTGGATTTAGACAATATTTATTGAAGCATCTTGAATGCCACATAAGATAGGTCATTCAGGACTATGCTTGTGTAAGCAACTTGTCTCTCCTTTTCAGAAGCTGTCTAAGCAAGTTTTGTGACTAAACATTGTATGTTTTGGACTGTGGTTCCACAGTGCGAATGGTTTGGCAGCAGCACAGAATGAACGAGTTCCTGCCCCTGGCACTGTGCTTAGGGCAGTGTAAGTGGTGTAGAAGTGGGCTTTGCCTTCAACAGAGCTGGGAGATAGTTCTTGGGCATCAAGAAGTTCTTATGAATCGCAGAATACATTTTACACAGTGATATGCATAGCAGAATAATTACTAAGTGGTCAAATGTAACTTGTAAACAGCTTTTTTTTCAGCGAAGAATGATTCTCCCATTGCATGGTTGTTCAGACAAGGCTGGTCCACTTTTCCCAGGGCATGAGCTGGGGATGGGTAGGACAAGCAGGAAAGCAGTGCTGGTGCTGAGAGACACCCAGCTGTAACCATATCCTGCTCCCAGCCCCTGGAGCTCACACCAAGACAGTGTTTGTGTAGGGCAGTGTACTGTTCCTTACTCACAATAACAAGCTCCTCAGTCTCCAGATAAGTAGAACACTTCAGAGTAGCTAGACTTGGAGACCTGGACTGGAAGGTCCTGAAGGGAGAAACAGAGCCATTCAGATGATATGATAAGAGCCAATACCACCATTTATTTCTGCTGAGATCTCCTCTTCCTAAACAGTTAAGTAAACAACTCAGGGAGCTGCTGGCCAGTTTGTCTCACTTCAATATCTAGCATAGCAAAAAGCAAATAAAGAGATTCTTCTGTAAATGGTCAGATGGTAACAGTTTTGTATACTGTGGGGAACATGGCTTTTAGAAAACAGAGCAAACTTTGCAAAGCTTGTATATTTTTGAAGCAATCACAAGCTTTTTAGTGAGGTAGCTAATGTGAAATTCAGGGTTGATATGATCAAATTGAAAGTAAGCTTAGGAATTAATGATGACATTTATGCAAATATCTTTGTGTCAAAGGTAAATCTGTATTTAATTTTGTTTGCATTTTACCTTCATGAATGATCTGGAATTTTAAATTAGTTGATTATTGCAGTTTGTGGAAGGTTACAGTTTTGAGGCACTGAAACTGCCTTGGAGAGTTCTAGCCAAACCTGTGGCTTCCAAGAGGAAACTCAGTGTTCTAAAGTTGTATTGATGAGATGTTGTATTGATCAAAACCTGGAGGAACAAAAAAGATTAAACAGTAACAGTAAGAAAAAGGGTCTGGGCATTAATAGATAACAAATTAAACACACCACAGTGTAATTTGCAAAAAGGCAAAGACTGTTCTGGGCAAAGCTCCTAATGTTTCAGCTACGTCTCATCCTGGTTCTTCCCTACAGGGAAACTGCACAGTTTAAAGATAAAGTGTGTTAAAGTAATGACACATTTTAGTTTCAGGTTGTATCCAGTGGAGTTGCTCTGTGTGTGTGTGCCCTGCACAGGTTTTGGATTATTACAGGTCATGGTAATGGTTCTGAGTTCTGTTAATCCTTTTTCTTCCTTTTAAGTCCTCAGAGTGATCATTTTTCTCTGAACAACAAAGACAACACTGAGGATACTCTATGGAAGAACAGAGAACAAATAAAAAGGCCTCTTCAGTGAACAAAGGACAGGGATAGCCCCCAAATTAGGAAAAATTAGTTTAAGGCCAACTTTCAGGAGAAGGCAGGTAGAGCTGGAAGTACACAGATTAAGAGGCCTGGAACACCATTAAATTATTTTAAAACCCAATGTTGGGGATTTTTTTAAAGTAGTAATAGAAAGAAAATAATTACTGCAGGTGACCAAAGAAATAAGCTAGCAGAAAAAGGGTGGCTCAAACAATGTATTAGAGAAAATATGTAAGACTGGTCAGAAAAAAGCAAGGGATTCACACCACCTGTGGAGTTTGATGTGCTGAAAACAAGCTTGCTTCTTTAGAGTGGGTCTAAGGAAACTTTATTTTCCATGGAAAAGCTGGTCTTCATTGAAACAGAATATTATCTCAAGAAGTGCTCACCATACTAAAAAAATTTTTTTTGTCAGGAGATTCCCTTAAATTAAAAACAAAATACTAAATGTTGGTATTTCTATTGATAATTTACCTTAGGTGCTGGAACAGAAACAAGTTGTTTTTCCAATGAGCTCCTTAGGGGTCTTGCTTTGCTTGTGCAAACAAGATGTGTCTGTGTAATGGTGAGGTGGAGATCACAGCCATGATCAGGCATCCAAGGGGGCAGAATACCTCACCCTCTGAGCTTCAATTGTCCCCTGCTGCAGTGGTGCCCGAGGCCAAACAGCAGTGTTAAAGCCTCCCCAGCCCTGGCAGCAAGAGGAAGGAGGACAACCAAGAGCCCCTTTCTTCCTTGCAGTTCCAAAATGCGATGAGAGAGGAGTCTCCATCCCCTATGGCTTTTCGAAACCGTTTTCCCTGCAGGAAAGTGAAACTAACACAGTTTTCTGCCTTCCCTTTGCCTTGCTGCCTTGAGCTCCTGGTGGAGAAAAATGTGACAGCTGAAAACAAGGAGTAAAGCTGTGGTGCGCATTGTGCATCTTTTCCGAATCCTTAGCATTTGGACAGCAAAAGTAGTTTCAGAGAGCAACAGGCAAACCTGAGTTCAGGTCTGCGTCTTCAGCAGACCACAAATTGACTTGAAAACTCTTCAGTGTGATGGGTTAAGGAAATGCCCTTTTCCTTCTGGACAACAAGCTTGAATAATCTAAATTTAGTATCCAATTATGAAATTATCAAACAATTAGGTTTCTTTCCTAGCCTGTGATAAAAAATGGCAGTGGGCAAGATGTGCATGGGTGTTGCATGTTTGAGCAGCAGTAAAGGAGTGGGGCTCTGGGGGAGAGCAAGCAGAGGCTTCTGTGACAAGCACTTGGGAGGCGAGAGAGCAGAGAGGGTGGTGACAGCAGGGGAATGCAGGGACTGCTGGTGGCCTCTTGCAGAAGGGCAGGGACAAGGCTGTTGCTTTGTGTTAACCTTTCAAAGCAGTGAGCATTTCTTAAGAGAGCCTATCTGCTTTAATGGCTAAATATAGGACTGGCTTTTTTCTTCCCAGTCGGTAAGTGTGCTCCATGAGCTATGGGTGCCAAAGCTGTCTGCAGACTCTATACTTTTATTCCTGTCCCCATCGTGCCTTCTGTGACCAGCTCCGTGGCACACCTCTGAAAGCTTTGCTGCTCCTAATACGCTTGCTGTTGTTCCTCGTGTGGAGCTTTCTTTAGAGAAGGAGCAGGGACCATCTGCCCTACAGTGGCTGTGACTTAGAAAGGCAGGAGAGTGTCCGGCTGAGCATGGGGCTTGCGTGGGATTCAGGTTTCAAGAGGGAGTGTCTGTCATACTATGCTCTGCCTAGTTTTAGGACTCCCCATCACTGATAATGTCAAAAATCAGAAGAGTCATTCTGCAGAAGATCTTTTTCTCTGAATGTGAGCACCTGCTTTCATTTGCAGATCTGTTTTTATGGCATCCTGGTCTCTAGGGTGAAAGGCACATTAACGTCCTGTAGAATGGGGGTTCCAGTGAACGTAAGTACTGAAACCTCTGACTACATCCCCTCCAGCATAGTGAGAACTAAGGGTCCCTCCTGCAGAGAAAGTTGACCTATCTAAACCTGGATCTTTATGTGAAAGGTTAAGCTAATAGATCAGGTGAAGTTTAAATCAGATTTGTAATCTAAAATCCATTAATTTAAAAATTAATATTTCCTCTTGGTATTTATTCTTATTTATCCTTTTAGTTAAAAATGTCATCTTTACTGATTTTATTTGGTGCAAAAGCAACTCTTTGCAGCTATGGTGTTTTCCCTGCTCTGAATGTCTTTTTGAAGACATTCAGCTTCATCGTTCTCCTTTCTTCCTCCCCTTTGCAGGCTTTATTTTGCAAGCAGCTCTTTATGGAGGAGATCAGCATTTGTAAACTAAGAATGGTAGTGATAGCACTGCTTTCCTGTGAGCGACTCAGTGATTACAGATGAGGTACCAGACTCCTGTGAGATGTAGGTACATCTGCATGAGAACTAGCATGATGGATGAGATGGAGAGAATCCCTGGCACCCTAAGGCTGTTTTCTGTGGTAGGCAGGAATGATGAGTAAAGAAAGTGTAGGAGAAAAATTAAAGAGTGTAAGACATAAGGTATGTTTTCCTATCCCTCGTGGTTAGGGATTTAGGATCTTCTATGCAATATACAATATTCTACACAGTAATCTGAGATTGTTTAATAGCCACTGATGGCTAGAAACTTGTCTATTCAGTTTTCAAACCCATTGACCCATTTTCACTCCTGGCTCTCACAGTTACAATGAATTCCACGACTGAATTACTTCCAAATGCTGATAGAGTCTCTCCTCTTGTATAAAGGGAAAACAACAGGTATTGTCACCTCTTTTTGGAGTAATATGCCCTGAATATGCAGGGTGTGGGAAGAGCAAATGTACAGTTGTACAAAAGGCTTAATTACTCCAATTAAAGGCAACCTGCAATCATCCATTCCTCCCACTTCCTCTTCAACAGTTACAGCAGTTGAGTGACCTCAAGCGTAGTTGATGTATCAGAAAATTAATCCACCATAAGACTATTTATTTTCCTTCAGAGTAGCAGCTTTGCCACACTGCCACAAAACCAGGAGCATGCAGATGGACATGAGGAAAGCAGAGTGATGCAGGACCACTCCTCCGGTGGCAGCCCAGCACCAGATGGGTGAAGCCAATAGTGAGTCTGCACAGGATCTCAATGGCAGGAATGTTTGAGAAGTGTAGAGCAACATATACTCTTTGTCTAACTGTCCTACAGATACCGTATCTTTTCCAGGCTGTCTCATTGAGAAACTTGTATGGTGTTTTGCAGGCCACTAAGACAAATTCCACCCTCAATGACATGGGCAGAACAGCCACCTAAGTTTGAATGATTTCAACCACAGAGAGAATGATGGGCTTATTCCTATTGTACTTGAGAAGGAGGAGCCATTAATATGTAGTTCTCTAATCTGTTTCCCTGACCTCATCTGGAAAAAATATCCCACCAGCTATGATAAAAATCATAGCTCCAAGTTTTCCTTCTCTGTATGACTGCTCTTCAGAACTTGAATTGAGATCTTCCATTACAATACAAGCCATTAATGTGCTGCTGTTTGTAATGCACACCTCTTATCCGCATATTGGCAGCAGCTTCATGTTCCAGTGCTGTAGGGAAGAAGTAATAATTTACTTGTAGACAAAGTGACAGACACTATCAAATTCACTTAGGTATTTGGATTTAACTTCTGAATTTAAATCAGAAAAAGAGTGATTCACTTAATTTCTTTTCCTTTGGATATACCTCATATTATTCCATTACAATAATACCAATTTTGCCATAATGATATTGCTCATTAATAATATTCAACAGAAAATAAATGTGACAGTTAAAAACATGAAAGGATCCTGAGACAGATAAAAAAGCCACAAAATTCAGACCTTAAAGGATTGGCAGGTTCTAACAGAAATTTTTTTTCTTACATCTACTTACAAAATTGAGTCTGATTTTTTAAAACTGAGGGAGGGGAATGTTTGAGTCTCCTTTCCCCCACTTAAAAAGTCCACAAAGCTTTGTTAAGAAAATAAACAGAAAAGCCTCTGAGAAATACATGAGCTCCAGAGGAATGCTATGGTCCGGCTGCAGCCAAGGCTGAGACACATTGGTGGCTCCAGCTCACTGCAGACACAGTGTGCTCTCCTCCCTTCTGCTGAGAGCTGCCCTGCTTGTCTGTGTGTCATGACAGCCCTCAAGCAGCCCTCAAGCAGCAGAACTGCCACGTTCTTTTTAGTCTCCATGAAGTGGGCACCATAGTACCTCCTGCAGCATCTGTTCTACTGCACCTCTGGCAGAATTACACACTGCACAGTCCAAAGCGAAACACTCTGCTTGTTGGATGGTATTTCATAGGTGAGTGCAGAGGAACTGATTAAAGGTCATGACAGAGGGTGCATTATTGAAAGCTTTCCTGGGTGGCTTTCTGTCCACTTGAAATAATGTGCCTGAGAGATGGCTTCTGCATCTGAGACCTTTAGCTGGACCTCAGCTCTTCTCAGAAGTAGCAGACATAGCTCTGATATAGCAGTTACCACACCCAGAGCTATGTAGCGTCCTCTGTGGGTTCCTCTGAACCTTCCTTGGTTCAGAAGCAATTTTGCACAAGAATCCCGTGGTTACCATTTCCAGGGGTTACTATGGGATTCACCACACTGTGCTAAGGCTTTGTAAACAGTGAAAGGGAAAAAAGAACCAAGTTAGACTTGGATTTAGAATTTTAAAAGTAGGAACAGTCTTTGGAGTACAAACATACACAAAACTATGTGAGTGGTTAGCTGCTGCCTTGAATCATAGCCATTGACAGCAGCCTGTGATTAAATAAAGAGTATTGTATCACACTTGGAATGTTTCATACTGCGTTTGCAAATCAGTAGGGTAACCACAGTAGTCTAAAAATTATCCCATTGATTGGAATAATACAGATGGTGGAAAGACATATACAGGCACTGTCTTCTGGATCCCTCTAGTCTGATGGAACAGGTCACTGAAACCATCTGTTCATCGCTGTACTGTGCTGACAGGTCTCAGAGGTACCAAAAGACAAGGGTGTGTGGAATTTGGATGCCTATGGTTCAAACAAGAAAACAGTCAAATCTTCTCCAACTATGGGTGTGAACCATTCAGCCTGTGATTAAATCTTTTGCTTTAAATTAGATAAGGAGCATCATCTTTTTTTTTTCCCTCTGTGACCCGTGGGATCAGTAATTTCTGTTAGAACAGTGATGATTTACACAGGATCACAAAAGAACATCTTGAGCTGGTACAGCTGGGAGCAGAGAGTACAGAGGGAGCAGAAGAGTCTGTCATAGGCAGTTTTCAGATATGACTTTGTTGTTTCATGTCCATTATTGGAGTGTCCTTCTGTAGAACACCACCAGGCCTGGGCATCATCATCAGCAAACTACTGCTGCCTGCCTTCTCCTAAGTACCACCAAAAAGTGACAAATTACCTTTTCGCCTCAGACAACCTACCTGGGTCTCTTATGTGAACATTGTTCTTTTTTCATTTGGAGGTCTTGTGGGTTGTAGCCAGTCTCTCCAGTCCTCGCGGGGCATTTCAAGTGCCATAATTTCATAAGGCCAGTAGTGAAGTTGTGCTGGCACAGGGACCGATCTGTATTGGTTGTGAGTAGAGCTAAGCCAACAGTGATTGCTCGTGCAACCTTGCTGAGCTGACTGGGCCCCCAGCTGTTTGGGAAATTCAGTGGTGTCTCAGAGAGGAGCAGTGGGAGCTCCTGGCCATTGTGTGTTTGTCTCTGAGAACTGCTCCAACAAACATTGGAGTCTGCTCCCAAAGGCCCTTGAGTTGGGGGCATTGGTCACATGAAGGCTCTTGGTCACATGAAAGTGTCCATTTCCAGTAAGGCTCAAGAATTTTGGTCATCCCTGTTGTATTGCCATATCAATTTCTTCATTCTTTATCTCCTAATGGTACCTTTTCTCACATTCTCTACCACAGAAAGACTTAGCAAAGTTAGTTACATATATTTACTTATAGTGAACATACTATATCTTGCTTTAGTGGAAAAAGAATTAATTGCTTTGCAAATCTCAGCTTAGTACCAATGGTGGATGGAGAGATGTTACAGATGAAACCAGGGTTAGGGACATTTCCTCATCTTGTTGTCAGGCCCACAGATACCTAAAGCAGAAGCTACAGATCCTTTGATTCCTGACTTTGATCCCTGTGTTTGAGTACTTTGGAGTACATTTGACTCTTTGAGTCTGAGTTCTATGTCTAAATTTTTACATGATACTCCATTGAAAGATCAATATTAAACTGAAATCTTGAATAAGAGATACTGCTTTGACTAGCGAGTTTATGAATTACATCTTTATGAAAATTGGAGAATCCTGTTATTACAGACAGTGTGATATGGTAACGAAACTGTTTTAGATGGCCATAGAAATTTTGAATGAAAAGGGAAATAAAACATATCCATTTGATCCCTGTAATTGCACCCACATCAGGACTTCAGCTATATGAGTAAAAACTGACACTTCCAATTGAATTTGCAGTACAGATCAAACTGTTCTATGAAGGGTGAGTTAAAGGAGACATGAAGGAAAGGGAATGCAATGAAAGCTACTGGTTGGGAAGGAGAATGAAATACCTGAAACCTTTTTTCTTTTCTCCAGCTGTGCCGTCTAGCTGTTTTTAACTCAGAGACCAGAGCAGCAGACTGTGAAGCAGAGTGGTAAAAGAAATGAAAGAGTTAAAGTGAGTTGGAGAGAAACAGGGACAGTCCAGATCTGTGGAAGGAAAGTACTTCCCAAAATGGGTCAAAAATAACAAATACAAAATGTACTGAATGAACTTTTGTTTTTCCTTAAGATTAACTTAAATTTTTTAGAAGAGAAAAAAATACTTTCTCTAACAACACGAACCCTGTGTATATTTACCTGAGGCTTATAGAAATAGCTCGTATGACAAGTCTGGCTCCATAAACTCCGCCTAAGAAGCCTGGATCAGCAAAATTCAATCTGGAATCTGTCTATAAGTTTTTAAAAACTGTCTGAGGTTTCTAAGTTAACTAATGGGTAATCTTTTGTTTATAAAAACATATAACAGTTTTATAAGTTAATACTGAAGTCCATGGAAATCAATTTTCAGTATTTAGGGCTTTAGTTAACTTTAGATTTAATTTTACTGATAAAGAAATGCTAACTCAAGACCAGACACATAAAGTAATGGCTATTTGTATATATGTTTAATTTTTACATATTTTTGTCTTTTTTATTCTCTGGAGACTTTCAGCAGTTTCATGCTTCAAATAAATCTCAAGGAAGAAGTCAAAGCAAGCAGTCAGCTGCTCTAAGGCAAGTCAGATAGTGCTTTTCTGCATGTTTTACTAATAGATGAACAGGCAATCCCATTTATAGAACATACTACATGTTGACAGAGTGCATTACTTCATTTTGCAGTATTGGCGATTTGAGAGCTTAGCAAAACAATGCTGAGGTCGCTCTCATTCTGTATTGCCATCCTTGGAATGCAGCTTGGGTTTCCATTAACTCTGTCACTACAAGGTATTGCAGATGGAGGCAGATTTTATGGGGGGGTTGTAATAAACATCAGAGAGCAGCAAGTTGTAAACAGCTTGAATTCTTTGTCCTGTGTGGATGAATTCCTTTTCCTTAACACTTTGTTGTTCTCAGCATCTTGTGAACACTTGGTCTAATTGGAGGTGAATGGGTGGATAGCGCAAGGGCTTTGATGCCTCCCAGCTGGTGTGCGGGGAGAAGTGGGCTCAGACTCCTGCACCCAGCGAATATGTGCTTCAATATAAACAGCAAAAGTTTGGATATTCAGCCCGGCGCTTGGCTCGCAGCATTCTGGCTCTGAGTAGGAGCACAAATCATGTACAGGATCACTTCCAAGATTTCCCCTCCACTTTTCAATCAAGGGAGAAGGACAAAAAGTGGGGGAAAAGAGCACGGCTCTTTCACTGCTACATTATTCTTGCTTTCCCCTATGCTGTCTTTATTGAAATCACCAGTGTTGTCAAGTTAGGGTAAAACTGCAGTGAATCTTTCCAAGGCCTTTTCTGTACTTTTCTGCGAGTCTTACCAGGACAGTTAAAGCACTACAAGTCACTTGAGAAGAATTTAACTACAAAGGAACTGAGCGTCCTTACTTCAGAAGAAGAGCAGACTGGTGGGGGATTCTTTAGGAATGGCTGCAGTGCTTTCAATTCATAGCTTACCTTTTTTACAAAACAATGGCCTGAGAATAGGCCACCCTTTTTATACAACCCAGCCTTTACCAAGCTGTTTTGCCCGGGGGGATCGTCCCCTCCCAGATGAGCCTGTCATTGCTCAGCAGCACTGCAGCTGTACCACCTCTGGATCCCTGGATCTGGAAGTCTGTGGGCTGTGCTCTGCTTTCACCTTCCTCCCACCCCTGCAAAGGGAATAGCCGCAGTTTGGGATATACTGGCATAACTACATCCGAGCTACAAAGGATTCAGGATACTTCCATCAGTAAAGGGTCCTGTAGCTTAAAACAATACAGCTCTGCAATCGGAGAAATGCTTGGATGATGGTGCATGTCTTATATGAATTGTGCTTTCATGTTCCTCTTGCTTTTTTTTTAAATTGTTTTCTCAACAGTGCTTGCACTTAGAGCTCCAGTTTCCAGGTAACAGAGGAGCATCAGACGCCCAGGTGCTGGGTGATTTAACCTTTCACTGAATACAACTGGGAACCAGTTGGAGCACTAGCATATTATAACCATTCAGTTAAACTTAGCTCCTCTGGCGGAAGGACTAATTTGTGAGAGTGACATGCCATATTTACAGCACAGCAGTCACACGTGGTGCAACTGTTGTCATGACTGTTGCAGGGGAGAACAAAAGCACAATAAATACACCTTTTGCTGTATGTTTACTGGGCTACAGTTCTGATTCACTTACGGTGATGTGGGGGTGATGGAAGGCTTCCTGAGGTGCAGGTTGGAAGAGAACTTCTGTCTTCTTCAAGCTGACCTCCAGCCCAAAAAGCTCAGCAACCTCTGCAAAGCAGGATGTTAAGTGCTGCAGAGCTGCTTCTGTGTGAGCAACGAGGGCGGCATCATCAGCAAAAAGCAGCTCCCGGACAAGGTGATTGAGGGTCTTGGTGTGGGCCTTCAGTCTCCTGAGGTTGCCTCCAATCAAGAGGCATGGAGTCACACCATCCA
>VWZG01000639.1:37624-165131 GCA_013396735.1 Grallaria varia | reverse complement strand
TTAGCCCAGAGATTTAAGAGGCTGAAAAAAACCCCCACAAACAGGAAAACCCATCACCAAGAGCAGGCAGGTCCCTGGCTGAGGGGTGCAGTCCCAAAGGGCTGAATGGGGCATACAGACCTGGTAAGAGGTTCCTTTGGTGTCACCACTGATGCAAGTGGTTCACAGGGCTGTGCCACATGTCCCACCCCTAGCTGTGCTGTGCCCCAGGACAGCAGCTACACACACAGCCCTTCAGGCTGACCTCCCTCTGACGGTGCCAGGCCCCTCCAAAGGGACCAGCCCTGCCCTAGGACACAGCTCTTGCTTTGCTCTTCCCAGCAAAAAAATTACTCTGCCACTGGATTTTCAGCCCCTGGAGGAGCAGCAGTCAGGGGTTGTCAAGGAAACACTGACTGTGCACTGATCATTTCTCACTGGGCCCTTGAGAAGAGTAACTTTGCCAGCTCCCAGTGGGTGGGATCAGCAGCTTCCACCAGGTCCACTTCAGACTCACTGCTGACTGACCACATGGGCTCAAATGCTTCCTAAGGCTGCTCAGCCTTTGGAATGCTGCTCCCCTTGCTGGGTGAGCTCTGTTAGGGGACAGAAAGGGAGGCAGCAAATGATGGCAGGGTCGGTGGCCCAGACCCCAGCGGGGCTCAGCTGCCTTAGTCAGTGACCTTCATCTCTGATGGGCAGGCCCAGGGCACTGCCACTGGCACCTCTCACTGCCTGCAGGACCAGAAGGCTTTAATCTGCTGATGGAAAGCATACAATATAATGAACTCTATTTTTTCTCATGCTAAGGATGACCTTAGAGTCCAAATAAGATAAATAAGAAGCTCTGACCTTCCCGAGCGAGTGGCTTTACGTTGCACCTCCCTAGCACACAGGCTTTACAGTCAAGCTCCAGATTGTTTTCCCTTCCCTTCCATACTCCCAGCACAGTAAATGTTGTGACCCCTGCCGTTCCCCGGCTGCCTTGAGAACCCCGATGCTGCCCCCGTGTCCTCGCCCCAGCGCCGCCGGCAGAGCCGCGGGAGGCGCGGGCAGCGCTGGGCTGGAGCAACGCTGCTCTCTGCTGGGGGAGCGGCGGCCGCGGCGGCGGCGGCGGGGAAAGAGCCGCCTCTAGCCCAGCTCCATTGCGCTGCGGGGCTGCCTTCTCACACAGGAGACACACGCACCAGCCCTGCTCTCTTTCCCCAAGGGCTTTATATCCCTTATTCTCAGGGCCTTCATCCACTCTTGGCTCCCGTCACAAGGGGAACCAAGTCTCCAGCGTCCTCCCAGACGGATTTCTGCTCCCTTTGGGCCACGTCCTCCAACAGCCCCTACTACCTATTTGAGTTTCAGTGTTTTAGCCCTTCAGTGCTGTCCTGAGGCAAGGCAGGAGACCCTGGACCTTCCCACCTCTGCTGCTCCTCATCCCTGAGCATCAGCAGTGGTTTCAGGGGCATCAACCCCACAGGTGCCCACCTTCAGCTGCTGTCAGTGATGTGGCTGCAGCTGGGCCTGGACACTGAATTGGATGTTAAGGCCTTTCAAGAATCTCAGGCCTTTCTTGTTTCCTACAGTCCTCAGCAAAGCTACTGAGCTTTCCCCTAATTTCTGGTGTCAGGAGATATCCCTGGGGATTTCAGTGTTTCCCATTTCCCCCAACCATTCCCTGGATGTGGCACCAGATGGACAAAGTCCAGGCAAGGATAAAATTTCCATGTCATCATGGAAAGAGGCTTGTGACTCTTGCTCTTCCCCTCACCTCTGCTTCTGCTGCACAGAAAACCTGCCTGCAGCCAGTCCCTGTGCAAGAAGGGGTTTTGCAGCACCAAGCCCCCACTTCCCTGGGCCTGGTTCCCTTTCCCTCGCCAGAAAGACACTCTGCCACTCAGTGAAGGTGTCATTCCTTACACCCCCTGCTCCACACACCTGAAATGTGTTCCCTGCAGAAAAAGAGTCCAGGATTTTTCTGGGAATGTTCGATGTCAAAGGAAGAAATTGCAGAGCCTGCAGAGATCCTGAGGCAACTGTCACTTAAATAGTTTTTTCCACAATGCCTGGCCCACACCTCCACCCTGGTACCTGCACCCAACACCCCTTCTATAAACTCAGCTGGCCACATCATGCCCCTGATGTTCCCATTTCCCCTTGCAGGCCAGGAACTCAGCCACATATCTTTGAGCCACTTGATGCTCTCTGGTGTGTTTTTGCCACCTTCCTTCCTCCATGTGTTCTCTGTCTCCTCATGTGGTGCTTTTCACCCAAATGGAACACCTTTCTTACTGGACAGCTTAGAAGAGAACAGTCTTTGATCTCTCCAATCTGCATGCTGTTGACACCTTCTGACAAACTCTTCAGTCAGTGGGAAATACCACAAGATTCTCCTCTTTACAGTACATCAGGAGAAGAAATCTTTCCAGGCTCTAATGGCATTGTCAGGGCTGCTCACCATGGCTGACTTCATGAAAATGTCTTGGCTCCATCTGCCAAGTCAGTGTTCAGCAAGATGTGGTCCCCTGTTGGTGTCTGACAATGTCCCATAACACAGTGTGGGAACATGCTGGGATCTCTGCTGTCTTTGCCATCTCCTCCCCAAAGCTGCAGATGCACCACTAGAGGAGTTGGACCCCTGGACGCAAGACTGTTCCCTGTGCCCAGGGACACTCCAGCCCTGCCACTTTGTCACGTGGTTTCAGGTTCCTTGAGATAAGCAAGAGCTGGTGGCTCCCTTGCCATTCGATCCACTGGAGTGTACGAGGAAAATTCTAATGCTAAACTGAGGCCCAAGGTGATTGCAGGCTGGACATAAGGAAAACACTGGAATACTTCTTGCTTACCTCTACCACGCATCCTTTCTCTGGTCACAGTCAAGAGTAAACATTTTGTCCAAATGAAACCTTTTCTTCTGAAAAAATTTGGTCACAAAATTCACAGATTTTATTGGGTAAAACAAGCTTAAGTCTGGATTTTTTTTTTTTTTTTACACTGGAGTTTTTTTCTCAGACTTGGACCTCCACAGACCTGTCAGGTCTGTCCAAACAGTTTGGGAGCAGTGATGAGTTAACACTTGCCCTTAGAGGCAGCAGAGACCCATGTGCTCAGACACAGGTATCAAATCTAATATGGGGAAAAGTGACAGTCTCAAGTGAGACAAAAACCATCGGTTTACTCAGTCAGTGTGTGAAACGCTCACTCGAAGCCCTTGCCATGTTTGGATTTTTGCTAAAATCTGTAGAAAAAACATGCAAGCTGCTGCCAGATCTTTCCGTACAGGTGCACTGGCAGCTGTTCAACCCTGAAAGTGGGCACTGTTGGAATGAATGATGTCAAGTGAAAAGAAACACAGGCACAGACACGCTCTGAGCCAAAAAAGCATTGACCCACCAGCTCAGCACCCCTGCATATGCAGAGCTGCTGGTCAGCTCACAGGCTTTGCTGTGCCTGCTGCTCTGACCTCAACAGAACTGCAAATGTGATTGAGGATTCACAAAAGGATCCATACTGTTGCATTTTAACAGGAAATGAAATCAAAGGTTTTTTGCTTCTACTTACAAGAAAACCCCACAAAAACAACCAAAAAATAAAAACAAACAACAAACCTCATTTCCAAGCTGTTACTGGAAACTGTAACAGGTTCTGAGGCTTGTAAAGAGAAAGAAAGAACAAAAAGCTGTTTTGCCAACACGAGTATTGTTTTTTGGCATTTGTAATGAAGTCAAGCTACTGATTGCTTCACCGTCTAGGAAAGAGACATTTCCACTGAAGAAGTGCAGGGAGCAGCATTTCAACAAACAGCAATTCATCAACATTATTAACACACTCTTGCTTTTTTTGCTCTTCGCTGAGCCCCCCTCCCTCATCTTCCTCTATCACACACATAAGAGGTGCTTAATTCTTATTCTCAAGCTGATGTAAAACACACTGGGACTGTGTTCCTTGTGTAGAGAACCATCTCTGAAGCGGGAGAAAGGAGGGATGGGGCCGAGAGGATGATGCAGCCCTCTGCCAGGCTGCCTGCTGGCCCTGGACGGGCTCCTCACAGTGTCCCCCACCCGCGACGGGGGTCTCCAGAGCCTCAGAAATATGCACAGCACTGCAAACTCGACCTTCCCGGGAGCAGGAGTATCAAGACATCATCCGAACAAAAGCCCTTTGCTTGAGCATTCAAGTCTAAAAACTGTTTTTGAAGGATTGCACCTAAGTGATTCAGCCAAGACTAACAAGCCCGTGGCATAAGGAAGGCTGAAGTCTCTGATTCCCAGCCCCTCATGTCTATTTTTAGAGCTGAACTAAAATAAATAAAAAATCAAAACCGACCAGGCAACCACCACAGAACCTGCTGAAAAATAGGAGTTGTGTACTTTGGGTTTTCTTCTTACTTTTGAGTAATAATAGAAACAACAACAAAAATAAAATAAAAGGCAGAGAGAGAAGAAATGAGTGATTAGCTGTTTTTATGGGCTTGTCATCTGGGTAGTTAAGAAAACCTTGCATTTTCACATCACACTTCTGACTGCCCACCCAAAGGCAGGTGCTGGGCTTTCTTTTCAAATGTCTCTCCTGCCTTGATGTACCTACACTAGTTTTTGCGAAGCAGTAAGGGTACACCCTTCCTGTTCTTTTTATATTTATTTTAACCCATTCAGTGGCATGACGAAAACATTTGAGTTGCCAGTAAATCACAGTAAAGGCGAAACAAAATAATTTGAGATATATCAACATGAAGATTTGGCGTTTTCATTCTGAATTTTTAGATGGCAACTGACAATCTGTAGCAGATGTTGCCCTTGGTAATAACACCATCTTTGGATACAAAAGAAACAGCTTTCAGAAATAAGAGAAGAACAGAAAAAAATGCATTTTTATTGTAAACCTTGCAGGGGAAAGAAAAGCATATTCCTGGGCCACAACGTGGCCCAAAACAATGATAAAATGAATGAACAAGCATTTGCAAAATTTCAAGAGAAAATATACTTTTTCCTAGGTATGTAATTAGGTTAGTCTATGTATGTATCCCATAGAAAAAAAAATTGATCACATTGTCAAAATACGTGTCATAATACAAATATATAGAGAAGCTTCATTTTGCCATTCTTCAAATTTTTTTGATCATGAGAGAGTGAACGTTTTGATCTTATTTATAGTTTAGTAGTGCCTAAAGTACATTGGAGATCATAAGAACACAGCAGGGTACAAGTATTTATTTAAAGCTATCTTGCTTTTAAGACTTTACAAAGCACCCAGAAATGCCTGGGCGCCTTTTTTTCATTGCAGAGTAATAGTAGCATCTGTTGAGAGGCTAGACCAGAGCTCTAATGAATCACTGGACAACAGCATGATTTTTATTACAGAAAAAAAAAACCCTCAGAGACATATTTTTATGGCTTAGAGGACAATCTGAAGTGGCCCAGGGACAATGCTCTTACATACCCTATATAATCTGTCAGTCTTGAACTCCTTTAGAAGTAAAGTTATTTAAAATAATTTGATTTTTAAGCTATGTCCATAAACTATAACTTTGTCACAGGCAATGCCAAAGTGACAAGTAGTACTGTTAGCACTGTCACTACCAAATATTTTGTGAAATGAGAAACCCCTCATTTTAATACCGGCACTTGAGTCTATCTATTAAAATAAAACCCTAAAGTGAAAAATAAATAACCATGAGCTAGGAAGTGATTCATTAATTAATTTAGGAAATTTTCTGGATATGGGGGATAATAGGGCAACATTTTTTCAAAACTTGAAATAAGTGTTTTGAAGAAAGGTAAATTTTTAACTGCTAAAATTACATTTATAGATACTTTGAAATCAAAATTTCAGACCTTTGTAGCTTTTAAGGAGTAATCAATTGAATGCTACAGAGATGAGAACCGCAGAGGTATATCAAGGTTCATTACAGAGGACTCCTTATGCATTTTGGGGTACTTTTTAAAATACTAAATCTCCTGCTTTGGGATTCTCTCTCATCAGAACATCTTTTCTGTAAAGTATGCCAGAGTTTCAGGTTTCAGGGAGCCAGCATTGCCATCCATGCCCGTAGGACTCTTTCTCACAAAAAAAAAAAAAAAAAAATTTGAAAAAAATGATTATGAATAATAGCAAAAAATTTTCTGTCCCTACCTAAAACTGTTTCTCAAGGCCAGGCACGGTTTGCTGACCTACTTTGAACAGGGATTTATTCAGCCTACAGCCTGGGATGAGACTCCAAGACTGCCAGGAGAGCCCGACAAAGTGCAGCTGCCGACGGGACGATGATTAATTTGATTGTCACCGGCACAGCTCTGAACATAAGGCTTGTTCAGGAGGCACATAAAAGGAAACTCAGTGCAGTTACTTGGGTTTTGCTGCTAAGAGAACGAGAGATGCAGAAAAACAAACCCCAGCACTACTTAAGCCTTTGGTCAGCCAAAGACCAGACCAGCCTCTCCAGCACGGCAGTGTTTTTGGTACTGGCATGCTGTCCTGGCTGGGTATGGTGTGCTACGGCTGCTCTGGGGAGGACCTCTGTGGTTCTAACACATGGTTGCTCCTCTGGTGGGTGGGAAGCTGCCATACCCCACTGAGAGCAGCAAGAAGACAGCGGGATCAACAGAGGGAGCGTGTCATGGGGGTGTCCTTCCGCCCCACCAGTCAACCAAGCTGTTTTTCCAAACCACTTGGACTGCTTACAGTGGCAGACACCACTGCAGAGCCGCAGGGAAACCCAGCAGGGTGCAAAGCAGGGGTTTCCAGATCACAAAGAGATACACTCTGTGCGCATCCGACAGACCCCTTGACCTAGGCAAGAAAACCTATGGGTGAAATGATCAGCCACTGCCTACTGGGAGTAATTTCCCTTACTATCCATGGCGGTGTAGACTGCAACTACTTTGTGTCACCAGCAGTTCGATACACAGGATACTGCTATCATTTGTAATGTCTGATACAAGCATTTCTGATACTGTGTGACAGGACTTGATTCTTTATTTTCTTCCCGTTTTTGTCATAATTTCAAGCCACTCCAAAGAGACTCTGAATGTGGCAAAGTCCCACCTCCTTGTGCCTGCCAACTTGTAACACAATGTTGCTTGTCCGCAGGCATTTTTGATGGAGAGTGCTGGTTTTGGCCGGGGTAGGAGTTTATTTTCTTCAGAGTAGGTCGCATGGGGCTGTGTTTTGGATTTCCGCCGGAAACAGTGTTGGTAATTCCGGGATGTTTGCATTATTGCTGAGCAGCGCTTACACAGTCAAGGCCCTTTCTGCCTCTTACCCCACCCTGCCAGCGAGTGGACTGAGGTTAGGAAGGGACACAGCTGGGACAGCTGAACCCCCCCCCAATCCAAGGGATGTTCCAAGCCAACATGTAAAGCTCAGAATATAAAGCTGGGGGAAGAAGAACAAAAAGAGGAGAGTTGCAGGGTGACAGCATTTCTCTTCCCAAGTCTCTTCTACCTGTGCTGGATCCCTGCTTTCCTGGCAATGGCTGACCTGTCCATGGGAAGTGGTGAAGGAATTCCTTGCTTTGCTTTGCTTCTGTGCACGGCTTTTGCTTTATCTCAACCCACGAGTTTTCTCACTTTTGCTCTTCTGATTCTCATTCCCTATTCCACCAGGGAGGATTGTGTGAGCAGCTGGGTGGGGCTTAGTTGTTGGTTGGGGTTAAACCATGACAAAGAGGCAAGATGAGCTTTCAACATCCTCATGGATAATGAAGATTCCTAAAGCCATCCCAGTCCAAACCTCAAAATGTTACAGTCACATGTGCAGGAAATGCTCCCCCCAGGAGAATGATCAGGCAACTGCAGTTGAAAGAAACAATGTTCAGGATAAAATGTTCTCCAGTGGCAACTACTTGGAGTGCTCACCTGAGCAAAGGTGTGAGCGTAGCCCTTTGGGTTAAACCCAGTCTGTGGCAGTTTTATGCCAGAAGGTGAACTCAAGATAAAAATGAGCAATAGTGCAAGCAGTGTAGAAAACTATAATGAATTACAAGTTCTTACAACAAAGACAGAGGAAATATTTTTGCCAGTGATTATTTCAACCAATGGGGGGGGGGGAAGCAAATCATAACATATTTCAATGAAAATACCTGAAAGGAGGAAGCATGAAATCTAGTCTAATCTACATTAAATTGCTAAAGATTTAGATTCAACTGTATGAATATATATGTCCCCATGATAGACTGAGTGACATTTATCTTTTCTCGTGTACTTCTGAATGAAAATTGTCTACAACTGTTTGCAGGCAAGGAGAGGTAGATTGTTTACCTCTCTGGCTCAGATGAGAATTTGGCTTCCTGTTGAAATGCAAAGAGGAAAATATAATGCTGCTCTTGAGAAAATATTATCATAAATCAAAACTTATTTTCCAAGTAGTGATTTTCAGGATTCTTTTCACTGGAAATCTTGGGTTTCTCAAGAAGAAATGCTTATACAAGCAATGATGTCTTAAACAAAGACCCTTTAAGAGTGCTGTGTAAGTTCTCCACCATTATTCATCCTATTAAAAATAATTTGGAATTTATAGAACCTCCATCTCCCCTGGCTGGCAGTCTCCCTATTAAAAATTAATTCTCTGCCAAAAATAATTTGTTTTTATCTCATGATCTGAAGCAGTTCCTTTGTAAAACTAAAATAATTTAATTATTTATTTATTAAAGTAATCCACTGTTTGGAAGAGGAAGCAGAAGTAGGCAACTGCTTTTATGTGATACTTCAAAGATGAAGTACATTGTTATAATAACCAGATATTTGGAGTTTGATCAAGTCAATCTTATTTATACATTAAAAGATGATTACATCTTTCGATTTCCCGAAAGTCTGCGAGGCTCCTACAAACAAACCAGGTAGCAGGAGTCCTTCCAAGGCTTCCTTACAGCAGTATCATTTGGGGAACGCAAACCTAGCTGCAGGTAAATATTCACAGCTCAAAGTTACTGTCAGTGTCAAGTATATATAACCATAAATCTCAGATATAAGCTTAAAGGTGTGCATTACCTCCCTGATTTTGTTTATTTATGTGTGTAGTGTTATGTTTTTATACTGCCAAATGAAGTTTAGTAACGACACAGTGTGGACTCTCTCCAAAGTTTGAATACCTCCCTAACTGCAACAGTCTTGGTTTACCCCCCAAAAGAGGTATCAAATAAGACCTGCCTCTAATTATCATGTCGTTCTGAATCACAAACTCACAGTAAGAATCCACTGAGCTCAGCACTTATGGAGCTGAATCCATCCTGCAGACAACACTGAGATTTGGCCAACATAAAAAGTGGGCAACAAAGGCAAAGCCTGGAATTTAGTATTACGCATTACTGCCATCTCCTGTAACACATGAACCAAAGACCAGAAAGGTAACTTGGTGAGTGGACTGATAATTCCCAGAGTACTAAAAAGAGTGCTGTGACCACACTAATCACTGGCACAGTGACTCATTAGTTACATGAGAAATCTAAAATACATGGCATAACTAAACCAAAGCTTAGGTTCTCACTCTACACTGTTTTTCAGATTAAGCTTTTGCTTCATATTCACATGTTCTTTAATCTTTTCTTGTAATGATCCTGTGAATTATCTTCACATCTTGTGTATTTTCTTAGTCTGCATAGGGAGACATAAACTAAGGGAACATCAACAGAAATTTTGAAAGACACAGCAGGATATTTATATATATCCTGGTCACCCCCAAAAGGACCTATAAGGTTCATGGGCTCATTACACTGACCATGAAGCAAATAAAAATGAGACAAGTTATTTCCCCAAAGGTTTGCAGTCCCAGACATCTGAGGGTTGGAACGAACTGATAAACCTGCTCCCATTTCTTTTCAGTCTCAAAACAATTTGGCAATGGTCTACTTCTTGCTCTGTTTTCAAGATATTAGAATCTCAGAGAAATGGAGCAAATAATTAAGGCATTTCCTTTTTTATGTCATTTTTTGTTTCTAACCTCCTTCTACATCTGTCTTCACTGCATAATATTATAATCCTCATTCTCCTATGTGTTTCTTCCTTTCTGGCACACAAACTGCCCTTTCATCCAGGCTTCATCCCATGGTATCTTTCTAATTATTTTCTCAGTAGAGTTATTCTACTGAGAGTTTCATTGCACTTCACAGAATGATCTGTTGCACAACCAGGGTCCTATCTTCAGCTATGGGCATTTTAATAGTGACCAGACAGTGACCAACATGCAGAAGGTCCCACAAGATGGGTGACAGGTTTTGGCTGCCTGGGAAATACACCTGTGTTTGAAACCCCTAGAGTTACAGCAAAAATTGTTATATCACATAGAATGAAACGGCTCCTACTATTATAAATCTAAGTTCTGTGCAGGTTTGTTCTTAAAACAAGGGTTGAAACATTTAGCCCAGCCTCAAAAGTTTTTCTGCAATACTAGCACACCATAACTCTATGGAAAGCTTACAGAGACATTATTTTCTTGGTCTTGTTCTAAATATGTTGCAAATACTCCACAAATCCCCCTCCTTCAGCATGTTCTCCACAAAGCCAATTCACCTGAAGTGTTTCAATTGCTGTCAGTAGGAAGCAATGATGATGTACTGCAAAACACCAAGAGACTGCAACCAGGTAAGAGCTTCTTTTAGTGGGTACACACGACTAAGAAACTGTAGTAGCAGTCCATAATAATTGTCACTTCTGATCACCATGGGAACCAAACAGAGGTCTGCTTTGGAGAAAACAGATCAGCAGTGACTCACCAACTGCTTGGGAAGCATGATTATTGAGAATTGCTAGACTTGTGTGGGTGACAGGGAGTAGTGACTCCTCTGCTAGACGGGCAGGATGAAATCAAGTAAATTAGTACTTTGTTTTTATGTTCATTAGAGACAAAATTCACCTTTATGATTTTCCTCAGCTTCAGCCTTGTGTAGATGCTTTGCTATGAAAGGATTTAATTTCTAGTGCATGAAGTCCTAACGGAGCCTCCACTGGCCTTTACCAGGTCTTCTGCACAGTGAGATTTAACCCTTGAGCAACAGAGACATTTAGAGCTATGTCACATCCTCTGAACTACACTAGGATGTGGATGGCACACATGAGATGGGCAGTATCTCTGTCTGGACTAACCAGATACTGAGAAGTCAGGCCCTTACAACAAAGCTCTAGGTCACGCATTAAGAAGAAAGCAAAATAAATACACTGTCTCATCAGCAGAATTCAAAAGAGCAGTTGTCTTTGAGGAAATAGTTTGTATTAGACCAAAATTTGCAATGCAAGATACTTTGATTGTTTTTCAGCTAATCACAAACTGTAATTTCAATCCTATGCTTTCATACTCCAGAAGTTTTCAAGATTCACTTCTCCGAGTTATGTGAATTTAAGCATAATATTTCTGGGCTGTCAAAGAATTTCAGATCGGAGATTTCCGAGATTACAAAGCCCAGATCTGCTCTTTGCTGAACTATTTTCACTGGCTCCCCAGCTCTAGCTGGAGAAAGAGTGGCAGTTGCAAAGGAAATGGTATTATAGCCCCAACATTTAAATGTTTCTTCTTAATAAATGGTATTTTAAACCAAAGTATATTTCTTAATAATAACTCTGTCATTCAATGGCTCCTTTTGTTCTTAGTTCTCACACTGAGCCACCATTTGAGTTCCTAAATATTCTCCAAGGATGCCATCAAATGCACAGCTGGCATATAGGGCTTCTGTTCCTCCTCCTAAGAGAAATATCCATAGAATGTAAGTTTTTAAAAAGCAGATACACTCATTTCTCCATGACATATCATGTGCTTTTATTAAAAAGGCTGCTTACCCTAGAGGAATTCTGGTGAGCAGAAAATCAGTTCCCTCAGTGGGATTTGGCCAAGACAGAATATAGTGTCCTGTCAAGCAGTTTCTAGATCTTGTCCTTGGGAAAACAAAAGACAAGAGTCTGCAAATTGAAGACAAGGGCATGGCCCCAGCTATTTAGTTTGATGGGTACAGGCCCACACAGCACAAATAAATGTATATCTATTTTAGAGACTCCAGTCCACGATGCTGAACATTTGTCAGCTGATCAGTAAGCTTTTGAGACTAAATGATGCAGAGGAACAAAAATATTAAGAAACCAGCGTACCTCCCACACATTCAGAGGATGAAACATTAAAAGACCAATTCTGCAAAGTGCTCCAAGCTTCTCTGTAGCTCTGCACAGGAAAAACAAGCAATGATGTAAACCAAGAAAAGTACCCTTTGCAACCGTCCCACCACCAACCGGTGGGAGCTACTTGTAAGCAATCACCTCTTTCTTTCCTTCACCCACATGGATGGGTTCACATGTCAGTAGCAAAACAAGTGATGTTCAAATTCAGCCCCGTCCACCTTTTTTGATGATTCTTCCCAGCAACTGAAGGATAGAAGTGGACAAACAACTGGGTTGATAACTGGCATCTGCTGTTGGCTTTTCGAGCACTAGCTGAACGATGATGTATCCTAGGACGATTGGTGTTATTTCTGCTTTGGGAAAGGCAATCATGACCAGGTCAGGCATGGCCCTAATTGCTTTGTACTAAATAAACTTGTGCTGTGCAAACCATTTAGACCATTTGTAGAACATGTGAAGTGGAAACGACACCCTTATGCTGTGGTAAGCAAGCCTACATGTTTTTTACTCAGTGCTACTTGACTTCTCATCAGCTTGGCTTGCAAGAACAAGACTGCAGATAAAATCAACAGCCATTCATTCATATGAGATATTTTAACACCACATCTTAATCTTCAAGCTTATTTCATCTTGGTTTGAGGTCGAAGGGGTCAAGAAGGAGATGCATATTTGTCTTCAGGAGCTGGAAGCCTGAAATCGTTGATAACCCAAGCAGCAGATTTCTAGAGAATAGCAATAAATAATGTCACAACTACTTAAAAGAAGACAAGTAAGGAATATTTTTAAATACCTCTTTTTGCAAGCCTCACATCAAACTACCACTATTAAAAAGTCAAAGCTGAGAGTTACTGGAAATTATAGTCAAAGGTTGTTCATTGGTCACAACAGATATTGTTTAAATGGGCAGGAATTTCATGGTTCACAGTGATTTACTTCTTCATGTCCAAATTTTCTGTTTTGCTTTTTCTTCTTTTAATTTTAAAAGTGCTCATTAATCTACAGTAATACATTAACATGGTGTGGTTGGGCTTTTTTTGTTTATTTGTTTGTTTAAAGTGCATGGCATATCATATCCCATTCTAAAAAAGTTTTACTAAAGAATTTGATACTTCAAATACTTGTTCAGCCATATAGAAATGTACAATCAACATGTTTTATGTTCTGTGAGAAACTTACAGTTGCTATTAACGTAATGAACTTTAAAACCTCAACAATTTGCTGAAGTAATAACACTCATTCTGTTTCAATTTGCCATACTGGAGATGCTTACAGATGAGTCAGGGATACAAAAATCTAATAGTGATCAAAAATCCTCTAAAGGTCAGGAGGATGCAGCACTGGAGTTTAGTCCCACTAAGTCTGAAAATACCATCATTTAATCCTTACACAAGGACATGTCATTATAATATTACAGGGAATGGAACACATAACATAATAATTCAGTGCATTAGTAATTTTTTCACATGTAATGCTTTATAAAAGAGATAATAGCTGAAGAAAAATATAAACAGATATGTAAATATTATGATGAAGTACATTCTTCTTATTGAAATAAATTTCCTTGAGCTGTATCTTTTTAAAAGGTGAAAATGAAACACTAATTTTTGTCTCACTGTATAAAAGTGACAGTAGTAAGTAGAAAGAACCTGATGGTCTTATGCTTTTTTCATCCTGTTCTTAAGTTTTCACAGCAAAAATATTAAAATTTGCAATGTTACCAAAAAGATGCAAACCTATCAAATATATTACTCTGAACTAAGTTAAAAATTAATTTAGAGGAACCTACCATAGGAACTATTGAGTGGACAGTAGTGATGGTTTTCTATATAAAATCTATCAAAAACTGTTGGAGAAAATATACGAAGCGTAGCTGATAGATGATGAAATCTGCAATATGGCCACAGAGAAGTAAGTTGCAGATCATCAAAGTTAGCTCTTGTGCAGAAACACCCACCATGAGTTCACTAATTTCATTTTTCACTGAAGATCAGCAGGAGGTTTCCATAATGCAACCATCGTAGGAAACTGATTCAATGTTGTACTTTAAGCTTTACCCGTAGTTGGAACTTGCGACAGTGTAGATTTTTTGGTGCTCTGATCTCTCTTGCTCCCCAGAAGGCTACGTAAATATAAAAATCTTCAGCACAAAGACAGCTCTCTCTAAAGCACTGGCAACTGGTCTTAGCACACTGTTTTTTTAAAAACAAACAAACAAACAAAACAAAAAAAACAAAACAAAAAACCGAAAAGAACAGATTTAGGTAGACTGGTAAAGCAATACTGGTAAAACAAAAAAAGGAACACTCTATACATAAACCAGAGAACTAGGTCATCACTAGAAGCTGAGAGGTTTGTAGTCTATGACCTGCAGACACACAGCCACATAAACTTGTGGTGCTCAGAGGACCCTTTGTAGATTTAAAGCTGCTCATCTGTGTAAGACTTGAGTCAGCAGCCAAGCTCTGATCTCACATGAATGAAGGCAAATGCACTTTCAACTATTCTAAATACCAAAAAATGTTAAGGATTGATAGTACCCCATGTAAGGCATTTAACTAAAGCACCTAGACAAGGACCTAACTAACTCAGGCTCTGCACACAAACCACAGATGGAAAGCTCCAATCTGCAGAAGGTGTTTCAGCCTTGCTCCTGTCAAGGCTGACGGTGTTCCTAGCTTAGAGGTTTCAGTCGAGTTACTGAAATTAGATGTGAAGACAAACTGAAGATCCTCCTGTTTAAGGCTGCTCCTAGAAGAGTCCATGGAGCTTTAACTATTCACATGAATAAAGACACTCACTATATGTGTATTTTGCTCTACTAGGCCTGTGTCCAGCACTGGGACCAGCCCAAAACTGTTTCTGCCTCTTCACCTAAATTAGGAAAGGGTTCTGCTACTTATGGAAATCGTTGGCAGCTTGATAATCTCCTGCTCCCCACTGGCTAGACATCAAAACAGTTCCCCATCAAAAATCGTCAATGTTTACTTAGTTCAAATTCTGAATGGAAACTTAGCTTGACTGCAGACATGAACTTATACAGGACTTCTTTTCAGTTAGCTAGTCCAAACTTTTAAGCCAGGAGCAGAGGCTATAAATCTTCAATGCCCTTTTTTAGCTGGTGGAAAAGGAAGTCCCCACAGATTCTCCCACTGCAAGAAGAAAGCTCCAGTATATTACTTAGTGGGTGACATGCTTTGGTCGTCAAAGTCCTCTGCAAAACAGAGATGTTTTCTAACTGCAAACGACTCAATCCTGGAAAAAGCTTTGTCTCTACAGATACCAGTCTAAGCAGTGCTGATGTACCTCACCTGAGAGCACACGAGCATTACTACCTTGCTTCTTTTCAACAAATACATGCCAAGTACACAATGCACATAATGTTAATTAAGACATACTGTACCTCCAGCTGTTTGCATCTTGATGTGTTTATTTCCTTCTAATCTTAATTAGAAAACAAAAGATAAAGATGGTTAAAACATTGTAACATAACACTAATTTAGAACACCATTTTTAAAAAAACCATGCAAGAAAAACAGTACTGTTCCAAAATCAGCTACTATTTTTTTGGTTAATAATGTTACTGGTTTTCATTTTCTTGTTTTGCAGCAAATTTTAGAAGCGCCAGTCAGTGACTAAACTCTGTGCTGTACATATGTGACAGCAGCATTTTGCTGTATTAAATCAAAAGAATATTACATTATTTCATAATCACAGTTATGACTTTTCTATTAAGTACCCTAAATGTAATGCTTTTTCCCACTGTCCAAAAATATAACATGGAAAAGAAACAGTTTCTGCTGGCTTTCATTTAAGAACAGAAATAAACCTGAAAGCAAGCACTTACTAACTGTTATTACTGGAATTCACCACAATGCAAGTAAATATCCTCAAAACTAAAAATAGCACTGAGGCTCTGCAAGTGCATCTATCACAGCCTCCTAGTCCTAACAAGGTTTTGTTTCCTTTCAATTCACAAAGCACTTGGAGTGAGAGAAGCTGTTCTGAAGACAATGTACCCTACTGTCAGCATCTGCTCTAGGATCCTTCTGCAAGAGTGTTAAAATTGAAATAAATGGGAACAATCACTTTGACAAGTATAAATAGGCCCACTGCCTTTAGAAGCTCCAAGGATAGCCAGCCTGTCTGAAATAATAATTGATTTTTAAAGGACATACTAGATAAAAGTAACCAGAGAAAGCAGGAGAAATGCAATACACAACCTTTCGATACCTTTCGGTGCAGCTTTCGTCTGACTGGAGACCATGGCAGCTGCGTCCGATGGCAGGCCAACATAGACACCACCATAGTTCCTGGTTTAAAGAAACAAATAGAGAGACATCAGAGTTTAATTGTCACCCTTCTCCCCATAATGTCAACATCACGCAGCAGCATTGCAAGGCCATGGTTGGTCAGAGATGAGCACCTCTGCACAAGCATCCATGGAGGAGCCCTCCTTTGCCCATGGACATGGGAGAAGTGCATATTAAGCACCACATGCTTGCTAATATGGTGCCATGCATAAGGAACCAAAAAATCTTGAGGCCAGCTCTTACTCTTAATTGAGACTCAAGACTGTGAAAGGAGCCATTTATTTCACTCAAGTTCCTGATATTTATCTTTAAATCCCAACTGCCTTGTGACAAAACCCCGCCACGTTCCCAGCTTCTACTAGACACAATATATCCAGCCAAGGACAGAGCTAATCTCATAGTGATGTCTGACACTGGGATCACCAAAGCACCTCACTTCAAACAACACACACCAATTAAACAAAATTTTGACCTCATTAACAAGTAGAACCTGCTTCCCCCCACCCCGCTTAGGGTCACACTTGTAGAAAACTGTTAGCAGGAAGAAGCACAAGAGTGTCAAGTACTTTCATAGCCCAACCCTCTCCCCTTCACAACCTCACAGAGCATACTGCCTAGCTCTAAGACCTGTATAAAAAGCAGGGACTGATTGATGCAGAGAGGTAAAAAACTGACTCCTTAAGAGCCTCCGTTGTGTCTGGAGTTACTTGCAGAGGCTCCCACTACACTGCTCTGCCCCGTTAGGTGCCAGATTAATCACACCTGCTTCAGCTCCTGGGGCTCTGAGTTGATTTCTAATTTGTCTGATGATAAGACTCATACTTTCTTCAACTTCCAGCCCTGCAGAGATCTCCCACAAGTGCTAATGGCATCTTCTGTGGCGGGGTTGGTGTGAAGGCAGAAGCCGCTGGTCCTCATCCAGCACATCACCTACACTGTGAGATAATGCGCTCTTTCTGCTGTGAGATAACATGCTCTTTCTGCTACAAAAGTTCCCATCTCCCCAACTCATTACCGGGGTGGGCGGACTCATCAATACTAGGCCTTCTGTGAGATTTCCTCCTCTGTTTTCTTTTTTTTCTTTGCTTTGTTGGTGGGAATTAGGAGGGAAGGAAGGAAGTCCATCAGGTGGCAAAACCTACTGCAGCCTATTGCAAATAAAGCCAGCCCCCACCAAGTACCTACCTCCTTTTGTCATCATCTGATACAGATTCTTCTGCTCTGCAACATCAAAAGATACAAAGCACATTAGCAGATTGTTTCTTTCAGGTGCTCTGTGACCATCTGGGTAGATTCGGGAAGAAGGGGATTATTACTGATCCCAGTTTAATTCAGGTCATCCACCATTTAATAAAGTACTCACACAGGTATAGAAAGAGTGATGATTTTCCAATCTAATGAACAGAAGAAAGAAAGGATTGAGAATAAATTCAGCTTACTTTTCATGACCCCTACCAGTGATGCCTGACAGTCGATTTGGGAGCTGAAACAGGTATTTTAACACTTTTGCTGAGTGAGTCCCCACACTGCTCCACACTTAACAGGAACAAGCCTGGCATGCCATTCCCACAAGAGAAGACTGGAAGGGACTGGATGTCTCTGCTGGAATGGGAGTTAGGATGAACAGAGAGAAACTTTCACAGCAGCAGTCCCAAGAGCTGGTACAGGGCCTCTATAAAATGAGGTACTGCAATTCCTGATCTGTTCTTCGCAAACCAAATTACTGTTATTAATCCCTTGTATATGGGCAATTACTTCTCCTTTATCTTTAGAGTAAAATCATGGGTAAGTCTGTAGATCCATAGGGAGTCACAGAGGTTGGACTCCCCTCACTGAAATACTAGCCTGTATAGCCGAACCAGAGCAGGGGGTAAAGTAATCAACATTGATGTGAAGGCAAATGGAGTATGGAAAATAGAAACAATTTATTCTTACTCACTTAGGGTACAGTACCAGTGCTGCAGTCTCAGTCTGTGCCCCAACATCAGTCTCCACACAAATCACTCACCCACCTTTGATTAAATATTTGGATTTTGAGCTCTGCTTGCATGGCTGGGGCAGCAGCTGCAGTTTAGCTTGGTCTGGAACCTCCCAACCTCGTAATAAAAATAGAGGCAAGACAACTTGAGTGCCCTTAAGTCCACAGACATCCTTCACGCCTTCCCTACAGCTGAGGGCAGCTGTGACAACTGCCCAAGAAGGAATCATGTACTGCAACAACTCCGGGAGCCACGAAATAAGGCCACAGTGGTGCCTCAGGGAAGGCTGCAAAGAGCGAAGGTGCACCATGATCCAAGAGGGCTCTGCTGTGGAAATGCTCATGCACAGGCTGTTCATCCAGGTATCCTCACTTGAATATTCCCACTGAAGGACTCATTGCCTGGACTATGGGAGCAAAGTAAAGACACTCCGTCATCATGAGCTGACCCATGCATTTCTCATCTGCTCTCCAGGCAATAAAACTGAGAGCTGGTCTTTACCCGGCATTAGGGCTAAATCCATAATGTAGCATCAAAAGACATTTCTGAACTATGACCTTGAGCAACAATGTATGACTTTTCTTACTGCAACTTATTTATTCAGAAAGATTGATGTGCCTACGGTTAAATACTGCTACAACTTGGAAATTTTCTTACATCTATCTTCTTTCTAAGTGACAGAACATTACCAGCTATCCTTTCTGCATCAGCAGAAAGAATAAAGGTACACAGATCCTTTTAATAGTAGAAGTTTAGGTTAAATCTAATTTTGCTAAATGATATTCAGGACATAGCACTGCACCTTCTTATCTGCTGTCTTTGTCTCCATCTTACCACTCAAGAAAGCTGAGCAGTAAACTCTTCATTCCCTGGCCCTCTTGCCATCCCTCCCTGGAAGAGCTAGTGCCATTTCAGAAGGCATTTTTCACCTCCTGTGACCCCACGAGTCACCTTAGAGTCCTCGTGCACACAGCCAGAAGAAAGCAGAGACAGCTTTCCTTGAAGACTGTGAAGTTGCTCTGTCCTACTGTGGGCCAATTTCTCCTGAAGAAAATGGAAAGCCTATGTATATCACTGGGTAGAAATGATGATGTATTTTCAGGAAAAAACCAAAACAAACCAACCAAACACTACTTGAAGAAAATGACTTTGAGTGTCAAAAGACCATGATCATTTCTGTTGAAGCAACAGGATCAATTTTCTCATACAACTGGAAACATTTTCTATAATCCAGATTAACTACTGTCCTGAGAAAAGAATCCTTTAAAAGCACTGACAACTTCATGCACTGCTTGAAGCCTCTAAAATGGAGTTGTAAGGATAATAATCAATATTGTCCAACGGGAAATTAATGTTTAAAAAAAATTCTACTAGGCAACAGGGCTATTTTCTTCTGTTCCAGAAATGTTTTGTAATGGGGCATCACTGACCATTACAGTCATTCTCTCACCAAAACAAATTATTCAGGTCTATGACTAAACAGACAAGAGGTTTTTTAAACATTTTGCTCTCTTCCTTTCCTCTTAATAGCTATAAATCAAAGCCTAATTTTGCAACACCTTTTCCTTCAGATACACAACAGCAACAATAATCTGGGACTGTACAGACCACAGCTCTTGGGCTCAGTAATGACTGAGTGCAAACTGTTGTAGTCCTGTCAGGAAAGAGGAAATGAGTGGAGGCAGAAAGAATGTGGAAGTGTGAGAGGAAAAAGAAAGAAAAATTCTGGTGATGGCACTTAAGGAAGAAGCCATTTTCCACACCTTTCTGGGGTCTCCTTTCCAAGCAGCATGGGAAGGAGCGCTGCTCCAGTTTATTTATTACACATATTCACACACCTCTTGCCTTCACACACTGTGGCTCAAGGCTCCCTCTTGAAAGGTGCCCGCTAATTTCACATGTTCAAATGTGTGCTGAGCCACTGCAGCGGGTGCTGCTTCTGTGCCCAGGCTGGGTGAGCACAGGTGGCTCTGGGGAGCAGAGCCGCAATGGCACCACATGGAAATGAGAGTGGAGAGAAGCAGCTTTGGTTTCAGCATCTCCTGGACACACAGAAAGGGTACGGGATATGGGAGTCCAGCAGTCCTGCAGGGACAGCAAGCTAGGATAAGCTTTTCTGCACCAGGAATAGATAGCAAAAAGAACTTAACAGTCCAATGGGCTTTGTGCTGATCTGCCGCTGTGTCGCTGCCTCTTCCCTCAGATGTTGTTGGCATCTTCTGCAGGGGAACCGAGAGCATGACTTTCAGCAGGTAGCGTAGGTGGAGTCTGTAGCCACATCTAACAGCAAATCCACAAAACAGCATTCTATTTTCAGCTGAGTAAGTGTTTCTTTTGGTAGGTTTTTGTCTGTCACAAGAGGCTTCCTGTCAGCCAAAGTCTGAAAAACATGCTTGGTTCAACTGTCAGCTTTTACATCCATCAGTCCTATGTCCACCTGATGGTAAAAGAAGCTGCCATTTCTCACATATTTTAAATATCAAAAGATAGGCATTCACGTTAATTCACTCAATCCACATTTTTCCTACCTCAGCTTTTATGGCTCTGTGCTGACCATTACACAGACTCTTTATAGCCGTGCTCAGTAGTCCCACCAGAAATGATTCACTAAACGTTGCACAGGTGACAGGCTACTCCTCAGATTCTCATTGTTTCTTGGGAACAAGGGCCTGTCATTTGTATTTGATGGATTTCCTCCCAATATTTTGAAACGGGCTCGAACTGCTGTGTCCTGTTCTTCCTAATGTCGGTAACCATCACTCAGACTTAGCCACGCTCTGAGTACCGCAGGCATGGCAATACTTTCTGGCACATACTTTACCCTTGCCATATCTAAGTTCTTCCACTTAGCAGTGAGGTAGTTTTTCTTATTAGAGGGGCAGGAGCACGGGCTGAAGCTGGCTCGCAGATTCTGGGTTGGAGCACACAGGGGAGATACATTCTCAGCCTGTATGTCCTTGTTGTCACCGCACAGCCCTTGGTCTCACAGAACTTTGCACAGGAAAATCGTATCATCATCCCTGTCCCACTGTGGAGAAATTCCAGGACCAGAGGGCAAAGCAGCTTCCCTGCAGTCACCCAGAAGGGCTCAGAGCAGGATCCAGTCCACGCACCTTCCACGTGGCTGCTCACTCCAGGAGATGCTGGTGCCTTGGCAATGAGTCACAGTCAAGAAATGAGAAATCTTGACTAGATTCTGTATCAAAAAGCATGCTGTAAGTAAGGACACGACTAAATGCTTTTCTGAACTAGAATCGGTGTGACTGAAATTTCATGCCAAAAAATAATGTGGGGTGTTTTTTTTTAGAGAGAAACTTGTAATCTTTAGCTGATGATAGTAAAAGGATGTAAAATAAAACCTTTTGTGGATGTATAATATTAGTTAATATATATCTGCTTTGTTCATTTCTATGAAACTAAAATAGTTTTTCTGGCATTTTACTTCCTTCATAAAAAATCTGCTGTTAAGTATTAGAATGACCAGTTTTGGGCTTTTGGCTCATCGCAGCCATTCCTGATTAGCAGATCTGTGTTTCTCATGCCTGATGAGAAGGTTCAACCATGCTATTACTCACATAGGTTGTTTGGCTGGCTCCACTAATCTTAATCTGAATGAGTACCCTGAGATTAGCTCAGTTGGTTAGAGCAGGGTGCTGTACAACACCAAGACTGTGGGTTAAATCCCTGTATGGGCCAGTCACTAAAGTACTGGATTTTGATGAACCCTGCGGGTCCCTTCCAACTCAGAATATTCTGTGAATTTTCTGAGTTTTGAGATTAATGGCTCCAGGATTGACCCCTTCACTTTGTTGAAGACTGCACTAGTAATTACTTGTTTTTCTAAATTATCTCAATACTATTTTGAAACATGACAGATGATCTCACACTAGTAAGGATGATGCTCACATTTTAACTCCTGGAGCCTGGCCCTATAAATGCTTAAACACATAAAAACCACATTTTTATATATTCCCATACCTTAAAACACAGAAACATGTCTACTAAATTAATAATTTAACAGCGCTTGTGATTCTGAAATTTAAAACTACTGATGAGCAAGGAGAGAGACACAGTTCTAAGTCAGTCCTTAAATCATCTAAATTAACAATAAAAAAGGCCCTAATATAAATTAAATCAGTGGGTTTATATATCGAGAAGTGCTGAGGGCATGGATGTTGCAGGCTGCATCAAGAGGATGCTCTTCACAAGATTGCTTTCTGTAATTTATTTATTGTCTTGTACTGCAAACCCAGAAAACAGACTACACAGGTAACATAGATCTCAAGAGTATCTGTGACAACAGTGTTCATCAGCCAAGCATGCCCTGTTGTTAGTTCTTGGCCATGCTCTGTAATAGCAAGGACAAGCCTGTTGTTAAGCTCTTCTCTCCTCTTCTTTATCTGACTCGACAGCTCTCATTTCTACACCAGGATTCCTCTGTCTAATTAGAGTAGTTATTCTAAGTGAAGTAAATAAACCAGAAGAATGTTCCCATTGCATAATATAACAATCTTTCCCAGGTCCCTCAGTTGCAAACTCTAGTGGAAAATGCCAATTATATGAAATAGAAGACAAGACCTCGGGAGGAGTTCTTTAATGTTTCCTTTGATAGAAAAATAAATTTATGACTGAATAAAGCTGTTCCTGTACATTTCTGCACCAGCAAATGAAAAATGGGCTGAGAAAAGTTGATTTTTGACTGCAGCTTTTCTGAAAACCCAAAGCTGGCAAGAGGCAATAAGACAGAGGTTCAGACCTTGCACATTTAGAGAAAAACAGGATGGGTAGGGCTGCCCTCTGCTACCCAAGTGTCAAAAGGATAGATACTATCTTTAATGCAGAGAACATCTAGAGAAGGTGGGTACGTTGCAAAGGAAGTTGGATTGGTTACTGGCTCTCAAGCAAAGAGGGGAAAATTGTCTCAGTGGGTCTTTAAATCTCCCACTGGGCCTGGTGGAAATTCATGTGGCCTTTGGAAAAAGGGGCACTGGCACACGATGGGGAAAAGCCAGCTGAAGTAATATAACCACCTCTGCTAGACAACTATCTCAACAGAAGCAGACAAAGGACATTTCTGCTAGAAAAATAACAAGGGAAGAAGTCTGTAGAAAAGTAAACAAGACAAGGAGTTGTTTTGTGGAGATGGAAGCTGTCACTAGAGACAGTAAACATCTGGTTGTGTTGATTATATGTTAGGAGCCAGATGAATCATGTATGACTGAAGTGTAAGGCTAGTAGGACTGAAAATAAGTTCAGAGTAACATACTTGAAAGAGAAGAGTAGAGTAAGTACTTACACATCTTTAGAAGTCCCTGTAGCACCTAGGGGGAAAAAAAGGTACATTTTTATCAGATAATGGTATAACCCTCTAAGCCAACCAACAGCACAGCAAGCATTTCTCTGTCTTTCTGTCCTAAACAATGCAAAAATAGCAACAGAACTTTGCTATTGTCAGAGAACACGTTTCTCATAATTATTCAGTTTATCATTAATGATAATCCATAACATCCCTTAAGTCCATCAACTTAGATCTCAGCCAGACTCTCAGTGTGTCAAAATGATGCTGCTGTGACCAGTGCCCAGGTGCAGTCACTCAAGATGAGAGCAACATAAGACAAAACTAATCTTTCTGAATTGTAGATGTTTTACTTTGCTCAGTCTTCTGGTGGTTTTGTCTGCTGTGAAGTTGCAGCAATTAACCAAGCAGTTACTCCCGAATGCCTGGCTTATTCTGCCATTTGATGCAGTTGTAGACTTGGCACTATATGTGTAAAATGCTGCTTCCTTCTTCCTGCCAGATAAACAATGTTTTATAAAACAACCAGACAGAACTAATATAAACATCAGAACACAATCCACTGAAAGCCCCAGACATCGAAAGAGACCAACCATACCTTAATTCATCTTGTTAATATGAAATAACAAAAAAAACAAAACCAAAAAAAAAAAAAAAAAAACAAAAAAAAAAAAAAAACAAACAAACCACAAGAAGACAAAAGCTACCACCAAGCTGCCTGGTCTCAGTGATTGACTGTTTTGGGGGTTTTTTTGGTAGCTCAGATGCTTCTTGCTGGGAGAGAAATATTCCCTGAAGTATAAACTCTTTCCTGTTCCTCCCAAGTTATAAATGCCATGTTGCTCTTGCTGGTATATAATTCAGGTGAGTAACCAGCAAATTATCCCTTCTATTAATCACACAAGCTAGGGCAGACATTAGAAAAACCTTTCACTTCTTCCTTCCTCTTAGCACTTAGCAGGAATAGGTGATCTGAGCTCACCCTGAAGAAACTCCAGTTGTCATTCCAAAAGATTTTATGAGTTCAGAAGTAGGTTGGGTTTTTTTCAGCCACAGTACTTAATTTCTTGGAAACATTTTTTTTTCTGTGCTAAAAAATATACATAAATAGCAAGCATCTTTTATCTCTCTCTCTCTCTCTGATGTGTAAGAATATGCCTTCTGCATTCCTATTTTAAATGGTAAGAGGAAGAAGCAGTTCTGTAAGGCTTTCCAGCTCTGTATACCTGAATGGATTGCTTGAACAGCAGGAAATATCACCTTTTACAGCTAAGTCCTGAACACAGTATCATTCCCATCTCCTGCGACTTGACTATCCCTCCTTTTCCCAGCAACAACGTAGACTAGACTTATATAAGACTGTACACATTTCTTGTTAGTCTTGCTTCAGCAAAATCTCTGTACAGTTACAAGTATCAGCAGAAACTCTTAATTAAGTTGGAGGCAGTATCTCTGTTCACAATAAGCTCAGGCCCTTGCTTTAAAACTTTATTCTACCAGGCAGCCTTCTGAGACATTTTGGCTTTGCAGGCATGTCTATAAAGCACTACCTGCAAACCTTTCAAACTAACTGTGCCCAGGTGGAAGGCTAGCCTTGCCATGCTGTATGCAAGCTCAATCTCAGCCAATGCTACCAAGGCTGGTTCATTTAGAGTCAGCTCACTTATGTCCCCCCAAGGCATCCCTTGCACACCTGGATGGAGCCTTCACATCAGCAGCACTTCAGACAACACGTGTTTTGAAAAGCCTAACTCCATAGCTGGAGCTAGCAGGATTTCTGATTTTTTTTTCCAGCAGAAACTATTCTTGTGCTGTGCCTGTTCTGCACCAGAACCATGACTTTTAAATTTTCTTAATCTAAGGTCACTGCAACCAAACTCAGTTTCTCCAAAAAGGTTCATCGTCTTTTGCCGAGACTTTTGTAAGGTCTCAGCACTTCGGGCCCCCATTTGAAAAACTAATGTCTCCCTTGCAGGAAGTATATCAAAAGTGTTTAATGCACGGGCTGAAACCTTAAGCTGAGTGAGAAGAACTGTGTGCCTGCAGTACTGCTACATTTCCCAGAGGTGATACTCGAGTTCCAGTGAAGCGCCAGGCACACTTCAAGGTCATGCCCATGTTCGATGCCATACCTGCCTTCAATGCATTATGGTACACACACATTTTCACTCTGGGGACAGCAGACGTCACTCACACACATCAACCTGGGCTTTCTGAAGAGCTATACAACTATAAACCTGTGTTTGGAAAGGTGCCACTAGCATTCACACATGGCAGCACTTGCTTCCTTTGAATATGAGCAAGGGTACCATTGCTGAAAAATCACTGCAGCATTCTGAAATGCATTTCACACCAAAACATTGAGAACTAAGTATGATAAAAACAAATCCACTTAAGAGACCATTTTTACTTTTATAATAAATAAATAAATATAATAAGAAACACGCTATTTTCTGCTCTTTTATAAGCTCAACAAACCAGGTTATCCCCACTTTCATTGATTTCAGTGGTGTTATTTCACATTTTCACTAGCAAAAGTGAAAGAAGTTCAAATTCATTTAAGTACCTGACTATATGTTTGAAAGTATTTCCAGTTCAGAAAGGAGTTTTCTTCCTGCAAGAGTTCTGAGCTTGCAAATGTATATAATTTTATTTAGGTGGCCCATAAAAACATCTGTGTAAAAACTTATAAGGTCTTCTTCATTAGGGAGCCTGCACACTCCTTATACATAGATATTATTTTATAAGGAACCCAATAATGTCACAGTTCATGTTCATGTTTGTTTATAAAGTCCAATCTGTTCACTTTCACCCCGTTACTTCACAGACATATTTGTCTAACTCTTGCATGTTTAGAGAGCAACACATAATTTTATAACTACTCAAGTTCCTCCTGCCAGAAATTCAGCCAAAGAATCTTGTTTACTACGGATCCCTAAACATCCTATAGCTGTTCCACAGCAGCAAGACTCAGTGCTCTCATAGATATCTCATGAAGTTTTAGATACATGGCTTGAGAAAAGCCCCACATATTTGAAAGCTTGTCCATTTTTTCCCACTATATCAGCTCAGCCTAAAAAAAGACAGCACTTTACCCTACAAACCTTGTCTTGATAGGATCTTTTTTATTTGGTTTTCCAAAACTTGCCTAGCCTCAGCAACAGATTGAAGAGCAGCCAGGCAGCTGCATCCACAAAAAAACAGGCTGTACTGAATTGTCCTGAATGACCTCTCTGCTCACACCATCTACACAGCAGGACCGCGGGCGCATTTCGGAATTTTAGAGCTGCAGAAGGAGAAGGAAGAGTACCCAGCCTGCAGAATAAATGAGGCCATGCAGCCCCATACTGCTCCAAGCCCAAGTGATTACAGAAGAAAAACATTCTGCCTTGAGTAGTAGAGCTGCGATCCCTCAAAAAAACCCAGAGCATTTAAACAGTCACAAATCAAGAACATGTTCCAAAGCATCTTCCATTCGGTGAGAGGGGGTTTTGAACTTTCAAAACAACAGCAGCTTGCTGTTTGCAACACTGCGGGATTTCTGTAATTGCAGGCCAAATGCAAAAGGTGGTTTAAAGGCATTGACAGCCACAGACAATATTCCACTGTGCAGAGAAATGCATCATGAATGAAGGTGAAAGACAAAAGCTTTAGAAAAACATAAAAAGCATGAGAGGCAACCACTCACATGAATAAAGTCATGGATACCAAAAAAAAAAACAAACAGCGATGTCTGATTTTAAAGCAGATTGCAAAACACTTTTCTATTATTTTTTTTAATTAACAATTTCCTACAATATTTTATTGTACATACTTAAAATTGTTACAAAAACAAATAAACCCCCTCAAAACTACACATACATCTATGCAGCTGGTATGATTACAAATAATTTTCCACTGTCGGCTCTTTTCTGATGTGCTCCAAAAGTCAGCAATATGGAACCAAGTCCTAACATCAATGAATTTATTCTATTTATAACCCACTGTAACTCAGGACAGAATTATATCAATTTACTTCAAACTGATTACTTCTTCAACTCATCAGGTGGGAGTTCTGTAGGCAGACTTGACCCGATCAATAGAATGGCAGGATGATTTCCTGGCCATTCCACCAAACTTGAAGTTAATAAATCTGTTTAAACTTGGTGTGAAAGTTCTCCATCATAACTCAACTGTATTTTAAGCTTTCCAGTGAATAACACCTTTTCTGTATATTTAAATTAAGGCTACACCGATGGCCTCCAATAAGTACCATAACTTAAGGTGCTACTACAACACATACAGAAAGGAGGAGGCAACTAAAAATTGCTAGTGAAGCAACACTATAATGTAGAACTCAGGGGGGAAAAAAAAGAAATTAGTATTCAGGAGCATATTTTTGAAAGAAAAAAAAACACAAAAAGAGCTATTTTTGAGCTTCTGAAACACCAGAAAATAACATGAAAGAAGGATATGTAAAGTGAGGTAACAAAACATAAGGAAAATAGCAAGTTGGGAAATTTAAAAAAATAAGTATAATCCATAGTTAACACAAACCGGACAGGTGATTTAAGAAGGCTGTGTATACATCTGTTTGCTTGGATAACTGAAGCTGTCGTTTCTCAGTTCAGGAACCTTTTGCTGCTGCCTGATGCTCTGGGAAGAACTTTTAATTCTGTGAGTTATATTGGTGTTCTGGAGTACCACAGACAGAAACGTTATTCTAGATCACACCTTATTAATTTAGATCTTACAGGCCATAGGGCTGATAACTCCTCTGATGTCATTCTAGCCATGCAACAGAAGATAATATGATTAGCTGAACTACCACTACATATACATCTGCTTAGGAAAAATCAAGCCAGGCTACAATGGGAATTTTACCAGAGTCAGAAAATGAGGACTAACATAACACATTTAATGTATTCTGGAAATACAGCTTTATCCTTAGTCTTATGATACGCCAGTGTTACAGGTTAATTACATGTTATGTACCTGTAGCTTTGACATTACTGACTGCAGAATAGACATAACTTTAGCACTGAAGATGTAGTCATGCTGTGCACACCACAAAATTAATTTGTATTTACACAGCATTCATATCTTTTGGTAAAATATTGAGTTGCACTTTCCTTACAAGCTTGAGGATTCAGAATAAAAATAGTACATCTTCTCCTTCGCCCATACAAAATAATTTTCAATAGACACACTTTGTAAGGAATGCTAAATGAAGAAAATACATAGTAGACACCTGACATCTTACTTCTATTACCAGTTGTTTGCTATTTTAAGATCACAGACTGCACAGAGTACTTCCTGACTGACCATGGTGAAGTGAGAAGAGAACTGGAGCTTTCAGAGCTACATTTGCTTTGGAAGAGTCTATTAGTGCAACAGTAATAATTTCATTATACTAATGATATGTTTTACATGGCATTTTTTCACCTGCACCAAGCCTTGGAGATCTGTGGGCTATTTCTAAAGAGCACACAAAGGATTGCCAAAAAATAGCAAATTCAAATATATTATGAATAACGGTATAATGAACTATCAAAGGAGTCATATTTCAGTGAAAATACCTTATTTATCACAAGCCAAAGCCTGAAAATAACTGCCTTTAATGCAACAGGACAAATTTAAATAAACTTTTTGTTCAAAATAGTGTGCTAAATAAAACTGCTGTCAGAGTTAGTCCATTTGACATTTACCCATTTGTACCCTGGTACAAGTTCCACAGCGTGGCCAGACAAACATTCAGTTAGAAACTAACACACAGAGACCAATAATGAACTCAAAATTTTCCTCTGAACTTCTCTGAAGCTTGTACTGATGCTTTTACCCAGGAAGCAGAAATGGGATGTGAACAAGCATCACCCCAGTGGTATGAAGTTAGACTAGTCATATACAGAAAGAACTTCATTCACTGCAATACAGGAATCAACTAATGGGAGAGAATTCATGTGTGCGAACAGGACAGCTCTAATAAGAGCACTGAAAGTTCAAGTAAATTCATACAGTGCACTCTTTATGGATGAGAGAGGCCTCTGCTAGATACACGATACCTAAAACCAAATTTGTAATAATTTAACAGAAATCAAGTAAGCAATAATGGCAGAAAAGCCATTCTCCTGTGAGTGTGAAGTGCAGGGTTTAACAGGTAAACCAGCAACACACCAAACAAAACATACATAGACACATACGTACAACTTGGAGAAGGCATCATCATTCACACCCACAGGCATGACCAAGTCAGGACCAGCACCATCAAAGGCACCCCTGAAGCTCTGGACAAAGTAAGTCAAAACAGTGAGAGATGGAAACCCAGCCATTCTAACAGGTCCGGCCACTGTTTCGCTGTGTATTTTCAAGAGTTTATGAAGCTGGCAAGTGCATCTGAAAGACTTAATATAGGTACTGAAACAGGTGGCAATGTTTGTCAAGTGCAGTTGGGATGAAAAATCGTTGAGAAATGCTCATATTATAATTACATGGTGAAGGTCCACTTATCAGTTTCCAGGTACTTTCCTTTTCTGCGGGGGCTGGAGGGAGGAAGAGCAGAACAGCACCATCTTCTCAGTAAGATCTCACCGCTTTTGAAAACAGCAATGAACAAATAAGGGAGCCGGCTGGACGCACCAGCCAGCAGTACACATTAATATGCATGAAATCTCTATCACGGAATATCCTCCAACTTCTCCGACAAGCAAAGGAGAAGATGTGGCACAAATTCATTTCAGAAGTGGCATTCGTGGCCTTATAGGGAAGCAAAGAGGACGGAGCTTACACCGTCGGCGGGATCCTTACGTCCAGTTCCCGGCCTTGGGCAGCTCCTGTCGGAGGCGGCGACCCCAGGGACAGACGGACACGAGGGAGCCGCCGGTGCCCGCGGCAGGCCGGCCACACCGCCCTGTGTCCCCCGGGCGAATGGACCAGCCGCGGCAATGGAAGATGCTCTTGCGAGAGGGCGGGCGGCGATAGGCGCGGCACGGACGGGCATCCCTCAAACCGGGCTCTGCAGCCCCGCCACCGCCCCCCGACCCGCAGGGCTGCCCAAGGCGGGGATGCTCACACCGTCGCCCACCCACTCAGCCCAGCGCAGCCCGGTCCGGCCCCGCCCGCCCCGCATCGCCACCGCCGCCCTACCTCGCCCGCCCGCGCCGCCGGCCGTGGAGTTGCCGCAGCCCATGGGCGCTGTCCTGCCCGGCGCTGCGCTGGTGCCCTGCGGTGCGATGCGGTGAGCTGGTGCCCTGCGGTCCAGCGCGGTGCGGCGACGGGAGGCAGCCGGCAGCGGGCGGAGCCGGGTGGGAGATAAAGCCTCTGGGACCCCTCCTCCTCCTCCTCTTCCTCCTCCTTCTCCTCCTCCTCCTTCCCACCCATCGCCCGGGAAACCGCCGGCCCCGGGCGCCGCCGCCCGGCCTCAGCCCCAGCCCCGGCCCCGGCCCCGGCCCCGCACCGCGCCCCCGCGCCGCACTCCCAGTTCGTCCCCCAGGAAAGCCACCGCCCGCCTGCCGGGCTCTCCTCTCGCCCGGCCGGGCTGCAGCTGCACAGCCGGGGATAGGGCTCAGCCCAGGCACTCCTGAGCCCCCTGCCCAGAGCCCTCCCGCGCGGTGGGGGTGCTCCTTGGCTCACGGGCGCGCTGGGACACCCCTCACTCACCACGGGAAACACCACTGTAACCACGGGGCCCGGCTGCGAATCTTGCACCTGCTATCAATAACATCCCGTTCGCTATTTTAAGCAAGTATTTGTTGGTTGCTTTCGGTATTTCTCTGCTTGTAGGAAACATGATGATGAAACTGAAGACTCACTGGGTAGGTAAGAGCTACACATTTGTTTGTTCCAAGTAATATCAACAACACCGAGAAACGTGCAAGATAAGTTTACAAATTATGCAAGCAGACATTTTCATCCAACAATTTTATAATTTACCAAAAAGAATTTGACTTTCTGCTAGCCCAAACCTGCCTCCCACACAGAGACGTAAAATACATTAAAACCTTCCTTGATGGTTTGCTTACTCTTATTCTGTCCAATTAAATGACCAGGGAGCTGAAACCCAACGGATACATCCAGATACAACTACAAATACTCTGGCTAGATATTACTGCTTCAACAAATCTGTTTAAGGTCTCAGAAAGATGCTTTAGCAGTGCATATGACTCATAATTGTCTACTACAAAAGGACCAGATATAAAGTGTTGCTGCTGGATCTTGCAGTCTATTCAGAGAAGGGGAAAAAACACATCATCATTCTCTTACAAACTTCCCCAAAAGCACATATTAAAACCAGGAAGCTCCGTAAGCAGCAGAGTCAATAACATCCAGTCTCCTATGCCCTGGGGATGCACACCTACATGAGCTCACTGATGTTCAGTTTGGAACAGGATGGACATTTGTAGGATCTCCCTGCTCTGGCTCAACACCTATTTCCACGTCATTTGTAGGAAGTCAGTATTTTCAGGGTCTTTGTCTATACCTTCCAGACAAATTGCCTGACTCTGAATAACCAGTTTAAAATCTAATCTAAAGACGGGGCTAACAGGCACATAGGCATGGCCACACAATTCCTTCACTGCCAGCAGCCCCCAAGCAGACAGGCAGCACAATTGTGTGCATTTTCCTTCAGGAAAAAAAAAATAAATCTCACCAAGTTTCACAGTCACCACTTTTTGATGGCCAGTTTTCTGAAATTCACATGCAGAAAAATAAGCCCTCAGGCTGAGCTTTCAAGTGCCAAGTATCAGCCAAAAGTGAACTTTTAAAGACAGAGTTAGGAAGGAAGGAAGGGGGCAAGACATGTTTCTTAAGATCCTATTTGGTTTTCTAATATAAAAATAAACAAAAAATCCCACCAACCCACACTGACCATGGACTTGCTGCATTTTGAAGTATCTATGAACATGTTATTAATCTATAATTTACCTTGGAGGAAACAGTTGTGATAAGCACAGAAACCAAGGCATCTCCTCCCATATTAGAAGAGGGAGGTAGGAGTCAGAAATCCCCTGGAGAGGCCTTGACCTCAAGCCATTGCCCTGGCCCCAAGGATAAGATATAAAACTGGTTCAGAAACCCGCACCAGTATAAAGGATGACAGAAAGATGCTGAAACTTCTAAGCCTCTTACAAGTTCAGTGTATCATGCACAAGCCAAGCACCCTGTGTACACAAATTAAGGGCTGCATTAAGTTCAGTGAGGCAAGAAACTTCCAGCACACCCATCCAAAGCTGGAGTTAGTAGCAGTTCCGGGAGATTTAAGAGAAAGGGAATATGTTGTGTTCCGCTATATACTGTCTGGGATTGTAATGAGTCAGCCCCTCTCTTGACAGCTCTATTGTAGGTGCCTCCTACTTCAAATGAGAAGACATGCTTTAGTTTCAACTTTACTTGTGTTTTACCAAACAGAGCATTTCACTTTATTACTGAAAATAACAGGTAGCAAAATATAGTCGCATAAGCAACTTAATTAAATGAACACTTTACATCAAAGAAGAGGAGCCATGTATTCCCTGTATCAGCAAACTCTGTGTCTGCCGTCATGTACCCCGTGTACTTCATGTCCTCTGAGGAAGACTGGGAGACAGATGGATGTGAGTGAGCTTCTCTAAATATTTCAGAAGGTGTAGTGAGAAATGATTTTGTTACTGTCTCCCTAAATCAACCTAAGTTTCACCCAGCTTGGAAAACAGTCTGGTTAACGGGATTAGCCAAATCTGAAATTCCAGTGATTTTCCCTTTTTGGACATTTTTGCTAGTCTGAGTGTTTGAAATCCAGACAATCTGTCTGTCAAGCTGGTGTGCAGGTCTATGGAAAAGGATTTTTAAAACCCATAGTTACTTCTGTGTATTAGGGAATAGCTCTCATTTGCACAATAATGTATACTTCTCCAAATTCTTTTTTATCTAAGTGTCCATATAGAAATCTTATTCACTCATGATTTTTTCCTAACAAAACATTTGCTTCCAAAGGCTTGGATCTCAGCTTATGTAAGTATAAGAGCTGGACTTTGATGATCCTTGTGGGTCCTTTCCCTCTCAGGATACTCTATGATTCTATAGAAAAAATATAGTGCTAATTACAATTACTTCTTTTGAAGAGTGTCTTTGACATACAAATGTTTTCAAAACCACAAATGCCCTGAAAAAATTGTCCCTTCTTCATCAGTAGTTAGCATCCTGATATTAAGTTTTTCCTAATCAAATTTACAACAGGAATTCAATGTAGACAAAATTTACCATCTTTAAGAGCTGCACTGCAAATCTGCAAATCTGTGATCAGAGTTAAACAATGCAACCACCTCGATCACGGTAAATTCTCAGTTCCAGTGTTCTCAAGTTCTAATTCCTGTGTTTTCAGATTACCTTGTATTACGTTTCTCTCTGTGCAGTTACAGTCTTGCTACAGCACTGCTGTTTTATAGCTGGCAACCTCGGTTTTCACTGACTTGCTCAAATATCATGATGCTGCATAGACAGAGGTTGTGATCACTTAAGGACAGAGAGTTACAACCCAATTTCCCAGTAAACCTGCAAGGATCATTCTGCTTGAAAAAAAAAAAGTATTCCAAGCCCCAGTCTACCAAAAAAACCAAATCAAACAAAAAAACCCCACCAAACAAAACAAAACCAACACCAAACCAAACCAAAAAACCCAACACATCAGTAAACAAAGCCCAGTACCCCAATACAGCCAGATATTAAATCATTTTCATTGATATAGAGGGGGGAAAAAATCAAGAGCTTATTAGTAAAAGCTATCATGATTTCACAACCCTCAAAGTTGCTCACTATATGGCAATGGGAAACACTGAGAAGAACTCCACATTGCTGGGATAATTTTATTCTTAACAGAAAGGGATAGCAAATTTGGTCTGGGATACAGAAGCCAAACGACAATTATAACAAAACCCAGAAGCCAACAAAAAGAAAAAACCTGCAACCCCCCATGTCTCTACAGTATTTCTTAGTAACAGTAACATTGTGAAAGCACTTGATCACACCAGTCTGACCCCAACTGTGCAAGGTACCATCTGTATGGATAATGAATGTTCATCTCTGCTGGCAGTCAGAAAGACAAGAAATAGCTGATGGGTGAGATAATAGAGAAGACAAAGTAGAAAGCAGTGAGATAGCATTACTATTTTAAAAAAGGATATGCCTAACAAGAACATAAAAAAAGAGTTGTATCAGGTCAAAGGAAAGATCCACCTTGCTCAGGATCCTGTCTCTGACAGCAGCTGAAAGATCATAGGAAGCTCATGTGGTACATCCCCCTCCCAAACTCTCCCATCTTCCAGCATTTGCACATCATAGTCTGCCTGAGACAGATGTGGTTGCTTACATATCTAGCAATCCTTAACACATTTCTCTTCTGTGAACCTGTCTTATCCATCCTTGAACACACATAAGCCCCTGGCATCCAAAGCATCCTGTGCTCCATTTCTCAGCCACATGGGATTTGAAGAACCTACTTTTGTTTGCTTTGTGCCTGGCTCCTGCCAGCTTCAGCTGTTGATGGTTTGTTCCTTGTATCAGGAGAAACATCGAAGAATCAATTCCCCATTTCATGCCATTCATGGTTTTGTTCTTCATAGTAGAATAAACACCAAAGAACCAATATGCCATGTACCCTATCCTAATCTTTAGTTAGCAGCAGGGATAGCAAGTTATCATTTTCTGGCAGTTGATCAATAGTAGTTACAATACTTTGGAAAGAGATCTGTGAAAGGATTTAGAAACCCCTTCTCACAGACTAGATTTTGCCGGTAGTACTAAGTTTATGCAAGAAGCAGTGCAGGGACCCTGCATGCTTTGCCCACCATAGACTTATTGTAATCCATGCAGTGTGTCCCCCCTTGCAGTCCTTGTTAGTAATAAGAAAATGTTAAAAAGAGCACTCTATTCCATCTCCCTCTTCCTTTTTCTGGCTGCCTGGGAAGCCAATGCTCACCGTGGGAGCTTCCCAGCACAAACCCGAAACTCCTCTGAGCCCTGAGTTAGTTTCACGTGACATTATTTATCACAGCAACACAGCAAGGAACAGAATCCACTGCAAAAACTTAAGAGGAAAAGCAATTTGTCTTCCTCCTTGAAGTGATAGTGGGAAATTTGACTTCAATATTTTAAAATGAAAATTATGACTTCTATTAAAAAAAAAAGGCAAAAAACAGTGTCAGTTTGTAATGATCCACAGAAGCTAATTTAAAAATATGATTCAAACACCTCAGTTTAAAGCATAAAAGAGTCTTTGCCAAGATCAAGGGAATTTTTTGATCTTAAGTCAAGAAAATTTTCATTTATCTATCTGTTTCTATTCTCATGGAAGTCACAAATAAAATCCTCATTATTAGGCTAAATCAGACATGAATTGAGACAAAATCAGTGACATCTCCTAAAACACCTGGTAAGAAATGAACAAGGAACCCACTGGTCAGCCATGGAGAAACACAATCATATCCCTATATAAAAGGCCAATAAGCAACAAAGAAATGAAAATATTCTGTCAGTGGATATGCGAGCTTTAGAAAAAAGGCCTCCCCACCCAAATTTCTGACAGAAGAAATAGTAATTAATTTTGCAATAATTCTTTCTGAATGTGATTATTGTCCATAGTCATGAAATCCCCTTTGTTTTTAAAAGCTAACAATCCAGCATATGATTCTTAGCTGATTCTCAAGGTAGAAATGGAGTTCAGGATGAAAACTTTCAAAGGTAAGTTCATTGGGAAGAAATAAGTCATAATTCGACACTAGTATGTTCACACCAGTGCTATGCTTGTTCCTAAAAATTCTGGATTTTAGCACAGACCTGAAGCATTTGCTGCTGAGCTCAGCTGTTATCTACTCCCTGCACAGATTTTTCTTTCAGAGCTATTTTCATGTGCCCTTGAAAACAAAAAATGGCCAAATGTTTACATTGGTTATTCAGAAACAGTTTGAAATCCTTTCTGTGCCCAAAAGGTTGTTATATATGATGTATTAGATCCTTCTATTAGAGGTTTTACAAAAGTGCAGGAGCTAAGTAACAGTGCTTCTTACTTCTGAGATCACTCAAGCTTCATTTTACTCTCTCTCATAACAGTCTCCCAAAGCTCTATTGCAGAGAAAAGCATCTTACTCTCTTATTTTAATATACTATGCAGACAGAGTAATCTCTTTCCCCTATCTTTCACTTCTAAATTAATTTGCAAGATGTAGCTAAATCAGCTTTTGCAAAGATGAAATCACAAAATGAAAATATGAAAAATGGCAAAATACTAGAGAAAGGATCTTTTTACTGAAATGTCTGTAAGATGTCAGTGCAGCACTGCATCCTTTTGAAGCAAAGAGTGTGGATCACTTCAGGCATTTGTGTACCTAACACACACTTGCTCCACTTGATAAGCCTGAATTAGTACTCAAGCAGTGTAAGACAACTGGATCTAGATCCATATGTGAAAACTCTCTGCCTCAGAATTGTATGAGAAAGGCACGTGGCTCAGGACATGTTCCTCTGCACAGTATACCAGTGTCTCATATGGAGTCCCATACTTAATTTCAAGAGAGGCTCTTCTACATACATGGATCTTATTTGCTCACTATTGTGGGAAGATGGTATCCTTGGGGGTTTTTTATTATTATTATTTTTATGCACTTTTTCAGATGTAAATTCTATCTCTGTTGTTGATATAGATTTCCATTACAGTTTTTCACACATAGTAATTGGTTTTGCCTTGTATTTTTAACACCACCAAATGGCACAGTCACTGCTTCGTTTTTGAATGCAGTGTGCCTGCAGATTGTAGAAACAGGAGATACACCCTCACGACAAAAATTTCTTTATCAAATCTGCATATTTATCCACCCCTGCTTAATTAACACTTTAGCTTCTGAAAACTTAGAGAGGCTAAAATTTGGCAGTACTTGTACAGTGCATATATATAATTCACACTGGGTGGGACTTTCATAACTTGCATGTGCCATTTTATTGAAAAAATGGAATTCTATTTCAGCAAATAGCAGCCAGGTTATAAAACATTAATACTCTATGTCTATCAAAGCAGAACCTCTTTATCTAAATATTCATTTAATACAAGAGAATGCTAATAATTTTGATTAATTAAAAGTTCTGTCACGTTAGGCATACAATAAACAGAAGTTGCTCTTAAAATTAGCAACATGGAAGCAGCGTTTTAGGTAATTCAAAAAAGAAACCCACATATAAGAACTATATTATTTTGCATTGACTGACAAAGAGCAAAAGGATATTTTTAACGCAGAGTTTTAATAAGAATGTGGGTTTTGACAGATAAAATACTAGCAATTTTTAAGCACTTAGAGAAGGCTCTTGTATACGTAATGTCAAGTATTTGTAAGAGCAGAGTACCCATGAAATAAAACAAACTAAACAATCAATAGGAATAGTTACATGATGTTCTCGTAGGAGACATCTTTTAGCACTTATATAGAGGTGACAAACTCCTCTCACTTATATTAATAAAGATTAAGCAAGTCACCCTTGTTAAACATGGAGTCATATTATGGATCCACAAGTAGAGGTAAAGGTTAGAGAGACATAAAAATGGATAGTTTGGGAATCTCTGTCTTAAATACTTTTTCTAGTTTCATTCATTCCAGGTGGCAACACACTAAACCCCAAGACTAGGTGTTCCTCAGTATATCCCTGGAATTACTCCCAAAACACTGGTATTTTGTTTATTAGTATTTGCAACAGTAAATGTGTCCAAAAATCATGACTTAGGGCTCCTAAAATGCATGGGATTGTGTAAAAATTATGAACTTTGCTTTAAATAATTGCTGTAGAGATTTAATTCTTTGGTGACTGATCAGTGAGTATTTAGGTTTCAAGGACTTGTGTTTTTCTTTCCTCCACAATGAAAAGCACTAGTCCTTTTCCAACCAATCCACAATCTGTTTCATCTCCTAATAAGAAGCACATGTCACCTGGGGAATGGTGATGAGGAGCTGACAGCCCTGGTAGCCCTTCACAGCAAACCTGCCCTAGAAGGCTGTGATATGATGAAACCACAGGTGCTGGCAGCACTGATCCAAATGCATAACAGTGTAAATGAGAAGAGATCTGGACTCAAATCTAACAATAGCCAGAGTGCATATTTGAAATGAAGCCGCTCTTTCTTGATTTAATTTTCAAAGGACTGAACATTGCTCCATTTGGCAATGTTATGACATAGTGTAAATCAAATGTAACAAAACCTTTGACTTTCTGCACGCACAAGTAGTTCTGTTTAGGCAAGGGATGAAAAACTCCAGTGACTTTTCTTTTGTCACAGATTCCATCCAAAGCGATAAAGTTAAACAGTGATAAGAACATTTTCCATTGCATTACTATTCATGTTTTCACAGTCACAGATTTGGCACTGCCCTTCTGTTTGAGGCTTTTTTCTGATTGTTATTTCATACAAGTTTGATTTGAGAGGGTGAAAAACTAACTAGGAACAATTGGTCCCCTCTAAGAAAAAAACCTATGCATGTTATTAGGTCCTCTTCACTCTGCAGTACATGCTATCTGCATGCTTCATGGTTTTCACAGAGAGATATTTGCTGACCTAAGACCTTGTCAGCACTTATGTTTACAGAGCGTTTAAAGATAATGACTGTATGTGACCTTTGGATAAATGTTCTGTTTTTAAAAAGTGAAAGAAAAACAAAGAAAAGCAATGTGTTACCATAAATGCATTTGAAAGAACTGGAAAACTATTTACTGATCCAGCCAACATTTATATGCCTGATTAATCTCCAGGAATCTGACAGGCTAAACACAAGTTGCTATGTTTGCAGGACTAGACCTGGGTTGTCAAGTGCACAGGTAACATATGGCACTGCTACACGGGTTACAGAACACCTGCCTGCATGGCAAATCATACGGTGGAAAGCAGAAGGGCAGGGCAGCTTCTCTGCTGCCAGGCAAATTCTGCAGAAGTTGAGGTGCTTGAACAGTCACACATAGTGGGAAGTTTATAGCCAGAAAGCTGCCCGATGAGAGGGCACCTTGCTTGTACCTTGGCTCACAGTGGTCTTTATCCTGGGAAAATACTGAGAGGTTTGTCATCTGGAAAAATTATTTTCTAACAGCAGTAGTCTGGCCCTGTGTCAGCCTTCCTAGAGGCTGTGCTCTCACCCATGTTGTGACCACCACACCTCTGAAAAGACACTCTAAGTGCTACAATGTTGTGAAAGATAATGGCAATATGTAGTTTGCAACCTCTCCTGTAATGGTTCAGCTCTGCTCCCCTGGTACTCCTGACTGGCCCCTCCTAAAGCAAGTCAGCTTCATGCCAGGGTGACTCTGCCTCCAGCAGCAAGGCTGGATAGAGAATCTCAAATGCACATGCTGCAGAATTTCAGCTTTCTGGCTAGCATTTCATTTGCAGCAGTAGGTCCAGTCATATGACAGGAAAGTGTTTCCAGTATTTGGCTTTCTCCAGACAGCAGAAGAACTTCTAAGTAGCCACCACAGGAAGAAAAATTGGAAACATCTGATCTTGCAACACTGGAACCATCTGAGCACTGTGGAGGAACACAGAGCTTGGTGAGATGGTTCCTGCTGAGCTAGACTGGGGGTGTCCAACCCTTCTGCCTGGGCAGCAGTGCAGGAGTGTATTTTGTTTCTATGCCAGCACTTGCTTGTATACGTATGCTCATGACGTTGTCTTGGCAGCCTGCCGGCAGGAGTCCCTCCCCATCAGGAAACAAACAAACTGTAGTATGAGTACCCATTTGGGCCCTGCCTGGTTTCCTTATTGCTTTCTGTATCATCCTCTGCATTTTGCTGTTTCTCTAAAAAAACAAAATCACACTCTATTGCACCACCACATCCTGCTCTGCCTTTGCCTTGGGAAGCGTTGGCAGGCTCTGCTCAAGTGAGAAGCAAGGAGGAGAGCTGTCTGGGGCCTCTGTAGTCTGCAGTAGCCTCAGTCATGGACCAGAACCCCGGTGTGCTATACTGTATATGCAGAATAAAAAGAGCCCAAAGAGCAAACAGGATTGCCAGAAAGGATATAATCACTCTGGCAGACTTTTGTGGACTTCTAATAGACCTTATTGTATGTTCTGCTATACATAAATGTTCGACTTTATCATCCAGTGTTTTTAGCCCAAGCAGCCATAGACAAATGCAAGGGAAGGTGAATCAAAGGAAGCAATCAGAGTGAGGACAGTAGGAATTTTAAATTCTGTTGTTCCGAAGTAAACACAAGACTGCAGGGCCTGATTAGTTCTGGTAATTTCATGATAAAAAAATTAGATTCAGTGCTGGCTTAAGACACAGTGACAACATTGAAGTTGCTTCTGATATTTGTATGGATGTTGTAAAGAATACAAAAGCAGGGCTCTCAGCCGGCATCCCCTGTGACACTTAACTGACAGTCAGTCCTACCTGCAGGTATTCTCTGCTATTCTGACTTTTTGTAACCTTTATGTCTAGCAGGTTACTTATTAGCATTTCCTAAAACAATTGTATGTCAGGCACTAGATGCCTCTTATTTTAATCTACAGAATCATACCACGTGCATTTCTTTGATGAACTACTTGTATTATTCTGCCACTTGTTGTATTTCACCCAAAGATTGTTCAGCATTCCTCAGATACCCCTAAACTCCATTGGACCATCACCTGAAAAAGAAGTGTCTCCCAGGTTAGGGAGCAACATACATGACAAAAAGCACAGCTAGAGCGAGAAAGGAGCCTGTATCTCAGCATTTGCACAAATACTGCAAAAACCGGGCAAAAAGGTTCTAATTTTAGTTCAAATGTTCCAACAATTTCTCCCTACCAACAAACCACCCATTCTCTCATTGTTCCTGTTCCTTGCAAAGCAAATGCAAACTCTCCATCGGGCAGGCCCTCAAAAAAAAACCTCCTGCCAACACTACCCAAGTCCACACAGCACAGGGCAGAGGCAGGTGTAGGGGGATGGTGGCAACACCTCTCGCTGGTACTGTCATCAGAGGCTCCAGCTTTTGAAACTGTATTTTTATTCTGGATCTGGATGGAGGTTGCTGCTGTACTCATTTACATGAGAGAACTTAATTGTCCTTAAATAATATGAAATTAAAGATGGCAGTTATACCCTTCACCTTCAATGAGATTTTAATTCGATCCATCCCACCAGCCAGTACATCTGTGCATATCCATTTTGGCATATTACTAATGTGTTTAATGGAAATAAGCAAAGCCATGTGTTTTACATTAAAACAAAATTATATCTTGGTTACACAGCAATTAATAATTTCAGTGGAATTTTATTTCACTCCACTATTATCTTGTGGGTCATACACAAAATCACAAGATACTCCTTTTCTATTTGTCCAAGACTTCTCTTGTACATTAGATGCCCTACTAATAAAACAAGTAATTTATTCAGATACTATTAAAAATTTTGGTTTGAGATGCTTCTGGTAGTGAGAGTAGTAAGAGTTTTTTTTCAAATCTTTCACTTGTATTCATTTGAAGTAATTTATTGCTACAATCACATAACATACCCTCCATATTTATATATATTTATACAAAACCAGCTGCACAACTTAGGGTGAATTATTACACCTCTAAAAGTCATCTGTAGTTCAAAGATTTCTTTGTTACTGAGCAGGAAGAAAAATATTAGACACTGTGTTAAATGCATAAATAGACTCAGCTGACTTAGCAAACATGTGACTAGCACAGCACTGCTCAGAAGTTTCTTGTAAAGTATAAGGTAGGAAGCCAAAAAGGAAGTATAATGCAATATGTTCTTTAAAGTTATAATGGAACATATGAGAAAGAAAAAACAATGCAGTATGACTTACTCTGTAACTAGTCTAACCAGAAAAAAATAATTATAGTCAGCTCTCCATTAATACTGGGTGGATTATCAAATTTGGAAATAAATTAGGCTAAGGATGCACAACAGCTGCCTTGTTTCCAAACAGGCCAATTAAAGCTGACAGGGCTTATTAACTCATACACAGCACCATCCAGGCTTTGCACTGCTGCTTCCAGCCCTGAGCTGGTGTTGGGCAGTTAGGGGGAAAAGCATTTGGGCAAACCTGGAAGCTGGCACTGAGACCCTCCAGTCCTGCAGAAGGCACAGACCCAGCTGCCATCTCACACTGTGGTCCCTTCTGTCACATGAGCGAAGACAGTCTGGGGAGGACCAGACTTGACTAGCTGGTCACCAAGGGATGTTCCTGATGATCCTCAAACAGGAACAAGACTGTCCCGTGTAAAATCTCAAATTCAGGTTTTACTGACTGCACCAATTTCTGTGGAAGATGCACCAATTTCTGTGGAAGATTTTACACCACTTTGCCGGAGAGATTTATTTAGCAGACAAATCTCAAACTTACAGATCAATTTAAACTTCCTTCTTTATTCCTTTAAAATTGCTTTCTCGTAATGATGAGATTTTTGGGCTACATTCAGGTTTTTGCTGGAAGGAAGCATTCTTTCTTAGAAACAGTACAATTAGTTAATGTAATGAATTACTTCATACTCAATGCTTATTTATTGATTGATTTTACTTGATAGCATGATTTCTTAATAGTTTTATAAGCACTATGTATAAAATTAATTTTGGATGTTCCAGGGTTTTTACATTATAAGAGATATTTTTCTTGACATGATCTGTAGGTTACAGAACACATGCATACAAATTAATTGGACTGCTTACTGGAAGGGTTTTCCAGTTCAGGCTTTTTGAACATTCACGTGACTGATGCTGGGTACTGTGTCTACTGTTCCCCTATTCTTGTTCCATAGGTACACTGTTCCTAGAATGGCTGTAACTTTTCACTAGCAAGATTTTTTTTTAGTATGTGAGTATTGCATTCAACACCTGGATATAGGACAGAGGAGCTGAAGTGTTCAGTCCACTGCCCAGTGCAGTGAGCAGCCCCCAGACCACAGCACAAGATAAATGCCATGCCACTTGTCTCCCAGACAGTGATAAAATACTGGGTGATGTAAAGCTACAGAAACAGCTCTGCAGAAGCTCCCCTGGGTACCAGTTGCAGCACAGGTACTGCAGAGTGCCTGGGACATGTGTCACCTGGAATAAGACCAGCCAGGTTACCTCCAGCACGCTTCTGAGACCTGGAAGCCCAGCACTGCAGCACTGGCACCATGCATAGAAACCTGTGAAACCAAAAAACAGCATCTTCTTATGTCAATCGTTTAGACACCCCCTACCTAAAGGACTGCCTATGCACAAGGTAGCTTTTTTTTTTTTTAATAATACTGCTGCTGTTGTATAAATAAATTGTTGAAATGTTCAGTGGTACTACTACAGGGTTTTTTAATTATTTTAGAAACATTGTTTGGAGTTCCCAAAACTGAAGAATAATTCTTGAGACCTAATAAAACCAGGTTACTGGGAAATTATTTGCAATTTTCAGTAATTCAGTGAAAAGGTCATTTCGATTACTAATAGGCGCAATATCTTTTTTTTAAATTCAAAACCACCTGGACTGTATTGGGAAAGTTCAGTAAAAATGTTTTGATTGCTATAAATAGGCAATCCACCAATCTCATAGCTGTGTGAGGAATGATGCAACAAAGAATGACAGGTAGTAAAAGACTCACCCTTCAGTAAGTTACTGAAGTGCTTTTTGTTTTATTTAAATAAAACTAGTGGAACCTGTCCTGGAAATAGCTATCCTCAAGTTTGGAATGACAATAAGCTTCCACACTTGAACCTCAGACTAAACAAAGCCATCAAAAGGAAAAAGATGAAACCTTAAAGACTATAGCTCTTGGGATGGAAGATGATGTGAAATAAAACCACAAACCACACCGATGCTTTCTAGGTGAAGGAAATACTTCAGATCATGGAGAAGAGCTGTTGTTAAACTATTTCAAGACTAGAAGGGGAAAGAAAAGGGCAAAGTTGTAACAGAAGTATTTGGGAAATATTTAAAAATGCCCTGAAGTTGCTTTAACAAATATAGAAACATGGTGGTCTTGCCCTCCATGAATTGACATGCTGTTTTCAAAATCTCTGAAGAAAGAAAAATAAGACTTAACATAGACTGACCAAATTGGCTTAGAAGTGGTCATGGATTCTTAAGTTCAAAGCCTAACCAGTGACTTACTTCATGTTCTGTAGAAAAAAAAAATTAAATAATTCTCTGACCTCTTTTCACCATTCTAAAATTCTCTGAAATACTATTTTGTTTTCTCTTTATGTAAATACATACTGTCATACTTGGTATTTTTGGTATTAGCTAGAGATTTTTATTATGGTTTAGTGTCTTTATTGAGGCAGGAAAAGGGACTGAATGTAAGAACCCTATTCTGACTCAAAGGCACGTAACAGGGAGTCCAGCTCAGGACTGGTGGAGCAGTCACACCGTTATGGCTTGGCACATTGGGTTAAAGGTCCTATCACAAGCTTCAGAAGCAATATCAATCAATGTCAGACACACACATATCTTAGCCAAAATTACAGGGTTCAGCAGTCATTTCTCACACATAATTAGAGCAAACAATCATCCAGCCAATCTGCAAAACATTCTTAAGGCCACCTGCTTTTAATCAGAGTAAAACCTCCCACTTTATTAGCAATCACCTTGTCATGTAAAATGTTCGCTATTGTTTAAGAATGACAGAAGTGGAAAAATCCACTGGGATCTAGATGCAAAAAGCAGGCCAGTGTTAATGTTTGGAGTTTTTTTACAACTCAAGATGCATTTTTTAGAATTATTTTTCGTTTTTTAAGAGGGCAACAATGTGAGTTATCTGAAGAGAAATTTCTCTGAAGATGATGTCTTACAGCCAGTACTTTTGTTTACCTATTCTGTTTAATTGTCAGGATTCTTCCTAGAGTCTTCAGAAATGTGGGGGTTTTTTTCCCCTCCGTCTGGTTTTGAGTATCTCCATTTTTGTCTCAAGGTATGCTGCAGCAACAAAAGCTATAGCTGAAAAGAATGGAGCAACGAATCTGCAAGATTTGCAACTCTGGACTTTTAGAAGCAGCCAAGGCACCCAAAAGCAGAGGCCACCATTAAAGAACCTGAGCATAGTTAAATATTCACGGATAGAGAAAGACTTACTTTGAAAATATTAGTTTCTTTCAACTAAGCATCTGGATTAACGTCCAAATACTGAAGTTATCCAACACAATTACGACAGCACCGTGACAGTGACAAAAACACTGCATGAAGGCCTAGTAACTTAAAAAGCATCCCTTCTGACCTCCTAAGCGTAGGGCTGCGGCTGGGTGGGGATTGCCCTGCCTGGAGCACCCCAAGGTCGCACGGTGTCACTTGCAGAGCTCTCCACGGACACGGGCGAACGCAGACGCCACGAACGAGGGCGGGTCACTGGCACAAAGGCCCATCTTAGCCCGTGGCCGTGCCGGCCCCACAGAGCGGTGCAGGCCCCGGGGCTCCAGCGGGACGGCTGGCCCTGCCAACATCCCCACCTGCGATGGCCCGAGGGGCACACCAAAGAGCTTGCCCACAGCTGGGAGTTCCTCCAGCCCCACCAGCCCGGGCTGCAGGGTGTGACCTGGTTTCCATCACCCTCAGAGCCCCCTCAGCTGAGGGGACATCCGCAGCCGCACCACCCAGGGGGACGGGGGAGAAGGGAGGGCACTCCCCTTGTGCCCTCAGCGTTAATGGCGGCAGCACGGCCGTTCCCCGACTCTCCCCGTGACTCGCTTCCTCCAGCGGACGGGAAATGGGCGGAGTGGAGCCGGCCGGCCGCCTCGGAGAGCGCCGCGATCGCCCCGTGGGGCCGGACGGAGGGAAGGAGGGAGGCGGCCGAGCCCCAGCCCCGCCGCCGGGGCGTGTCAGCGCCGCGCAGCCCGCTCCCTGCCCGCGCCCCGCCGCAGCGCCAACATGCCCGCCGTCGACAAGCTCCTCCTGGAAGAGGCTCTGCAGGACAGCCCGCAGGTAGCGGCGTTGCCGGGGGAGAGCTCCTGGGCCGGCGGGGAGGGCCGGGGCGGTGGGCACCGGCGGCCGGGCAGGGCCGGGGGCGCGTCCCGCGGCGGGCAGAGCGGTGTCAGGGGGAGTTGGCCCCTCGGAGCCGTCGGGGAGCAGCGGTGCGGTGAGGCTGGCACCGTGTGGCGCCCGGGGCGGGCTCTGGTGTCCTGCCGGGCATCTGTCGGAGCAAAGCCAAGGCAGAGCGTACTCCTGGGGGTCCCCGGGGAAGAGTGCCGGCCTGTCCCCTCACCGCCCTCAGAAGAGCTCCCGTGGCTTTACCCTCGCACTGCCCCGCCTTGGTGTGCGCTCGGGGGCTGTCGGGGTTGCCCTGGAGGGGTGAGGTGCGTTGGGTGAGGACAGGTAGGTATGGCTCGGTGCCCCGGCTGCCCCCCAAGGGAAGGGGACACCTGTGCGCGGTGTCACCTGCCCGCGGTGACAGAAGGGGGCCGGAGCAGTGCCACCGCCGGCGCGCCAGCTCCTCCCCGCCCCGGGGAGCGCTCCCCAGGGCCCCGCTGCGGATACGGGAGCGGCCCGTGAGGGGAGATGATGGGCTGAGGCGGGTCCTGGCGAAGACAATCTCCCGGAGGAGTCCGAGGAACGAGGGCAGGCGGTCGCCGCCCTTTCCTTCGCAGCTAAAGGCAGGGGAGGACGCTCGTCCTTGGGCCCCGTCAGCAGCCGGTGCCCCGCCGCGGCAGCCGGGATGTGACACAGCTGCGGGAACCACCCCCGAGCACCGGGCAGGCCCCGCACCGAAGAACACCCCATGCCGTCGTGTTTCCAGGCGCTGGAGCGGTGTGAGGCCTCGAGCGCTGGGAAAGGACCATGGAAGGAAAGAAGTTTGCGTGGAAGGAAAAAATGAAGGGAAAAGGAAAGATTGGAAATGACACAGAGGGGTGAGGAGTGTGCACTTGAGAGCAAATTGTAGTGCAGACCGAGGTACAAAAGTAGTGGGTGAAACAGGGAAAGAAGGGAGGGTGGGGTGGATCAGCGTGGATGCTGCTGCCAGGTAGCCCTGTGTTGTAATCTAACTCATCTGCTGATGGATCAGGAGGAGGAATGAATAGGTAAGCTGTGGAGCATATTGCTGGCACGTGTTATGTAGAGTCTGTCATGAGGCATTTTAAAGGAAAGATTGGGCATGCACCTGTCAGGACTTAATGACCCTTGGGGCTCACCTTGATCACCTCCTCTTACCCTGTTTTCCTGTAATTTCATGAAATCCCGTCCTAGTAGGAAAGATTTTCATCATCTGTTTGATATGGCATATATGTAATCAACCTTGGGAATTTTAAAAACTGGACTGGAAAAAGCCTCGAGTAACCTGATGTAACATCAGAGTCAGCCCTGCTGTGAGCAGAAGTTTGGACAAGGTGACCTGCAGAGTTCCTTGCCAGCCTGAACTTTTCTGTGTCCTACAGTTTACTGAAATGTGCTAGATTTATTATAGGCAGTTACTGACATTTTTAGTGTAAACCTACCCACTGCGTCCTGGAACTGAAGAACTTGACACGCAGGATAAGTGGACTCATTTACGGCTTCAGTCAACACTTCCTTCAATGATTAAAAATCTAACACTGACTGCAACCTGCTGAACAATGCACTGAATTGAATTTGGAGGTTTTTATCTTTCTTCTGACCTGAAATGAAGACTGTTAACATCTCCATTGGAATTACTGTAATACCAGGCTGTGCATAAACTCAAGTATTTTCAGAATGTTTTGGCTTGATTTGGTCATTACTTTTTGTTTAGTTCTACATCTTTGGGAGGGAGGGACACTGTTGAATTTTTATAATGGCCCAGTGTTGCTAAAATACATTTTTTTGATGAAGGGAACAGGAGTGGTTTTTTTCAGTCTTTTATATGTTTATTGCTTTTTTTCCTGGGGAGAACTTTTGATTCACAGCACAGCAAGGTCACTCTGTGCTAAGTGCTATAAAATCAAGGCAAAAAGCCAGTCTCTGTCCTGCAAAACATTCAGCATAGCATCTTACAGGGTCATTTACTTCTGTGTAAAGGGACCTGATTCTTTCTCTGTGCAGTCGCAGCAATGGTCATGTGAGGATGTAACCTCACTTTGTATAAACTGTGTGAAGTATGTAAATTACTTGCAAGACAAAGAAGAATTAGGCCAAAGTTATTTCTTCATCAGGTTTCTGAAACTTGGTTTCTTTCCCCAACAGTACAGTACTTCTGTCTTGATTTGTCTCCAGGCAGTGGCTGAAAGAAGCCATAAGAAGTGTCTTAATTTTGAAGTGTTTGGCCATGAAATGGAGAGAAGCTTACGTCAGCAGTCATGCTAAAACCAAGGGAAATACATGAGAGTAGAAAGTTTTTTTCCTTTCTTTCTGGAAGCTGAGATAATGTTATGATTAATGGGGCTTCCTAAATATTTGCTTAATATTTGGATTACTGTTTTATTTCAGCAACATTTGCTGCTATTCCAGAATTTGCCAAAACAGCAACAGTGAAAATACACATATGCTGTATTTTGTTGCAGTGGTTTAAAATGGTATTCTTAAATGAAAAAGTTTCCAAGAATAACTTCCAAACTGCCTGAATCATTTGTTGTTTTTATTATTTTTGAACAATATGCTAATAACAGAGGCCAAGACTTTCAGAAGTTATTTCCCAGAGCTGTTCTACCTCTATCCATATTTAGACGTCTTAAAAAATGAACCTGCAAAAAATCAGCAAGATTTATGAATGTAGCTGGCATTCCTGTATTTGAGAACCTTTTTCAGCATGCAGGAGCGTGTGATTTGTAGCCTACTTCAGGCAATTTCTTTATAACCTTTTAGTCTTGGCTTTATATTTGTCTTGATAAACATTGTGTCAAGTCTTATAATTTTTGCTTTCCTCAGATTTATTTTTTAACCATCTTTGTGCCCTTTGTAATTTCATGTGCCATTGTAATACAAAACAAGGGAGATGAACGCTGTATAAATACAAGATTGTTGACATTATTCTTCTTCTTTTAATGCATCATTGAAGATAAAACATTTGAAACCAGATATTTTTGAAAAGCAGTATGTTTTTAGTTACTGAAATAATAGCTTCATGTGGCAAACTCTCAAAATCATGCCCCTGTTCTTGTAGGGAAGTTCTGCATGAAGGTCCATTTCATTGAGTCAGTCTTCCTTCCATTCTTTGGTTTTTCGGTTCTCTTTATTTGAAAACAGTACTTTGTATTGTGTATTCCCTTGCATGCTAAAATCTTGAACTAGTTTCCCAAATGCGTTGGCTGGAGTGTCTCTAAGATAGGAAGTATTGTAGCAGCTTAGCACATTAGCAGAGTGAAATGTTGAGAGATTTTAGACTTACTCAGAGTAAGAAAGTACTTCTGTTCAATGCTTAGAGCAGAACCCAAAGACTGACTCCATAGTCACGTATTTTAACTGCTGAGCACTAATTTCTGGCTGAGATACTTCTCGGCCGAGATGTAATGATAGTTAGTCGTAGGCCAAGATTCTCGAAGGATGGTGATGTTGAGTTTTTGAGGACAAAGTCTGGGCAGAGTGTTTTGCAGAGAAGAATAAATGCCTTGGGGAAATGCATATGTCTTCTGTTGAAAGAGTGGAGTATCTTAAAACTTTGAAATAAGTTTCCCAAATTTGAATCTGGATTTTTCAGGTACATTAGAGATTCCTGTAGTAGGGGAGTAGATAAAGTACTTTCTCTATTACAGGACTGATGTGATTATGAAAGTACTGGAGTTTATGCATGCCCTTCATGCAGCAGATGAAGTTAATTAATGTCATGTAACTTTAGGTGTACAAATGGAAAGACATTTCCAGTTAGCATCAAATAGATTGGATTTATCAAAGTTAAGACTAAGGATGGATCATGACTTTGTTAAAGGGACAGCTGTCCAAATTCTGGAGCTTGGCATTATTCTGAAATATCTTTGTTTCCTGTCTCAGGAGCTGTGTCAGCAACACAGTTCTTTGTTCCTGATGATTCCACCACAACAAACCGAGGGAATTAATGACTTTAAGATAACAAGTTATTATGTTCTTCTCCTGTCCCCATTTGCTGACAAGGAGGAGTTAGCAGAATGGAGAAAGTCCCGGGTATCTCTGAGTGGGTGTATGCTTCTGTGCCTGTTGTTGTAGATGAACACTCAGTTGTTTGGTCCAATTACGTCAGCCCACTTGGTGGTGGCCCTGTAAGAGTTGCTCAAGACAGTTGAGAGTGAATAATACTGTGTAAATTATCTCATTGGAAAGGGGTGCTTCTATGCTAGTCTGACATTAGAGAAGTAAAGTGAGCAAGCAGTGGCATTTCACCCAGAGTCCTTAACATGGTTTGAATTACTGTAGTCAGCAGGCAGATATTCAGGATTTTTTACGTTCCTAGTTATGCTAGAAGCTTGGAAGGACTGTCTATTAGTTGGAGCAAGAGATTAGGAGTCAGAATTTGGCCATAGCATTTTATCACTTCTCCTTCTTATGTCTCAGTTTACATATCCGTAATATGAGAACTAATTTCTGTGTGAGGTTCTGAATAAATATTATCATGCAAACTGAAAGGCTTATTATTTTGGATTGATTTTTGTTTTTCACTAGTTGCTTATGATTCTTTTTAATATTTCTGCTCAGGATTAAAACCATTTGCTTTTTTTCTTTTATTGAAGACTCGGTCTTTGCTCAGTGTCTTTGAAGAAGATGCAGGAACCCTTACTGAATATACAAACCAGTTGCTTCAGGCAATGCAACGAGTCTATGGTGCTCAGGTAATTTTCATTTGTGTTTCTTTTGTTCAATGTGGAGTAGAAGATAAATCGCTATTATGATGCTGTTATTTACATGAAAGTTGCAAAGTACCTGTACCTCTTGCGGTTTAAGAGGAGTTATGGGTGTTTTTCATCTGGTATCTCAGCCCCTTCCCGCCTTAATGCTCAGAAAAGTCATATTAATGAAAAAGATCTGGTTTGCTTTATATGTCTCTAAACAATTCATGAACGTAAATTTGTGGTGTGTTCTTACCTCGTGGTGCATTGAAAGGCCAGCCTTGACAAAGTTGCTTAACTAAATGTAGGCATGATACACAGGTATTCACACTGACTTTAGGCACCTGACTTAGAAGCTGTGACTCACCTTTTGGAAGAAACTGTCTGTGTCTATTGATTACAGAGAGAATGTGCACTTTGGATCTTACTGAAGTCAAGTAGCCAGTGTGAGAAGTATAGGAGCAGGAGCAGAAAAAATTATGTTTTCTAAAGTAGTTATATAACCTAGAGGACTAAATCCCTTTGAAAGTAGAGCTTGGAAGGTAAATTATATCCAGTGCTTTGGAAAATGTTGCTGTAAATCTGAGTGCTTTTCAGTGAAGCTGATGCCCATGTGCATAAAACTAGGTATTTCAAAATACCATATCTAGGTCTTGGAAGATACACACAGTATGTCATGGAATTTTGCAAGTATTTATGTAGGTTAGATACCTGAGTTCCCTAGAAACAGCTTTTCTGTTCTTAAACCAGTAAATCAGAGTACATAGAGAGCTGAGGAGAATAGGTGTATTTTGAATTTACTGGAAGAGTGCCTGTTTCTGATTCTTACATTATTAGGAATCAGTTCAGCTATAAAACTACTTCAAGTGTGCATCTGTTTGGTGAGATCACTCTTTGAGTGACTGAGAGTTTGACTTGGAAGAACTATTTGCCCAGGATGTAGCTACTTGCACCTGGAAGATCCAGCTTTGGAGAGCTTCAGAGTCTTCATATCCTGGATCTTGCGCAAATGCAGAGCAGTCAGAGGCTTACAGTACAGCTTAGGTACACAGAAAACAACACAGCACATAGCCAGGGGCTGGAGAGGTGACATGAAATCAGCACTGAAAGTCACTGAGCTTTAAGAGTACCAAGAGTGTGGGCATGTTGGATGGTAGGAATCTGACACCAAAGATCAGATAGGATTGAAATGGATGAAAGAAGTAAATCAGAAGATAAATTTGATTTTCAAGAGTCCAGCTTGTGTGTCCCTTTTCCCTACTGATGATGTTTTTGGGTGGCATTTTAGGAAGTGGTTACTCTGGTCTGTGATTCAAGAAAATACACTTTATCTGCTTTTGTTTGTATCTTCCTCTTCATCTTGGTTTTTAGCCTTCTCCATTCCTATTGCCCCACAGTTATGACATTTCCTCTTTCTTCTCACTGTTTCAGCGCATTTTCCCATCTGTACTTTGCAGTGCTACTGAGTCTACTTCATTTTCCTAGCACTTCTTGGCCACTGCTTTAGTTTGATACAAATGTTCAGTCACTTGTGAATATTGGATATGTTCCTTGGAATGCATCTTCAGAGTTTGATGCTGTTTTGAGATGTAGAAATAGGAGGGTAATGCTGAATTGCCTACTAGACCTAAATGGACAATTAAGAAAAATCTATGTGTAATATTTCTTGCCTAATGACTGTTTGAAAGAAGAAGAGGTTTTGCTGTTATGTTGTTAGGACACACATTGTCTGGGCCTCAACGCCAGTATGTGCTACCCACGCTGTAAAAGCTGAGAGTATTGAGAAGCCAGTTTCTGAATTTGCCTCTTTGTTTTCCTGACTTAAATTTTGTCCCTGCAAAGTCAAGTTTTCTCTTTGCAAAGTCATTGTCATCCCCTGCTCTGATTTCCTTATCTGTAAAATAGGATTTACAGTTACTGACCTACTTTAAAGCAATGGCCTTAAAAATGGCTGGAGTCACAGTCATGCAGTCAGACAAAACAGCAATGGGTTGTACCAGTCCACAGTATTGGAAATTCAGGGTTTATGCCCCCTCATAACAGTTATGACAGTTTAAAAAAATGTTTACTTTGTTTTCTTCCTAACTTTATTTGGAACTTTTAACATTTCCCAGTTGTTTTAATTGTGTTTTTAAGATTTTTTTTTTGGAGTAGTTTACTAAGAGTTTGATGTTTCTTGTGATGAATACTCAAATTTTCACATAATTCAAACCACTGTAGCTTATGATAAAATATCAATAGTTAATGGTTCTGAACTGAGTCAGTGCAAATTCTCAAGGGAGTAGCAATTATTACCAACTGCATGCTGTTATTTATTTGTGTGGATATATGCATGTAGTTGTCTGAAAACACTGCTTTGTGTGCAGAACAGCAGTAAATTTGTAAATTGACAGCTCAAGCTGCTTTGAACTCTTGAGTCAGTGCATTTGAAAAGAGTGTGAAAAAGAAATATTTGCCCAGAGTTTTTAGAAACACTTAGGAAAACAGGGATCTTCTTAAACATCTTTTCAGATTTATGTGTATTCAATCAGGACTTAAAGAATGGAGGGAGGGATTGTATCGCAGGATGTAGCAGTGGATATGCTTCCTAGGCACCTGGAGCCACTGGACATGGAAAAGCTGATAGCCCACTCTAGGCTGCAGCTGGATGATGCATTGTCAGCAGGGTGCCTTTGGGTATGAGGCACTCAAGAGTGTGACAAGCCTCTGGTTGCTCTGCAGCATGAGAACAGTGCTCTCACCTCTTTGGGTGCCTGTACCAGGTGTGTGGGTGGTGACTCTCTTCTGCATGTGGAGTTCTTCAGTGAAAAAGAGGCTGCAATGCTGCAAGGCAGATGAAGTGTATGATGCCGTGATGAAGTCACAGGAACAAAAAGCAGTGCTTGAGGAGTGAGTTTTGATTGAACTGACAAACCCATGTGTGTAAATATAGCAAAGCATTTTTATATTCATCAAATAAACCACATCCTTGTGAGTACATATTATACTTCCTACTGTAGTTCTCCCATCTGTGTTGTGGTACCCTGAGGTAGTTATCATGATAGCGGTCTTGTAGAGGAAATCTTCCTTACAGAGTTTGTTCCTGTAGTTCTTCCTCCTTGCAAATGAGCCCTGATGCTGCATCTAGCATTACTGCTGTTTGTGTTCTGTGAGTGTTGTGTTTGTCATTCTGGGCATTTTATTACCTGATCTATATATAATGCAGCAAGTAAAGACTGTTAGAAAATTCAGTCTACTCAAGTTACAGTGCTGAGGCTCTTGCAATGGTGTATGAGCAAAGTGTGCACAGTTTGCCTTCCTGACTTACCACTGTCATAGTAAGTTGTTTTCAGAACTTTACTATCATTTCCAGTTCTCCATCATGCTATAGAAATATCTGAGCTGGGATCTTCACGCGAAACAAAATGCCATTTAGAAGATTCTGGAGACTGTTGTGTCTTCGTAGACTATTAGAAGGGATAAACAGTTAAGCAGGTTAGAGGAAAGTAAGATGCAGCACTTTGTCATTGTAAATAGGTTTCATGAGTCCTGACACACCTGTCTAGATACTAGGGGCTGTGATGGCAGAAGAGGACTAAAAAGAGATAGATGCATGTGGTCTTTATATCTGGAGAGTAGGCATCATGGGAACTGTGAAGCATAATTCTGTTCAACATCTTTGTCTCTGTGAGCAGTTGTCTTGTGATTCCAGTCACACAGGCAAAACTGCAACAATCTCTGGGGCTCACTGCCTTTTTATGTCCAGACTCTTAAGGAAACTCTTGACAATTATGTAATAGTCTTGTTTTATAGGTACCACATGACTTGGGTACCAGGACAGCCTGAATCTGTCCAGACTGTTTAAGGTAGTGCTTTATAACAGTGTTACTTCTCTCCACAAATTCATGACACCTCATGTCTGCGTTTTTCAACAATGTAGCTTGTTTGATTTTCCTGTGCATTGACTTCACTAGGCTGTGGCTCAGTAAACAGCTGTCAGGCTCTCTAGGATATGCATGGAATTTTATGTTTATTATATTGCGTGGCTAACCCCAAGTGTTCAGAGTTCTTAAATTACTTCTTGCTTAAATAGCAAGTAATCACTGATACAATTTTTCTTTTAATTATTTTCTTTTAATGTGTAAGGGAACTGTCATGTTGCCTTTTCAAATTGTAAGACTTTTTTCCCCAAAACCTGTTAAAGGATAAAATTTAAGATATCGTTTTGTAAACTTACAGTTCAGAAGCTTCAATAGATACTAAATAGGATAAACATTTGCAATAAGCTATAGTTGTCAGCATTGTCTTCTGTGAAATACTGTATGTGTTATTGTTCCATATTCATTGTAAATTTGCATCATATATCTCTTACCTTCCTCAGATGTATTCACCATATGTTGCTAACAGAGATAAGCAGAATGTTACCACGTAAGCCCTAATGTATTAACAAAGGCATGGCAGTTGGTTTTAATATTGCCTGTAAAGTTGGAGTTGTCACTATGCCTGGAAGCAAGTTAACATTGCACCAAGCAGGATCTGGAGATTTGAGGAGGCATAAATGTATGGTTACCTTGCTGATAGTAATTGTTTTGAAAGAAACTGAAGAGATTATTTCCATGTTGAACTAGCCAACCTATTGTAGCTGCTTTTGCTGTTTTACAGCAGAGCTGCAGTGTGTTCTGTTTCCTGAAACTATTAGATGATGCTCTGCTGAATTGTTCCTGTTTGCGAGGACAGAATGCCGTGCTGTGAATCAACAGCAGGGCAAGCCATATGTTAGCTTGATCTTGTAAAGTGCTGTGCAGCCTGAGCACCCTGGTGAGGCTTAGCTTCTTGCAACCCTGGATTCATGTTTCTAAACCATTTAATATGCAAACCTAAGCCTGTAAAACTGTGCCATTTACTAGATTGCTGGAGAATTCTATTTTGTAGGAAGATGATAAGCACATGTAAATAGAACTGCATAAAACAGTAGTGTCAAGACCCAATTCTCTCTGTGTTGTGCCTGATTTGAAGGTAAATGTGCTGCCCAGTTCTCAAATGATGGAAAGACTGCAATGGCCTCATGGACTTTCTCCTTCACCTGTTTTTTTTTTGCCTCATAGATGAGTCATTAAGCTTTCCCAGATGTAACCCAAATTTTATTATGTGTCATTTTGCACGTACGGAGTGCATGAACAAATACTTTTACCAGTGTCTTGCTTGTTTACATGGAGAAGCTTTTGCCAGTATGGTGTGCTGGTTACTTGTAGAATTTTTTAAATGCCAGCTTTAGCTGGTGTGGGAAAGTTGCTTTGCAGAAAGCTTCATTATATTGGGTTTGGAATTGGACATGCTGGAGTAGTTCTGTCTCTCTGGAAGTTAATTTATAGCTCAGCTTGATCCTTTACATGCCCTCAGATTTGTAGTTTGTTGGACAACTGTCTACAGAAATATCTTTGGACTTCAGCAGATTAGTCCTGAGAGTTCATTATAGAAAAATATAAAAGAGACCCTAGAAATGGATGGGCTGCCTCACTGGTAAATGGTTAATGGCGTGGTTATTTTATTATAGAGGTTATAGAAAAGTCATAGTCTTTTCTGATGATATGACAGCTTGGTGAATAAAGGTGATAGTGTAGAAGGTGGAATCAACAGAAAAATCACATGCCTTTGCGCTGGCGCTAGATCAGAAAATAAGCTGGACTTTTTTTTTTTTTCCTGACTTATTTGAAGGTAGGATGAGGTACTGAAATAACATGAGAATTAAACTGGTTTTTTAGTCAGTTGTTCTTCATTTTTGGTAGGTTAATGATCGATTCAAGACACCATTTTCATTACCTTATCCATTTGAATTGGACTTACTGAATTTTATAAAAATCTATTTCTAGGGCTATCATGCCAGCCAAGGTTAAAGAAAAAAAAAAAAGTCATCACATCTCTAGTCACTACTGATTGCTTTATCCTTATTTACATACAGCCTTGTCTTCCTTCCTTCCAGTGATGTTTTCGCTGTTAAATAAAACCTTTTGTGCAAATGAATGTATTTGCAAGGCCCGGTACTGGTTAAGTTTGCCTTTGTTTAAAATACTTCAATTTCTGTTCTGGATTGTAATGAGTTTCTGCCTGATATATCATTTCATAGATAGCTCTTCCACTCCATAAATGTGTGATGAATTCTGAAATGTCAGGGTAATGTGGAAGAGATGTAGAGTCAGGGTTGTTTCACTGTTTTTCTTTTGCTGTCGTATACTGGATTTCAGTCACTTCAGGATAAAGGAAATGAATGCTGCTCTACTCCGTGTACAGTTCTCTTGCAAACAGATTTAAACAGATTAAAACCTGTTAAAATAATTTGCCTGGATTTAGTGGATCTGTCAACTGAAGCAATGCAAATTCTTCTAAGACTTCTAAGTCTTGAGACTGATTGGTAGCAGAGCAGGGAGAAGGGAAAAGGCTGATTAGGAAGAAATGGGAGGAGGATTAAAGAAAACTTTCCCAGATTAGTGTGCTTAGCAATGCAGTATTACCACTAGGTCAGCAGAGCACTTGCCTATTTCCTGTTCCTTATGCAATGGACTGTGTTTCAACTTGCTAGCTTAATTTGATTTGTTTACAGCTTTTGAGTGTGTACCTGTGTTTGGGTTTATTTTGATTTTTTTTGTTTGGTTTTTTTTCCTAAGTGATACAATGAATGATTTGTAGTTCGATTGGGAACTAAGTCTGGCAGGTGTTGGGAGGGAGGATGAAGGACCCAGGATTAACTCTTCCACATGGGTAGTGATTGAATAACAAGTCTGTGGTGTTCTGACAGAAAGAACTGAGACTGTAAATGAGAAATGTGACCTGCTGGCAGCAATGGTTTATGAGTGATGCATAGAACTGTTGTCCCAAAATCAGCCTAAAATGCCAAAGGAAGTTTTGTGTCAGGCACATCTGTCCATGGGTTCTGTATCTGGAGTAGCATGCTACGAATGCCTGCTTGGGTTCTATAGTTAACTGCTGTTACCTGATCATATACTTGGTAAGGTGTTGTTAATTGACACCCCTTTGAGACCCTCAGGGTTATGTATTCCCCCATTATCCTGTAGCATACTGGAGACTACTCCTGGGGAGTAGTGCACTGGAAGTTGCTTATTAACACATCTCTTTCCATTACCATCTTCAAACTGTCCTGCACAGATGAGGAATAATGCTCTTTGTTACTCTTTGGATATTATGTGAAGACATTGCAGGTTGAGTGTTTAAAAGCCAAACTGGTAGAAGCTTTGGGGATGGCTAACACAGAAAGATGCCTTTGGTGTCAGCCCATTATTGTGAAGCTTCTTCTAGTATTAGCAAGTTTAAGCCAGAAGAATATATTTTCCAAATTAAGAGCAGATCTCACAATTGCAGACTTTGCAGGAATAAGCAAACTGAAACAAAAGGTGGGGTGGGGGAGGAATAGGCAAATTACTCAGTTTATTTCAAAAGATTTCTCTCACCCTGATCCAGCTGTATGTCTTACAGGTGGCATCACAGTTGCTGTGGGAAGGCTTAGTCTTCTTGCAGTTCTTATGTAGCTCTATCTTTAAGGTTGTGTTTATGAAAAAGATCCCAGGTCTGAGAACCTCTGCTTCTTTTTTGTGATCTTAAATTCCATCCACATGCATACAAACAAAAAACAAACCCTTTCAGTGTCGTGTGTATACATGCGAGGGGTCCCATCCTTCCTGTCATCAACTCATTGCTTGCTAGCTCCACTTTGAAAGTGGTGAAGTCTCTCAGGTGTTCTTATCGGCTGGGGGGAGGGGGCACATAGGGCACATTCCTATCCTTGCCTGAGCCCTTAACAGAGTTTTGTTTTTATTATAAGGCACAACATCCTTTTCAGTCTTCTGGCTTGGGAAATACTTAAATACCAAGTGTTTGTGTGAAGCTTTTTCAAATTAAAAATAATGCAATCTGCATAACCAACCTGCAAATCTTACAGGAATCTTTGGCATTATTGTTGTATGTGAGTGTAATGTTTATTACTAACTGGTCTGAGACAAGAAACAAGGCCAGCCTGTCATTATGAAGTGAGAATAGTCACGGTGTGTGCATGATCTGAGTTTGGACCCAGATTGTCTTAGTTCTGAACCCTTGGCTGTCCCTTGGAAGGCCTCTGCTGCCCCATCTCCACCCACCCGTGAGTGTTACCACCATAGTGCTGTAAGGTGGTCAGAGTTCTCTCACTCAGCTTTTCCTGCCATTTGTTCACAGACAGCTGCTCTTACCTGGGCTGTGGCGGGCTGTTTTTTCAGAGCACCTGGGCACACTAAAGACTGACTAAATGTTTGGGCCTTGATGCCCGTATTAGCCCTCCTTCCTGGCATGCCAAGGTGGTGTGGAAGCACCAGGCTGTAATACAGTATGTCAGAGGTGGCATCAGGCCAAAGTAAAGGGTGTTTCAGAATCTCTGGCCCAGATAGCTTACTGTGCTGTGCTCTGTTTGCTCAGGATGACAAGGGACAATAAGAGAGCAAACAAACTCTGCCCCAGTTTTAATGGTTTTCTGTATCAGCCGCAGTATAGAGTTCTATTAAAGCAGTTCAGGGATTGTCCCTAGTTTTATAAGCTCTCTATGACCTTATGTATTTGGATACAGGACTAGTTTATGTTAAAGTTAAAATTTATTTAAAAGTAATTTGTTTTCTGCATTACTGAGGAAAAGAAAGATCTGACAGGGGTTAAGACAGTTAACCCCTTCCCCTTTTTGCTTTCTTCTAGTTTTAAGTCATTGTTAGCAAATCAGGGAAAGAACATTTGATATACTAGTGTTAGTAATGCATGGATTAAAGATTGACATATCCAAATGCTTGTCTGGTTTTTCCAGCTGTCAGGCAAAATTATATGCCTTCCCTACAAGTCTTTCCTTGAGTAAGTGCATCTTGAGGATATGTGTACTTTCATTGGCTGGGCTAGCCACGAGAACAGAGATGAGCTGTTTTGTGCTCCTGTATCCACTTAAAGCACTGTAATTACATTGGCACATTCCCTGAGCATGAATGTATTATGAAGGCACATCTACTTGTTGTCTTTATTGATGTAGCTTTTGTGGAAGGATGAGTAACTAATATGAAACTTTCCTAAGCTGGTACAGCAGCATATGTGTTTGAGGTTGTTCTAGCTTTTTTTTGGAGTGGGAGGAAACCCAAACCCAAAACTAACCCCCAAACCTTACTCCTGTTCAGAATAGGTAAACTGAAACTGTGTGTTGATTAGGTCTGAAGTATACCTGTTATTACTGCTTCTCTATGCAGGTATTTTGGGACTAGTTGTTTACACACAACTGAATGTTTGTGTAAGTAGGTTCGAGTTCAGTGAAGACACTGGTAACAAAGTAGTAGTAACAACGCTAAGGGCCTTTCATTATTTTTATTAACATGTTTTTTGTTTTGTTTTGTAGAATGAAATGTGTCTTGCCACACAACAGCTTTCGAAGCAGCTCCTTGCCTATGAAAAGCAGGTATGTTCAGCATAGGACTGATTTTTTTTCTGCCTCAGCACTTTTGAAGAAGTCTGTGCAAATACTGTGTATTCCAGAAGTGTTCAGGACATTCACTTTACTTGGTTTCATGTGAAGGGTGTTGTAAAATTCCCCAGGATGTTCAAGGGAGTTAGGTAATTTTTGAGAATCTTAGAAAAAACCAATCAAACAGAAAAACACCCAAAAAAGTGGAAAATTTGAGTTAATAAACTTGTCAAGATACAAACCAGCTTGCTCCTGTTACATGACTGACTTTGAAATGAGTATAATAAGAATTAAGTGTTGTCTAAAATCCATTCATTTAAAACAAGAAGAGCAGGGTAAAAGGATATGTATTAATGATTCTGGTTTTCCATTTAGTTTTATAATTTGTTGCAGTTTGTAGGAGTATTCATTAGCTTTGTAGTCAAATACATCCTGTATTTTATATTCACCTTTATTGATTTACAGACAAACAAACGTGTTTCTATTTCCAGCATTTTGCCTTAGGTAAAGGAGATGAAGAAGTGATATCTACCCTTCATTATTTTTCCAAAGTTGTGGATGAGGTAATTTGAGTTGCTAATACTCTATTTTTAAGCTATAGAATATTAGGGATTTTTCTTTGGGTCTGACTTTTTGATTCTGAGCCTTTCCACTGAAGACTAGATTGTGCCTGGGTTTTAGAGACATATGCTGTCCTCAGAGCAAAGCTGAACTTCCTAAGGGAACTTAAAAAGAGACTGAAACAGGATGTGTCATCTAGGCTGGGGCAATTTTTTGTTTAATTCCACTTAAAAATGACATTTACATTTCTAAGCTTTAGACAGTGTAGTGTAGTTTGAGACAGAACTTACCAGGTGTGGATGCAGGGCAGCTATGAATTAGTAAAGCTGCAGTTTAGTTGCTGTGAGATCATGCAGAATCCAGAGTTGTCTGGGGAAGGCTGCAGTGCTATGTGGTGAGAACAGGTTGGGTACTGCTGCTGTGTGCACTGAACACTTCTGCTCCCTGTAGGTTTTTGCTAAGAACTGAGTGTCTTTCTAAATGCTTCTGTTGAGCTGCCTATATAATGTTTCAATATAATCTCAGTGTCAAGGTCCTTCTTGCTTTAGTATCTTTTGTCACATCAGTCTTTCTGCTGTGAGCAGGACTGTGGCATCAGAAAAAAGTTGCTTTTTTTGGCCTGCTTTCATTAAGAAGGCAAAAGGCTGTATTGAGGTCTGCAGTTTGGGAGAGGCGATAGGGCTGTGGAACAAAAAATAAGTTAAAAATTTTAGAGCCCTTAGATAACTAACAACACAGTGAGAGGAATCCCAGAAGTTAACTTTTTCTTTAGGCTTCTCTCGCTGCACTGTGTGCTCTCAGGGTATACTTGAAAGGAGCATTTGTTGTTCCTTGTTGTGATTGTGTCCCAGGTAACCCTCATGAATGGAAAGAGATTCTAGTCATCATGGTGGGAAAATAACTCTATGGTGTAGAGACTAACAAAAACAGGTTAATAAAGGCTAATTACAGTTTAAATCCTGTTGGGTTAAGCATTTTAGAATTCGTGGTCAAGTGAACTGCTCTAATATGTTATCTGGGAACTGAAAAGTTCTTGGATCTTTGAAAAATACCAGGCAGGAATTAAGCATTTAGGAGAAATCCCTGTCTGTCTTGGATATCTTGAGAAGTGTTTTTTGAGCATTAGTACATTGTTTTGTAGGGGTTTGTTTGGTTTGGTCTGGTGTTTTGGTTTTTTTTTTTTTTGTCTTGCTGGACATGAATGGCAGACTGTGAAGTGCTGAGTTTGTTTTTTTTTTTTTTTTTTTATACTGTGTCTTAGAACTTTGCTCTGGTCTATGTTTCAGCTCAATATTCTTCATTCTGAACTGGCAAAACAGCTTGCAGATACAATGGTTCTCCCAATAATACAATTTCGGGAAAAAGATCTCACAGGTAAATTTTATTCTATGTTTTAATTTTCCTCACATGTTCTTTCTTATTTCATCATAAGCTGATACATAATGCCATGTAATGATTTGGTTTTTGATGCTTAACAGAAAACTTTCTGTGTTAGACTTTTTTTCTGTTGCAGAATTTCATTGACAGGTGCATGCTTTTACTCAGACAAAAACACTTTGAGTTCACCAAATAACATTTTGTGCAACATATGGTGGAAGTTTGAAAATACACAGCTTTGTTCTTTGCTGTATCACTGCTTTTACCCTAGTCTAATTCTGCTGAAGTCATTGATGCTATAATTGTCTAAAGAAGGGCAGTTTAGCAGTGAATCTGGCTTGCAAACAGTATGTATTCCTCTTCAGAAGTTTGTGGGTGTTTGACAAGCACAATTAAGATTATTTTTTAACTTCAGAGCGTAGTATATTCTCTCCCTTTTAAGGAAACGGTCCTCTTTAAATCCTTGCTATGCAAGGGTAGTTCCAAGTAACCTGATTGCACAATTTGGGAAATTAATTAAACAGCAAGGTAGTAATGCAAATATTTGGTTGAATTTCAAAAGAAACAAGCTCATAATCAAGGTCAAGGACTCTTACCTACTCATGCAATAGAAACATGCATTTTTACTGCAGCATTTTCTTTCTCTCTTTTCTTTTTTTCAAAAGTCGACTAATCTCAGTCCCATTTATATACTTTTTTTAGACATAATTTTGATGGAAGACAAAACAACTATAGGAAAATAATGACTTTTAAGTTCTTAATAATATCTCATTTGAAATTGTAAAGACATCCAGGTCTATGTTAATGTCAAATATGAGGCAGGATTTGGATGGTATGATGTTGGTTATATAAACACTTTCCCACCTGTTCAATGTGGCTTCACTGATACGGTAATTCTGTTTCCATTTTTGTGGATTCTGCCCTCTTGTTCAAAAAAGAGACACGAAAAATGCATATGAAGCCTTCAACCAAAGCCTCAGCTGCTTCATGATAAAAAATGAAAGTTGACAAATGTTAAAATTTTTTGTTCTACCCGTCATAACCTCCAGTCTTTTCTGACATGATCTGTGGAACAGCATTTTCAGTAGAGGCCTGGCCCTACTGAAGTTTCTTTGAGGGATTAAATTAGGAAGCAAGGAAGATTAACTGTGTTATTGTTTTTACTTTTGACCTTGTTACATCTTTGTATTGAATACTCTAGAAACCTCTAGGTACAAGTGAGTCACACATGGAAGGAGTTTCTGTCTGTGCATCAATTATGGTGAAATGTTCTGAGGAGAAAAGAAACGGTGTGAAGCTGATTAATGAGTAGGGAGTTAAAAATAATCAGAGACCATAATGACATCCTACAGTTTCCCCTTAGTATTTTCACAGTTGTATTATGTCTGTTCTTGTGAATATTCGTTCTTTGTAGCTTTTTGAGAGAGTTTGGTCAATTGCAGCGTACCTTAGTGGGGACACTGAGTAGCTTGTGCCCAACACTTGTGAAGCTGAGTTGCTTGTTTAGTTTGTCTTAATACCTGTATCAGAAACTCATGGCCAGTTTGTTATTTAAGCATCATAGCCAGTAGTCAGATGTGTTATTTCTTTTCACAGAGAAGCTTGGCAAAAACTGCTCCATGTTGAGGAAGATTCATATACAAGGAAAGGGGCTTTAGTTCTTGTGTCTCTGGGTCTTAGATTTCTCAGTATCACATATGTGTTGTCAGGAAGTTGTTCAGAACTGCTGATCTTTTAAGATAGTGGTCAACCTTTTATTATAACAAACATGGTGAAATGGTACTTCTTTGGGTAAATGACACTGGCAGATAAGGCATCTTTTTCAGAGAGACAGCTTGCTCAATAAAGTAAACTCACTTCACCCTTGATTTGTTATCTGCCTATTCATTTCTCTAGCAGCTGATCTGGTTTAGCATTTTGAAGGCAAGCACAAGGTATACATCTCTGCTGTGAAAGGGCTGGAGTGACTTGGGCAGTAAATGCGCTGTAAATGGTCCCAGTTGAGCAAAATATTTACAGCTTGTTTTTATTTTGAATATTTGATTTTTCTTTTCCAGAAGTAAGCACATTGAAGGATCTTTTTGGCCTTGCTAGCAATGGTATGTGTCCCTGCTTTGATTGTTTCTATTTGTGTGCACCTGTTATATCATAGAAGACATTTTTAATCTATGCACACACGCATCACATTTCTAAAAAAAAATAATATTCCTTGTCTACAGAACATGACGTGTCCATGGCAAAGTATAGCAGGTTACCGAAAAGGAAAGAAAATGAAAAGGTAACAAACGTTAAAAGAAAATGTTTTCATCAGCCATTCTGTCTGCATCATTGTTCACTTATGAACTTTGGAGAGGTCATTACTTGAATTCACAGTAGCTTGAGAGTACTTATGATTTTGTTTCCAAGCAGACACAAAGCTTTTAAACATCAACTCATCAAAGTTACACCTGTTTTCTCCAAGTTAGACAAGTGATCAAATATTGTGCTGAACTAGAGCCCTTCAGGTCCACAGGAGCTTTTCAGACAGAGGCAATCCAGATGGCTATAAATAGATTAGCGTAGGCCTTCTGTTGTACAGCTGAGGTGATGATGCAGTGTCACTGAATGAAAGTCATTGTGAACTGTCATGAAGCCTTGTGTCTGCTGTTCCTAAAGCATTCCATTTTTTCACATCTACCTTCCTGTTAAATTTCTTTGTATAGATTGTCGTTCCACTTAAGAGTACACATAACTCTGTTGGTGGGATTGTTCTACATTTCTTCTTCTTTGCCCACTGGACCACTAAACCAAAATACATCCCTTTATGCCAAAAAGCATGTGACTGGCCCTATCCTAAGAATGAATCAGTTCTGCAGTAAGGTCCTTGAAAGGAAATGCATTACAGAACAAAATGTGACATAGCATATGGTGAATTGTCCACATCTGAATACTGCACTTGCAGGCTTGTGTTGTGATCTCAACTCTTGCACCGAGATCAGATCCAGTCCTTTAGTTGTGGTCATTATGTGGTTTGTAGTCACAGTTCCCAAAAGCCCAAGTATCTTGACAGAGAAGGGTTTTAAGTATTTGCTTTGGGATGTGGGTTTGCTTTCTATTTCTTATCCTTCCTTTTAACCTGGAGAAGTTCTGTAAAATAAGAGTTATTTAAAGTTAACTAGAAAATAATCAGTAAACATATCTATATACACAGTAACACTTTGTCAACCTCATAATTTTTATTCAGCTTAAGGCAGAAGTGGCAAAAGAAGTGGCAAATGCAAGAAGAAAGCAGCACCTTTCATCCCTGCAATATTACTGTGCCCTGAATGCTCTGCAGTACAGGAAGAGAGTGGCAATGATGGAACCTATGCTAGGATATACACGAGGACAGGTATGGACAGTAAAGCAACCATATCACTTAGACACGTTCCTGGGAAAAGTAAAACATTGTAACTCAGGATTACTCTGAGAACTGACAAATTACAAGGGGGTGTGTGGTGTGGGGACTGGAGGAAAACAACTTGTGTTCAGCTTACCTAGATTCTAAGAACTGATTTTGTTTGTGGTAGATATATGAATGCTTAGATATTCAGAAAAGATGCCAATGGAAAAAACAATCCAATATATTTATATGCCAAATCAGCCTGGGGTTAGTTTTTTCACAGCTAAGCTATCAGTGCAGTAGCATTTTCTTCCACTGTTTACTCTGTCTGCACAAACTCTCTTATGTAGCAGTTCCCTTCCTGGTACATAATGTTCAGCATACTGATGAGGAGTGTACACGATAGGGAACAGAGCATGCTCTGGAGAACTGGAAGGACAGAACAGTAGACAGGATTGAGCATAAGGCTGGCAAAACGTTTTTCTAATTTTTGTTCTCCCAGTAATTTGATAGAGCATTTCTCAAGTCTGTAAAATGTAGTAATACTGATAATATGACTCTTCGGGATGTCAGGAGGGCTAGTATTTTCACAGCACTTGATTCTCATTAACACCCATTTTAAGGGTGTTTTATGCTTTAGCATTGATTAAAGAAAGCATTGGGAAAATGAGAACCAGGCTACAAAACAGGAAAAATGGATGCAATGCTCTGTTTGAGACTACAGTGTGGATCATCATCTTCTCCATTATCCTGTCTTTTGCAGATCATGTGCCCCATTTAAAACAGGTAGAAAATGAGAATTCAGTCACTTTCTCTGCCATGGGACTTCACGCTGCTTCTCTGCTCTAACTGTCCTAAGTGAAAGAACTGCATTGGTTTCCTTTGTTGGAAGCCAAAGAGAACTTTCTTTCTCTGCACTTTATCTGACAAAACTTTATCTCAGTGCTTTGTACAGGAAAGTCTCAAGTTGTTGTGGGAATGACTGAGGAACCAAAAGCCAGTTGATATTTGTGTTTAAATATTGTGAACTTCCCTGCATCCCAAGTATATTTTTTTTTAATCAATTACTCAAAACATTTCTTCTATTTCACATTTGCAACAAATGAGTAGTCTGTAATGAATTTTTGGAAGGAGCAGTGGCTAATAGAGGGTTCATTTGACTAAAAACTGACATCAACATGTAAGCTAGACATGTCAGTCTATCCTCAGTGGAATTTAGCGCTCTTCCCTTCTGAACTAGGCTTCAGAAACAGAATAGGTGAACCATTCCTTAGGATGGCATGATTTCTCTCCTTTGTCTGTAAAGGGAGCCCTGTGGCAAATAACACAGTTGCAGAAATAGTAGTTACAGGTAAGAGGAATCCTACTTCCCAAGGTTAGGGAAAGGGAGTGAAATCACAAGTGGATAAAATAGCTAATAAATTGCTTAACATCCAAGAATTAGCTCTTCTGTCTCTTTCCAGGGTAATGCATTGATTTTTTTTTTTAATGTAATTAATTGCACACACATGCCAGCTGTGTTCATGTTTCACTCAGTTGACAGTAGACCCTAATGATGACTGTCCCCCGCAGCAGGTAATCCAAGGTCAAGTCTACACTTAGTGCTTTGCTGCTGTTGTGTGCCTGCTGAGCCATACCAGCTAAGAGAATTAATCTTCTGTCACAAGACGTTCACTTTGACCATAGTAGCTTTTTTAGGTCCTTCAGTAGAACAAAACCCATGGTAAATCTGTAGGTGATACAACCAACTGCCCTGGAGGGCTTCTGCTGGCACAGCTACTCTTTGTCACTTTCCTGACTGACTGCTATAGCAACTTTCATGTTGGAGTTGGTAGTCCAGGTTGGACTATTAAAACCTAATGGATGCTTTGTGTCCCATTTCCTCTGATATGATGGCATTGCATGCAGCAGCTCATAACACCACGAGACCCAATTCTGCTCTGCTAATATGGGAGAAGTTACCTGTTCCCTTATTTCAATCAGTTAGAAAGTTCATTGGCAACATACCTGTCAGCAGCCAACAGCTTATCTGTTTGTGAAAGGGTGGAAAGTTGCAAAAGTGGCAAGTACAAAGAAAGGCAAGGCAGCTGTTTGACCATGTGTTTGATCGCCTGCCAGAAGTATCTGTCATAATGGGATCACTGTTAACACTCCCCACAATCTGTTACTTGTCTGCCAGAGCCAGAACTTCCAATGTCCTCTCTTTTTTCGGTATTTTTCAGATCAACTTCTTTAAGAAAGGAGCAGAGATGTTTTCCAAAAGAATGGACAGCTTTTTGTCATCTGTTTCAGACATGGTTCAAAGGTAATTTGGTACTTTTGTTTCCTTTTGTTGTTCCATTGGATTCTGAGCACTTGTGCTCTAACCTTCAGCATACGAACTGTATCTTTCTTATGAGATTCCTGCCATGCTTGTGTTGCATTTTTGAGCATATTTTGTTAAAGCAGTGGGTAGAAAAGAGTTATATTTTTACATGGAAAGGAAAACGTGTTCAGTACCCTACAGAGAGTATTTTTACAGTATAGCCAGGAACTGTATAGTATAAACTGTTCACATGCTTGCTTATATCCCTATGTCTCTTCATAAACACAGAAGCGTGGAATTTGAACTACAAATGGGTTAACAGAATTAATAAAATAGACCTAAAATGCTTTCTGAATTAGAGGCATTTATACTTACTGGATCCTCTGTAATAATACTGTAACAATAATCCATTAACCTCACAAAGAAGGATTTATTGCGTAAAGTGTTTGTTGTAGCTATGCATGACAAACAAAACTCTTCATCCTAGGGAGCATATTCATTGCATCCAATGTAGGCTGTATAATTCCACTAAGACCAACCTGGTTTGGCCAAGTCCTAATTTCAATAAACTGCCCCGCTTTTGTACTCCTAATTTTGTAATAATTTCTTCTTCCACCTCTGCTCCACTTCTACTTGTAGTCAAAATTAACGTTTTCTTTATAACTTAGTCCCTGTAAATGTGAACTTTACATTTAAAATGTAATCATAATAGAACATTAACCATAGAAGTTTAGGTTTGGAGTGCATCTTAAAAGATCACCTAGTCCCAACTGAGTCCTTGACTTTATTGCTTCAGACCCTTCCTATCAAACTGTAGTCAAATCACCAGTTATTCTGACTCGGTGGCATTTTAAATAATGCATACTTGTTAATTTGAGAACTGATTATTTGAATAAATAATCACTCTGAATCAGATTCTTTTACTATGATTCTTTACTTTCTGTTCTTTTATACTTATTTATCTATCTTCGCACACTCATTTCTGAAGTAAATCCCTCTACAGTCTACACAGCATTTTTACAGATTGGAGGACAGATTTCAAACTGTGTAGAAGTAGTGCCTTTTGTTTAGTGAATCTAGAGCATCTTCCTTGTGTCTTACGGGCACAGTGAGGATTCTGGCATTGGGTCCTCACCATAGAATAAGGCCTTGTTTTCCAGAGTCTCATGGGTTCGGATTTTGGGCAATGTATAGTAGTAAATGCAGTACAGCAAAAATAGGCTGCACTTATTTTGCTGAGTCCCTTTTTTTGTATTTTAAGTCTGTCACACAGTAAAGGTTGAAAGTATAACTGAAATGTGACTAGTGCAGGAATGCGACATCTTTGGAAAAACCAAAAGAGAAGCTTGTAAAATTCTGAATGGCACTGTACAGCAATCACTGACACAGGACATGGTTTCATGACTTCAGATTATACAGCCACTGAAAATTGTGCTGCCTATTCCTCTCCTCCTTTAGTGCTGGGGATCACAAGCTTTCAGTGAGTCAGATCTGCTTGCTAATCAAGATACAAGCCTTTCATTTCTCAGATTTGTTCTCTTGGAACAAGAAGCTGATGTGACCCATTGTGCAGCTACAGAGTTTCAGTGGTAGTGTGGTCTTGCATCTATTTAAGTTCACTGTGAAACTGAATATTGCCAATGGTGTGAAAACACGAGAGAAGATAGGTCACTAACATATTCTCAGTAACCAATTGGCCTAATTGCCACAAATGTATATAACTTTAGATGTGTCAGTTTTTCTCTCCTTTCTGCTATGGAGACAGGAGAAACACATCTTTGGAAGAGGAATCTGGTCTCGGGAACCAGGAAGATGCCAGGGAAGTTCTGTCAAAAGCATTTTGTGGTGCAGCAAAATGACCGATTAAAAGATTCATTGAAGTAGCACTTAGGCAAAAACTGACAGCATAGTTCCATTTTATTTAAAAATGAAATTTAAATCTTATTCTGATATTCAATGATAGGGCTGAAAGGGACTGGCTTGCAAAATATGGTCTAATTTAATTCAGATCTGATGTTATTGCTCAGCCTTTATAACTCACCCTCTCATGTGACTTGGCTGTTGGCAAGATGCACTTAGCTGGTCTCATTGTGAGGGTGATGTGGGAGCTTAGGAAGTCTCAGCTTTCTAAAGACCTGGAAAAGCCTCAAATAAGCTAACGTGAAACAGACTAACACAATGATGCGAGTTGGCTCTTCATATAGCCAGTCAGATACTGCTTAGTGCTTGACCTAAATGCAGCACTGTGTCTCCAGATTCCTTCAACAGTTACAGGATATCACCAACTTCTGCAAAAGACTGGGGAGGAGAGCAGGGGAAGAATGATACCTACTTGCCTTGTACTTTTTCCACAGTTGCCTTGCCACTGTCAGAGACAGGATAGTGGACTACATGGATCTCTGGTCCTGCTGTGTACACCCTGTGTTTTGTGCTCTGCAAAAGGTTTAAACACTGGGGCAGGAAGTAGGGAGAAAATGACTTCTGGCATAGCTGCAGGTGTTAATGACTTTCTAAGGTATGCAGTGGCAAGTATCCTTATGTTCTCACCCATGAATTTTCCTAGTATGTATCCTAGCCTGGATGCAGTTAGTAAGTTTAGAAAAGTTAAGAAAAAAATAAAATATTTGCTAGTATTGTTTTTCTGACAGTCAAAGAATAACTGCTGTAATGTGAACCTCGGGAGGTCTAGTCCACTCTCCTGCTGAGAGCAGGGCCAGTTAAGGCAGAGTGATCAGCACTGTGTCCAGTCAGGCTTTGAGCATCCATCTCTGACTCTCTCTCACACGTGGCACATGCAGTGTCTGGTGACAGCTTGTGTCCATTGCCTCTCCTTCTGTCACTGCACACCTCCAGGAAGGGTCTAGCTCCATCTGCTGCATATCTCCCATCAGGTAGTTAAGGTGGCTGTAAGGCCTCCCGCTTAGCCTTCATCTCATGAGGCTGAAGAGCAATTCCCACACCTGCTTCTCATGTCACATGTTCGGGTCCCTTAGCCATCTTGGTGGCTCTTCACTTGATTTGTTTCTGTCTTTCCTGTGCTGGGGCACCAGAACTAAACACAGCACTCCTGTTGGAATCCCACAAGTGCTAAACAGATGGGAAAAATTATTTCCTCTGACTCATTTCCTATACTCTTTCTTTCGGAGCCCTGTTCTTTTGTCACATGGACATGGTGTCGTCTCACGTTTGACTTGTCCTCTAGAAACACCGGGACCTTTGCTGAAAGTTGCTTTCTATCCAGATGACTCCCATCTTTTGCAGTTACTTGGGGTTATGCCATCCCAGGCAGGACTTTATATTTGTCTTTTCCAAACTTCACAGGACAGGTTCCTGTCTGCCCATTTCTGCAGCATGTCAGGTTCCTTCTGAACAGCAGCCCTCCACTCTACCAGATATGTGAATCAGTCTTCCTAGTTTAGTGTCACCTGCTCCTGTGGCTTGTCCAGCCCCAGTATTGACCCATGAGAAACATCACCATTTGCTGGGGACCAGCTGGGCCCTTAGTTTCTTTCTGATTATGCCCATTGTACTGAGGTGTATGGATCAGACGAGGCTGCAGGTAAAACATGGACACAGTAAGGTTGATGGAAACAAGGCAGGGTTTTTTTGTCTGATGGGACTGTCAGGTGGTCTGTGGAAACTTATGAAAATTAAATGGCTCCCAGTGATTGTCTGGCAGTAGAGCTGAGAAAAAAATGGAGGTATTTCACGGGAATGTGATGACAGCTTTGATATCTTTCCCTGCTTGTTCCAGTAAAATGGCTGCTCTGTTTCCCCCTTTATGTCAGATGTGTCTTACAGGAAGGTTATGGACACACAGGTATTCAGCACTGCAGCATATATCTGTGTGTGTATTTCTGGGTTAAATTTTCCAGTTAGACACCCCTTCATAGTTACCACTTTCAGCACACTGGATTTTTACCGATATATTTAAGAAGAGCTCAGGTTGGCCAGTCTGCACCAAGGATGGTTTCTGAATCACATCAAAGTGGCAAACAGTATTATAAATAACAATTAGAGCTAGACTTGAGCTGTAGATTTTGTTATTGTATTGTTCTGAAATCATGGAAAACGTACTGTTGAAAATCTGGGACCAATTAATAGGCAGTCTCGTTGCAGGAATTCCTGTGTGGTACAGAGTAGCAGGAATTAAACAAAGTTCTATGAAAGCCTGGAGATCCTGTAGTACAACCTACTTTGAACTGTGCCATTATACTAGGGCAATGTCTATATATGTTCAGCAGTGTAAATTCATAGAAGCATCACTTTTAGGAACTGTTTTTCAAAAAATAAACTGAACTCTTCTTTCTCAAAACTTAAGCGTTTCTCATGTGCTCATCTCAGTGTTAAAAAACAGTATTTCCTATAAAGTCAACTTGAAAAATATACTTTCTCTTTGCACTACTCTCCAAAATAATCTCAGCTGGTATTTTTGTTCATTTTGGTTTACAGATGTTAGCTGAATGCTGGTATAAAATGACTAATGATGGCTTCGGGTTTCTTTTTATGTTGTTTGTTGTTTTTTTTTTTCCAGCATACAAGGAGACCTGGATGCAGAAGCTGAAAAAATGAGGGTATCCCAGCAGGACTTAATTGCACTTAATGAATCTGTTTATACCCCAGATTCTGATGTAACTTCACCTGCTATCAATAGAAATCTCATCCAGAAGGCTGGCTACCTTAATCTTAGAAAGTAAGAATATTTTTGCTATCTGATAGTTTTGTTTAGTTGCTATATTTTTTTTTTTGGATCATAGAATCCTCAGGTAATGATTTTGTGGCTCCTGAATCAATGTGGTAGTTCTACTCTTCAGCCCCTGAGTGTATCTGTCATCTTTGGAAATGTGTTTTAGAATCTTAAGCCAAAGTAGAGGCATTTGAGACTATTTTCTCAAAAACGGAAGTTTACTTCTGGTTGAATTCACCTACAGGAATAATTTCCTGCATTAAAGTGGCTAAAATTTAGAAACTGATGGGGCTGGATTCAGACTGTCCCAGATCTTAGGACTAAAGAGGACATAGTATTTACAAAAATAAACAGCTATTTTTTGTAGTTACTACATATTTTCATAAATTACCACTTTTACATAAATAAAAGCCTTATGGACAATGCAAGTGTGTAATTTTGAGTGTGTACCATATGTAGAGTTACCTCTACAGATTTCCCAAACAAAATATTCATCAACTTCTGCAGGAGTTACGTATATTGGTGGCATATAGTAACCCTATTTGTGTGATTGATTAAATACCAGTTTGTTTGACTAGTAATTCTTTCGTTGTGGGTGGACATTTATTTATTTCTCATAGTATTCTACGAGCTGGATTGCAGTATAATAGGACTCCATAGCTAGGGAGGAGATGGTCTCTGAGATACTATTTGCAGAAGAGCCTTTTTTAAATTATGATTCTCTGTGCTGAAACTGCTCATGCTGCTCTTCAGCTTGAAAATAGTTGTTTTTTTTTAAATCCAGCTTCACAGAGTCACAGAATCATTTAGGTCAGAAAAGACCTCTGAGATCATCCAGTCCAACCTTTGGCTGATTAGCACCTTGTCAACTAAACAGCTTAATAGTATTTTATGTCAGTTGCTCAATACTCTTTTATTCCTTAAATAGAAAGTACTGTTTTTAACTTGGATGTTTGTAATTTAAATGAATTCTTCATCTTTCATTAAGGATTAGTCTTTGCTAGGAACCAGGTGCTGCATTTTGTTCTTAACAGAGATCCATCATGAACAAAATTACAGGGTGAACATAAAGTTCTGATGAGCATCATGACATGTTTGCAGTTTCATACATGTTTGGAGTTATTTCTAAATAATAATGAGTCTTTATCACTGCATCTCTTCTCCAGTAAAACAGGTCTGGTGACTACAACTTGGGAAAGATTGTATTTCTTCACTCAAGGTGGCAACTTGATGTGTCAGCCAAGGGGAGCAGTAGCTGGAGGATTGATTCAGGACCTGGACAACTGCTCTGTTATGGCTGTAGACTGTGAAGACAGAAGATACTGCTTTCAGATCACTACTCCTACAGGAAAAGCGTATGAGACAGGTTTTATTTGAGGATAGCCAGTCACACCTACCCCTTCAGATGCTTGTTCATGTAAAACAGGCTTGGTATAGTAGTAAGCTTTTGTGGGTTTCTAGAAGGGTGTTTCCAAATTAAAAGCATGTTCCTTCCAATCCTCGCCCACAACTGCCTGTACAGCACATGTGTTATCTTTTAGCTGCAGTTTATTCATGATTTTTGTTCCTCTGATGGAAATAGGTACAAAGCTTGGTGATGTTATTATAAGCCCTGGAGTCCACTATTAGCACTTACACACTATGCTTGTATTCTAGGGGTATAACCCTTCAAGCAGAAAGCAAGAAAGAATATGAGGAGGTAAAAATATTTTCTTAATGTAGTTATTGTTGTATACAAGTGAGCTTGAATAGTTCAGTTTCACTTTTCACTTCCAGTGGATATGTGCCATCAACAACATCTCCAGACAGATCTATCTCACTGACAATCCAGAGGTGGGTGCTTGTTTCCATCTTTCGGTCTGTTCCTTCCAACTTGCCTTCCCCTTATTCTTTCCATGGTAATGTGAAGTATGTGTGTAAAAGAGCTGTTCTATCTTGTGCTCGTAGGCAGCTGCAATCAAGCTGAATCAGACAGCCCTGCAAGCAGTGACTCCCATTACCAGCTTGGGGAAAAAGCATGAAGTTAACCACCCCAGGTAACGTTCTCCCTTGCACGTGTGCAATTGTAGCAAGCCTGGGGCCAAGTGGTCTTAAGACATCAGGATTGTCATTGACACCTGTAGGCACAAGTCCAAGTTTGTGCTGGTAATGCCGCTGTGAATATGGGCACTGGTGGGCAGGGAGACAAATATACCAGCATTTACTTTTTTCCTACGTAATATCTGGTTAAAAAAACCCAAACAAACAAATAGAGATTTTATTAGAGTCCTCAGTAACAGATCAATAGGAAAATATCTTATTTATGTGTTTGTATAGTAATTCAGTCCTGCTTTGGATTTTTGAATAATCTCGTCTCCCTTCCAGAGCAAAGATAGGGTGTCCCTGACTGATTGAAACGTTTTATTTTTTTTTCCCTTTTCCACTTTAGGCAGAATGTAAAGAATATGGAAAATGATAAAATAATTCCCAGTGAAGCAGCAGGCATTCAAGATTCCACACAACTCATTGCTCCTGGAACACCAATTCAATTTGATATCGTATTGCCTGCCATGGAATTCTTGGACCAGAATAGAGGTGGCAGGTATGGCCAGAGACAGTGATTAATCACTTTAACAGTGTGGTTTTAGGAGAGAAGATAAAGTACTGCAGCATGCGTTTGTGGTGACCAGAATCTGTAATTAAAGCTTTAATTCTCATTTCATAGGCGTGCAAACCCTTTTGGGGAATCTGAAGACAGCAGCAAAGACGAAGAGGAAGGTCAGTGCTGCTTTTTCCCAGATAAAATTAGTCAGGATTTTAGGCTGTCAGCTACCCAGTGTTTCTTAAGGAAAGCACCTGACACCACGGAGCAGTGGTAACAGATAGATATCAGAAGCCAGTCTTTTAAACAGTGCTACCTGTGAAAACAAACACCTTTTTTCTTGACAGTCCAAGCTGTATTCCAGATTAGGTTTATTTAAAATACTCAAAACAATTTTGTTTGCTTTTCTTTTGTCTTCTTTTTTTTTTATTTAAAGTAGCTTTTGACTTCTTTAGAAAAAGGGTTGATGGGACTGTATTATAATTTGTTGAAGTTTGAGGCTGCTTTGTAAGCCATTCCTTACTGATGTGTACTCTGAGATCCACAACGTCAATCTCTCCGAGGCCCAGCATAATAACACTCCTCCCAGTGACATGCCAGTAAAAGACAACAGTTCTGACCTTCCCTGAGGATGTGTAGGGCTGGGCCCTGGCTGTTCTCACCTTTGTGGCAGTCACAAGCACTCTCTCGAACTCATGGCCCCGTCAGAAAACTACTCACAGAACCAATGCAGAACCTACTGATGTGAGCAACCCCCCTGCACATGCTGTCCCACTGAGAGTTAGGCTGGCTGCAAGGTGCAGGCAGAGCTGTTGTGGCCTTTGTGTCACCTTCACAGGAGCTGCTTCCCTTTGCTCACCATCATGTAAAGGGAACCTAATAAATGATGGCTTTGCTGCATAATGGGTGGTTAAAGTCTTACCCTGACAATCAAGGAGCAAGGGAGGATTTAATGAAAACCTCATTGGACCCAGCTGTGTGGAAGGTCAGACGGACAGATGAAAGTGAGGAATGTAGGAGGCTTACAGTTTAAGAGCTAATTTGAGGGGAGCCGAGGCCTTGTGCACAGTCATAAACTCATCACAGTGTATGTGCACCTGATAAATAGGCAAGGGAATTTTACTAGCTACTCAAGTAAAGCAAAAAGGACCAGTTATACTTTCAAGGCTCCCAAGCAACTGCAGTAATTTCCTTCCCCACCTCCACACTGCTGCCTGTTAATGCACTGTTTAAAACTGGGTCAGGGCACTGTGTGGCTCATGGCAGGAAGCCAGTACTTACAACAGTCACCAACCACAGGCTTACTGTTGAATTTCCAAAGTGAATAAAATAATTCCATTCATAACTTGAGCTACTGGAAAATTGAAGTAGCACAGTGAAGAAAATCATGCCTTTTGTCTTCCAGATTCACTCCTGCAGCAGATGTTTGTAGTTCGGTTTTTGGGATCCATGGCTGTTCAAACAGATGACACGTGTGAGGTGATTTATGAAGCTATGAGACAAGTGTTAGCTGCTCGTGCCATCCATAACATATTCCGTATGACTGAATCCCATCTCATGGTCACTAGCAAGAACCTGAGGTACTGTAAAACTTCTTAATTTGGCAACATTCTGTTCCCTTTATACAACCTGTGTAATGAAAGTAATTTTGGTTTTGTTTTCCCAAGACCCACATCCTTTAAGGAAGCAAGACCCCAGAGTCACTTTACTTAGAAAAAAATGTATCTTTTCTTACACATTCTCCTGACTAAGATGTAAGAACATCCTACCAAATTTTAGGGGATGCTATGGGACTAGAAGGCCCCACAAAGATTCAGAACAAGTAAAAGACAATGGATTGGAAGAATCTCTTTTCCTTATGCTGTCCTATTGTCAGTGTGGACACTGCAGAATGTGGAGATACCAGACATTCCCTTTAGCTGGGGGCGTGTTTATGTCCCTCTGCAGTATGTGTTAATCTGTGCCCTCAGGATCCTTTTTGAGTGAGTGATGCAGAAAGATGCTCTGACCTGTGCACGTCAGGCAGCAGAGAGTCAGGGTCTAGAGCTAAACCTTGCCAATCACAGATAAAGCATCTGATTGTGGGCATATGTTTCCTCATCTGTGAAACTTCTGTAGTGACTGCCTTTCTATCATAAAGCCCCTTGAAATTACCATGAATGACTCTAAAATATTTTTCTTTTTTTTTCCCCTGCATGTAATTGTAGGTTAATAGATCCTCAAACCCAAGTTACACGAACAAGTGTAAGTAAATTTTCTTTCTGAATCTGGTTTCTGACTGACTACTTGGTCACATGCACTTGAGCTCTTGACCAAGTGAATCATATGCTGGTTAAAACAAATAAATGATTTATTTTACTTTTCCAGTTTGAACTCAACACTGTGACACAGTTTGCTGCTCATCAGGAGAACAGGAGACTGATTGGCTTTGTGGTCCACCTCACTGAGACTCTGGGAGAAGAATCCATGAGCGCGTATATTTTTGAGAGCAACACAGAAGGGGAAAAGGTTTGTATAGCATTAATAAAATACTTTATTTAGAAAACAGGTCTTTGGCTTCTTGGCTTACACATTTGGGAAACAGTGCTGTGGAAGCATGAGAAACTCAATTTCTTGCCAAGAAAATGTGTTAACATGCAAGCCTTTAATGGCTTGTGTCTAAAAAGGTCCGAATTTACAGATAATGCAGCAGCGTGTACAACAAGGAAGAAAGGATGGGATTGCTAATACCAGTATTAAGAGAGGGGACAGTGTGCTGTCTAGCACAGCACTAACGAAAAGGAATGCCAGCTGTGTTGAGACAGGTACATCCAAAGACAAGACAGCCATACTGTGCTATCACCATGAGGTGTTTGCTGGGTGCCATAACAACAGAAATATGGAATGAGGTGGAGAATTTTTGTCTTAACAAACAGTAACAGACTTGGATGCACTCCTTCAGGTTTGGAAATGGAAGTTTGGTGAATAAAACTAAGTGAGTTGAGTACAAAGACTTACCAGCCTCAGTGAGATTTGAATAACCAAGACAGTTTTATTTTTCTGTCATTAGCAAAGTGAATTGGTAATCACCTCTGCTTTTAGGCCTGGATTTGAGACTAAGTCCTAATTAAGGAACAAAAAAACAAACCAAAACTGAACTGAACTATACATATATTTCTTCTTTTTAGGTTTGCTATGCCATTAGCTTGGGGAAGGAAATCATTGAGGCACAGAAGGTAAGTTTGTTTCATTCCCCATGTCTGTGTGGTGACACATCGTGTTGTACTTTTTGGGTGCACCATCCAGCTGCCTCTGGTGTGCATAAGAAAAAAGAACTGCAACTTCTCCTAATGAAAAAGTTTTGCAGACATTATTTTTGCTGTGTCAGATAAACTTAGTTTCACAGTAACATGATTTGAGATAAGATGTGCCACCCCAAACCAAATTCAGAACTATACAAATTCAGTTGTTCATCTTTGAAAGAAAGCTGTGAGTGAAGTTTTAAAAAAACCAGACCAACTCTTTGGGATGAAATGTAAATCACACACTGTGCTGTTTCACTTTTAGAAACTCATATTCTTTCCTCCCTTAGGGATGAAAATTGAAGTGGTTTTCCACTTAAAACAAATGGCAAAGTTACCTGCCCCTTGCAGATACATTTTATCTATATCGACATTACACTAATACATTAGTATTTGCTATATATTTTTGCTACTAAAATTTCAGACCAAGTTGGGGGATGATTTTTTTAGTGACAGGCAATAAGCATGGGTATAATAAATAAATTTGTTAGACAGTTATTTTTCTCATTGTTTTTCAGTAAATAAACAGCAGCAAAATAAAGGCTCAAAATTAGTATTTTTTTGTCTTATATACTCAAGGAGTGTCTTACTTAAAAGATATTTTTCATATTTCAAATGTTTTGAATAAAAGCAGTCAAAAAACAAAAGTTGCAAAACCTTAGCAAGAAGTACTGGAAATACAGGGAAAGCTGTATGCTCCCTCAAGGGCTGCTGCAGCCTGCTGACCTCTCTTCTTCATCTTCAGGACCCAGAAGCATTAGCTCAGCTAATGAAGTCTGTGCCATTAACAAATGATGGAAAGTTCATGCTTCTGAACGATCTGTCAGAAGAGGATGGGACCATGCATGCAGGAGGGGAGGAATCGGAAGCATAACAAGCTCCTGTCGCTTCCTGCAGCCTGTGCAGGAGCAGCAAAAGCAGGGAGCTGTTTCACAAGAATCTCTGGTTTTCAGTCACCTGCGCACACCCGGGGCCAGCTTCTCTTTTCCTGCTAGAGAGCAAGACGGCGTCTTTGCAGCAGAGTTCCCTCTGGATTTGCAGTGGAACGACAGCAGGACTTGGCCTTCAAGGCATTTTGCATTTGTGAATGTGTAGGGTTTAGCTGTGTCTGGGGAGCTGACAATCTTCAGGAATGTTTCGGCACAAGCCCCTCGCTGCTGGTAGGAGAGCGCAGCTGTCAGCCACCAAGGGGTAATGGCATTTCTTCACACACACAGAGCCAGCAGCCTCCAATTCCACTGAAATTTGTGTGAGCTGTCAGCTCCTTCAACAAATAATCAGGCCTCAAATTTCCTACCACAGTCAATTTTCATAGTTTGCATGATTATGTGCATCTGAATGAAGGTTAAAAATGCACTATCTACTTTATTTCAGATGAAGTTATTTTTAGTCTAGTTTAAGTGTAACGAGTTTGTGTTAGCCTATTTACAAAACAATTTGTTAAACGCTAAATTTTTCCTATTAATATAATCTATTTTTATATTGCATCTAGAATAAGCTTACAAAACAAATCTAAGTGCCTACTCTTACCTTCACAGGGACCACACTCACATTCTGTAATTAAGTAATGGACATAATGTACCTCCTTGATTTATTATTCTAAATACCACTGACATGCAAACCTCAGAAGCAAACAGCAAAAGTGGCATGGTAGTAGTGTGCAGTTTTTCTTAATGTTTAAGTTGGCAGAGATGGTAATAGTAGGACAAATAAGTACTTTTATAAGAAGCCTTCGTATTTTTAACATTGTTGTGACATGCAGCAGTTGAGTCTACCAGCAATCCTTTGTTTAAAGAAACTGAGCAATAAAATGTTAGATCTAAGTCTACAATGTATTGACAAGTCTCATAATACCTTTCTGAGATTTGGCTAGTAAGTTTATGTTTTTCACTCCTGAAAACATGAGCAACTGTACTTTGCGAGAACAAATAAAAATGAACTAAATAAACAGCTGTTATTTGGGGGAAGTAGTGTAATCTGTAGCATAGTTTGTATTAATCAAAATGAGGTTTCTAGAAAAAAATGGTTGAAATTCCTCCAACTTAATTTAACTCTTCTGGTCACTAGGAGACTCAGTTTTATATAAGGAGAACCTGTGCAACAGTATCCAAAAGATCCCAGTTTGGAAGTGTTTGATGTGGAACAAATTAATTAACTGGTTACTGAATGTTTAAAAGAACCCTTGAAGAAACCTGTTAGTAACTGACACAAATACTTTTTTATAAATAAAAGTTGAGCTGTCTTATTAAAAAAATTAACACCTGCTGAACTAGTGTTACTGAAGACACTAAGAGTGAGGTTCTCAAAATTGCATTTATTAACACAGTTTTATGTACATGATGTTCTCTACTCACAAACCAAAGAGACTTAAGTAACAAAATACCCTTTTGTACAATGAGTTAGGAAACATTAAGTATTACATTTGGTCCTTTGTACCTGAGAAGCTGAAAACAGCTGTTGATGGATATCTGATGAAACTCAAATTTACTTCTGGTTACAGACTGCATTAGGACTTCCAGACTCTACCCTTCAGCACCACCCCTTTGCACCAGCCGGGCACTGCTGGGGCCATCACCAGTCACAGCAAATGCCTTGATCTCAGGGCTGGAGGGGAGGTGGGTGGCCCTGCTCTGCTCCCCCAGCCCATATCCTGTGAGGGGAACGGGTAAGGCAGCCCGAGGCTCCTGGCACAAAGGGCACAGCACAGTGGGAAGGAGGGTGCAAGACCTCCAGCAGAGCAGCTGCGGCCACCTCCACATGCAGCAGCCTTGGCACAAGACTGAGCACACGAGGGTGGCAGCTGCCCTCTGGGGGAAGAGAGCCTGGCCCTCAGCATGTTCTACCCCTGTCCTGAAGGAAAAGAAAAAAAACCCTAGGGATCTGTTTTATGTACCTGCAACACCTCATCATTCTCGCTTCCATCACCCCTGGGAATTTCAAGTTAGCATGTTTGGTTTGGTTCAGGGGATTTTTTGGGTTAGCTCTGTCATCTCATCTCCGGCTACATGACCCATCAGGGTCCAATTTGGTCCTGTAACTGGAACAGGAGGGCAAAAGCAATGAAAAGAGTAGCACCACAGCATGAATTTTGCACCCTTTCCATATCCTCATGGGGAGAATATAGGATGTAATGCAATTCAATGTCACATTGTGGGGTGTGACATCCAAGCCTGGGACCCACCTCAAATTTCACATGAGGAAAGTCTTGCTGCTACATGACAAAGAGAAAAGGAAATACAAACTACAGTCCTGTATTAGCAAGAATAGCTCTATTATCACTGTACATGCTTGTGTATGTATACATTTTGCCACAGAGTACACATTCAGGTCTCCCAGATTAAACAAGCTTCTATGAAAATGGGCTGTCTTTCCTCTAGAATTTCCATCACCAGAGCCACACATGAATTTGTTAACCACAACACATTAAGACAGTGCTCAGTTCACCTTACGTTCAACTGCAAAGTCTGACCTTTCCAAGATAGTGTTTTTCCAAAACAAAAATAAAAAATGGAGAAGGGAGGACAGAAGTGCGGATTAGAGTGTGGGTTGTGTCTTAACTGTACCCAGCTACCCAGCAAGGCCAGCCTGGGGAAATGAACACCATCTCTATGTGATGCTGCTGCCGCTGTGGAAGAAGGAAATGTAGTGCTTGGCCATTCCCCCCCAAGAACTTATGTGACTTCAGATGAGACTATGGCAGTATGTGCACAGCAACTGCAACAGTATGGAAAGCAGCAGCGAGAATGCTGATCTTGGCAGTGCTACTGAGTGTTCAGTGCAGGCACAGTTTGGTCAAAAAAGAAAATGTACACAAATTAAAAAAAAAAAAAAACGTATCAAAGTAAAAAAGCAAAAATATAAATCAAGTAATGCAGCATTGTTTAGGGCAGTTATAATGAATTAAAAATAAAACCTTTAATGAGCCCAGCTGATTTCAACAGTCCATGAAGCTTCTGTGTCATGTTTTCAGAACCAACAAATGGAACTTTCATATCAGTCTGGTCTTTCCAGTTGTGACAAAACATTCATCCTTGCTGTCTGATTGTTGAAGTGATGGCAGGAAAGGGTGAATCAGAAGTACATCAGGAATTGTCTTAACCAGTGACCCAAGAGTGGGTGGAACAATTTGAACCATTAAAACAAGTGTTAAAGCAAGTGTGGTCTAATACAGTTAGGAGTGCCAAAAAACCCCAAAGATACTTCTCAATTGGACTGACTGGAGTAGGTTATTGTAGTTAGTAAGACCTAGAAGTGTTTTATGTTCTGGGAGATTAAAACACACCTATATCTTTTAATGAAAGTGGTGTTTTCTTTTAAGCTAAGTCTAGCTACTTAAGTCAGGAATCTGAGTAACTCTTGCACAATCTAGAACCACTATGTGCAGGCATGAGCAGATGTTGTATCGAGTTCTCACAGTGTTCAGCAGCTTCTGAGCCTGCAGTGCAATTATTGTTAGTAAAGAGGCATGTAAGACTGTATGAACAACACAGACAGTACAACAGACCTACAAAGGCTGGAAATACAGAATTGAGGCTGAAACTTGCAATTAGGCACAACTTATTCATGAACTGTAAGATCACTTAATAGTTACAGACACCCATCACAGTGTCTGGTCATAAAAGGAAGAGCTGATTGTGGTTCTGTCTTGGCTCTGGATTTCCTTACTTCTGTGGATGCAAATCAGACCTTCGGTATGAAATGAGAAGTAATTTGTCATGTTAACTTTTCTGGTTTTCTCATTCTTTGATAAAGGGGTAAAAACAGCAGGGGAAAATAAATGCCTGATAGGATCCTAAGTTCCCAGAATACAAGTACTATCTATTGTAATAATAAGCGAGTTTGGAATAAAACAGCAATAAGGGCATCCCTTTTGTGTAATAGATTTAACATACATCCACAACATACACTGTTAAACCTACAGTGTAATCTGTGACTGCGTTAAATGCAGCTGGACTGGATAATAACATGTCTGAATTATTGTTTGGACAATGGATACACACAATATCTTGATTCCATTATTTTTTTCTGGTTGAAGAGATGCACCAGTTCAAATATTGGACCAACAGCTAGGAGTTTGTTTTTTTTAATGTTATGTTAGAGATGCAAAAATGCATCCAGAAATTAATACGGGTTTTTTTAATCTGCACATCTGTACTTTAAAATAATACCTCCAAGGGCAATATTTTATATAATCATTTTCAATTTAAAGAAAGTGCTGTAAATAACAAACTCCTGAAAAATAGGAGTTTATACAAGAAATATAGACAAACACAGACCTAGCCTCACTGGGTGCTAGTATACTACTGTACATTTTCTCTTGGATTTAACAAAGCAAGTAAATCAGCTCTAGTGCTTTTATCCCTATGGAGTGTTACTGATGATGACAAGAACAAGAATTATTTGAGTAAGTAATCACCACTCGTACCAGCCATGTCATTTCACAACAGGCTCTGCAGGCGTAGAGCTGGAAAGATCTCCATTGCTTGCTTTACCAGATTCTTCTAGAAAAACAAAAAATAGAGATGTGGATCATGTTTCACATTTTAGTCAACACAACAAAAACCAAATCCTAGCATGTGTATATTATGACGTTGTCTTAACAACACTTGATGCAGTATACCATGGTCAGCATATGTAAACTGACCCTACAGCACAAAAGGTCCTGGCTGGCCCTATGAAGAAATCCATATTTGGGGTGAAAGGTTCTGCAGTCAGCAGTACTTGTCTAAAAGCTACATATATGTGCTCACACATTTTGCAGAGTCCAAATCCAAGTGTCACAGCAGAAGAAAAAGATATTACAGTGCTTAAAAGTTTCCACACTGGTACACATTTCAAGTTTCTCTCACTGCAAAACATTTCTTGTGGAATTGAATGGGTATTACAGCAGTGAATATTCATTCTAAAATATGATTCAGTAACTGATGTTCTACAGAATGCTCTCTACAGACACCAGAGTAGCATGTCTATTCTGACCACAATGCTTGGAGTTGTTTTTGGGTTTTTTTGAGTCGAATGATTATTTAGGCAACTTCACTGAATATGATCAAGTATAAATGCACTGAAAGACTTACAAATTGCTGAAAGATTTTTCTTTGCAAACCGTTTTCCTACTGCAGAAAAAACCCTGATCTTTTCCTCCAGTGACTGTAATCTCACGTGTCACTTGTGTCTTTGTCAGAACTACAGTGGAAAATGATCTAATTCAATTTTTAATACACTTCTGAGTTTCTAAGTAACTTGTGATTGAACTGCATTTCTGTATCTTAACCCCTAGGACCACTCATTTCTTTGGAAAGACTTTCCCATACCTGAGAGAAAATTTCAGAATTCATGAGGGAGAAAGTATAAGCAAGAATAATGAATGCAAAAGATCCCATGCTAACTAGTCAAGAGACCATAACACCAATTAAGGTCTTTACTCTTTGAATATATAGCTCAATGGGAGACCAAAACATATCAAACATCTGAATGCATATAGTAAATGCATCATTAGCCTATGTAAGTTGAAAAACAGCTGGTAAACAGCATGTGAAACACCATGTTATTTCACAGGAGCCAAGGTTGTACAGAAAAGGCTGTCATTGTCAACATCGGTAACTGAGGGGGTCAGTATGATGCCGAAGTTCCTGAATTTAATATTACCGCAAGTATGCAATTCTCCCTATCCTAGATTTTTTGGGGTTTGTTGGGTTTTTTTATGGTGTTGCTTTTTTTCCACAGCCCAGAAGCCCCATCTGAAATTCACTTGTTCCAAGCAAGGCCTTCATGGGCTGTCCTTGATTTCTCAATCACCCTTGACCCCATAAAATCCCCTTCTGGAATACTGAATCAACCCACTAGTAAGAAAGCAGCTTTGGAAAAAAGAAAAAAAAAAAGCACCTTCCCTACTAAGGCCCACACTCTCATGAGCCAAAATGTTCTATATGTAGCATTTGCTCACCTTCTTTTTCTTTCTTTTCCTGGCTTTCTTCTGCTGCAGTTTTATCTGCTCTGAAAAAAATTCTTGCACTACTTAGCGAGAAATAAAGGAGTTCAAATTCCTAAGGGAGAAGATGAAGAAGAGCATCACAAGAATGAATTTGCAGACAGATACCAATGGGATTTTTCAGGAGCATTGTAGGCAACTAGATTTCAGTATCTAAATAATTTAAATGCTCTTGGGGAAAAAGAAAAAATCAAAATCTTTCTCCTTTCATACCTTATTCACCTGCATTTTACAAAGCAAATGTCAGGCTTTCCTTTAAAGGGCAACTTAAGCAAAGCAGCATCACTGCAATAAATCTGTCACTAATCTACTGAGGCTGAAAATGAGGGTTGTGGCAGCAGTGAGACCTTGCAGCAACTTGCTCGTGGAAAATCATGCAAGTCAGTAATTCAAATGACCACAACACCTTGATCAGTTTCTGAATAAGGTTCAGTGATGTGGTTTTTTAACAGAGGACCAAACATAGTGCACACTCCTGGGAATCATGAAATATACAGGGCTTCATCTATTTCAACAACAGATGAACTTTTAAAGAATGTCATCATGGGCTGTATAAATTGCCAACTACGGATTTGTCCTACAGCCTCTCAAATCAAGAGAGGGAAAGCACCACACCACAGATGAAACCTGAGCTGCTAGGCTTCAAAATTCAAATGCATCTTTCCTCTATTTCACAGCTAATGCATCATTCAACTTAGCAGCTCGGAATTAACACACAGGCAACTCTGTTACGTAAAATCTTTTTATAAGAAACTTAACCAAAAGGTTCTTCTCTCCTATTTAAGCATTTAGAATTTAGTTGCATTAGATTTCAAACTTCATAGGACAAAGGATTCCAACCAACCAGGTCTTCCCGCTCCACTCAAATATCACAAACACTGAGGACAACCCCTTCAGATCACACACCTCAAGTGTTTATACTCTTTTTGCATTGTTGCTGTAGATAATGCTTTGGGTTTTGCTCTCCATAAAGCTCCATCAGAAAACAGATACCTGATTTGTGACAAGTAAGTGCTGAACTCAACACAGAACAGATATTGTATCAGAACAGGTGCCAATGCTGTACCTGTAAACAGACTTCCAGTCGCTTGTGGGTAAGGTTCATCGTTTGTAGTAGTTTTTCATCTTGATTAGTGGACTGCACATTCTGTTGCTTAGCTACTGCTCTTATTTCCTTCACATACTTCTCTCTAACAGACTGGAACCAGTGCAGAGAATCAAACTCCTGGTATTGATCCAAAAGCTTCAGAATGTAAGCCACACCTAGTCATTAACAAACCATGTACCAAAGTCAACATGCAATTTGCAAAATGTTGTGTGAACATCTTTAATGGATCAGCCTAAAATGACAATTCCTACACAAATGTAATTTAACTTGCAATTAATTTACAATTAAATCTGTCAGGGAAAAAATCACAAAGAACAAGCTTCAATTTTTTAAACTCTCACAACTCTGAATACTTGTATTCCGTCTCATCTGGCTGGGATCCACAAGCTTTGAAGGAAATTTGGAATCACCAATATACAATAAAACTGTCTAATCCCATACACAACTATTCCATGCTCAGGAGATTCTGAACACAACCATAACCCTCAAATCCACTGTGCTAAAGCCAAGAGAAATCAAATTTAAGTTGTGGAATTTTTAATTATAGGAACAGAAAAAGTATAAACAGATCTTTTCTCGCAAATATCCTTTATGCTGGTTTACCCAAAGGCTAAGGAGTGTGCAGCAACTTACCCATGGCAAACCCATCATCAGTGAAAGCTGCTCCACTTTTGTTCTTCTTATTCAATTTCTCCTTGCAACTGATTGAATGCTCTACAAAATTGACAGTCTGAAAGAGTGAAAAGTTGTCTTGGAATCACAAAGAGAGACTCACAAATTTCACATGGCATTCACATACATGCTACTACATATGAATGTAATTGCATGTCCAAAGCTGTGCTAATTGTGTGGCACATCTTTAGGCATTTTTGTATGAAAACATCTTTTTCTAGATTTTTTTTTTTTTTTTTAAAGAAAGTAAGTGCACCTTTGGAAAACATTTGCATATGCGTAAGTGAAAAAAACCCACTAAGGTAGATCTTAATGTTCACAGTTCTTGTCAGATTCTATTACTTCACATTCTCTTGGTGATTACTAGAGGTAAACAAATGAACACATAAAATATAATTAAAATAGTCAAAGTTCCTGGAAAGTTACTGTTTAGAAAACAGCAGAAATATTTAAATAGTCTTAAATTTACAATGATGCTGAACAATAGATTCAGGTAGTAAAATCCAGTGACTGGTATGTGTTTGTATACAATAACTACTCTTGAGACATGGAAATGTGAGTAAATTCTTGAAAATGTATGACAGTTTCAAGTTTAACTACACTGAAATTATTTTTAAAACTAAAATGGATAGTATAGTCTTGAAACTATAATCATCAGAAAAAAACTCCTCAGAAGAAAAGAAAAAAGAACAGAAGTATTTGTCATGAGCCTTTACTTTTCCTCACTTCTATGACTTACCTGTCCTCTCACAGTCTTAAGTTTATGGATCATTGACACTACTCAATTAGTTTCTAAAATGGGATGTTGCACATCAATCTGTCTAGGTCATTTTGGCCTTCAAACTGAACTGCTTCCAAATGCTCAGAATGTTGGACTCAAGAGTGCATCACCTCCATTTAGCTGGACTCTTTCTCAGCAAAGCTTATTAGTAAGAGCACGTCCAACTGCAATGGAGAAGGCTCCAGTTTTACTGCATTAGAACAAGACATTAAAAGATGCTAAAGATGCCCAACAAGATGCAGAACGAGCAGACATATAAGGGAGCTAAAGAACATGTTTGAAACTCACTTGGCTTCTCCAAATTTCATTCAAGTAGAGGAAGAAGTTTTTAAAGTTACCTTTTGAGTACTAGTACATAAATTGAGGTAAACAAAATATGGCTCTGGACAACTATCAACAAAACCTTTGTCTTTTTCTAGATTTTGATCAGGAAAGAAAGTAGAATGTGATAGTCAGGAGTCTAATACAAAATATTTAAACACAAACCTCATCTGATGCATTTCTTTAAAGTAAGTCCTGGTGCAATGCAAATACTCACCAGGGGGGGAACAATTATGTAGAAGTTCCGCAAATGCATATTCTTTGGACTGCGGAATTCCGGAGCAAATACATCCACAAGCATTTTGAAGTACTCTGTTCCTTCTGCAAAGTTACGAGTGAGGTCACTGAGTACAGAGTCCAACTGCCTGCAGAGGACAAACAACTTGGTTTCTGCTGGGCATTTCTTTGTGTAGTTGTTTCTGGGGATAAGAATCCTCTCTTCACTCATTGCCTACGCCCACAATCCATTATTTGGAGGAGTACCCTTCCCCCACAGCCAATTTGAATCACGTTTCTTGATTTAATTTTCTCAAAAAAAGGTCTATAAATAGAATATTTGCATCTTTTTTACCTGAGGCCCTCAACATTCTAAAAGTAGAAATCACACGGTGACGAAAGCTTGTCAGCCTTCGAACAATGAGGATTTCATCAAGAAAACAGGTTCTAACAGTCTGTTGGTATAAATGCCACTTCACGTTTTCAAAACAACTGCTGCTGTTTTCTCTGCTTCAAAGCAAATGTTTTTGCATAAAGGCAGCTGAACTTTTAACACACACACACAAATGAAATTAATAGCTGCATTTATAAATATAAAATTACAATTCTCTCATCCCATCCTTGCCCCAGACATCAAAGGCTTGATGTTAGTGTACCTTGCTGCTCTTTGTGTTTCTTCTGAGAGTCCTTCTTCTTTCACCAGCTCTTCAAAGTTAACAATATCCTCCAGATCAGGAACAAACCTGAAAACTTACTGTTTGTTAGGATTATGCTATGTTCACTGATGTATCTACCCTAATTTACAAATTAGTTAATCTTCTGGGCCTGAACTACTTACTTTAACTTGTATCACATCTGCCATACCATTTTCATCCAGGCACTATTAATCTCACTTCTAAATACATATACACCATTATTTGTACTTCTGCTTTTACTGGGCTACCATCTCTTCCCTCTGTTTTTGGATGCCCTTAATAACTCTAGGTTACTATTATTTGCAAGAAAACTTAACTATTTCTTACTATCTTGGAGTCACTACATTTTGATGACCTTCTATAAACACAGACAACATCTACACAGAAAAAAGCATCAAAGAAATACTTTTTCCAAGTTCCTCAACGCTTGTATTATTTTTCTTTAATATACCCTTGAAGCGATTAACATCAGAAATTACTGATTCAGTTAAGGACTAATGTCTTACACATACATTCTATTCACTTTTTTTGTCTTTCCATAGAATTTACTTTTAGTGGTTTATGGCAATGATTGCACAGTTCTGAATTCCAGCGCTATCTGATAATTCCACTTCAATTAAGGCATATAAGTAGACCTTTTCAAAATTTATTGGGAATGGGTAAGAATATAGGAAATATCAACATGAATAGGGAGCAAAGGAATGAGGAGGAGCAAAAAGAAAAATTAAGTATTTGTGGAAGTACCTAATTGCACTACTACAGCAGTGAAGTCCACCAGATCTTATCATTCGTACATAACCCATTGCATTGCCTTTAAAAACAAGAGAAAACAAAGAAGAAATTTGCAATTACTTAAATACACACACTCTTCATAGTTCCTATAAGCTCTGAAATGTAAACTAATATAATGCTTCAGCTGGGTATATGATCGTTTTTTGAAACACATGAACTAACAGACTATGTTTTTACTAGAAAATACACTCAATATTGGACAGTCAGTTCCAGTAACAAAGAACTGAAAAGAGAACAGGAATCTATGCAAGCTGTAACTATATTCTGGATAAAGACATGCAAGGAGCATTTCTGTCTAATTGGATGAAAGCTTTTATTTAACACGGGCTACAAGTGAACTACTTTCCATCTGACTGGAATTAAATCTAGGTTTAGCTGAGCTAAAAGTTCAGCTACTAGGTGATGAAGACCTCTTCCATTTAATAACATTTACAACATCTTAAGCAGCACTTCATACCAATTTGACTTATGAGTTGTCTGAACTGGTCAAGATAGCTCTGGCCATCCGGGGTTATTCCAAGTTTTCTGATGCCACGGTTGAATTTATCTGCTCTTTCAAAGGGATACTAGAAAAATATTTTGGAATAATTTGTAAGAATAATCACCTATCCTCGGAAAGAAAAGTTAGGCATCGTATCAATACAGTTCTATGTGTAATCTAGTCTTCCTTTGCATCTACAGCTTCATTTTTTAATAAATTATACATCTGCTTGTGTGTATTAATTCACAAAAGTCATTTGGCTAAGCCACTTCTGCAAATTAAGAAGTGAAATAGAAGTGTTACTGAGAACGAGAAAGTATTCCTAAAAAGAAATAAGCACTTGACATACAAAGAAGCTAGCAGTCCATTTTACTGAATACGCTGTCTCTCACATTTTTGAGATATCAATTTTCTAGCAGGGAAAAATCAGACCCTCATCCCCAAATACACTGGACTGAGTGCTACATGTTCACATCATTTTGGATTCAATTTGAAAAAGCTTACTGTTCAAAACTGACAACTGTTAAGCATGATTTGGACCAGAAATTTAGAACTGCCAATAGACTACTACTCCATCAAATCATCCTTTTCAGGTCACTGAAAGAATTACTTTAGCCGCCCTCGTATTTACAGAGCAGACAGAACAAAACCAACCCATCCTTGAACATGGACATCCATAACACTGCATTTTGCTGGGACAAAAGCTCTCACTTTGTATGGAGATACACATTTAAATAATAGGAGTGTTACAGTTTGGTGAACCTTTAGTCACATAAAAGTAGTGCTTCTTTTAGCAAAGTTACTCTCCAGCCTTCAAAAACTATTATACCTTGTGATCATTTTGATCCTTGACTTCCCTGAAGAATCTGATGTCTTTAATAAGTCTGGATTTGATATGTTCATCATACATGAACTGGCTAAAAATATAAAACTTTTTCCTCAAAAATTGGTAAGTGAAGTTTACCTAGAGGACAAAAAGAAAAAAGCAGTCAAATCAAGAAAGTTAGCAAAGTGAAACACATCTAACAGTCATCTAACCATTCTCAGAAGTTGCCTGAGTAACTTGTATTATAAGTTCTCAACTTATTTCGTTAATTTCACTGGTTTAAAGAATAAAGAAAACTATTCTCCTGGAAGGCCCACTCGCTTGCAGGAAAGGCAGAAGTATCAAGGGACAAGTCCACTATTTCAGTCGATGATGTACCCTACACAGCCATTAGTTTGTCTGGAATATCCCATAACTGTCCTTTTGAAGCAATACAAACATTTCAAGTTGAAATGGGCAGACATGCTCAACTTCCTCAGTCAAGTCACAGAACCTCCTGACACACCTTTTTCACATGCTCATAGTTTTCTAAACCACTTTTCCATAAGGCAGAAGCACATTTCTACCCTACATATCTCAATACTTCTCACATTTGCATAAATAGCTTTACTCACGATCAGAAGTGAGTAAATCTGCAGCACTAGGAAAACCGAATAACAGCATTTACTTGAGAAACTGAAGTCCCCACTCTCAGAAGAACAGTGCATGAAATCTTTAAAACCTGGTTTTTCTAAAAATTTCTACTTTGAAAGTAATGACCTGAGAGTGGGTTCACTATGTCAGCAAGTTACTTTTTGGGTTTTTTGATACTGCTGGAAGAATACAAAAAAGAAAACAGCAAAGAGGTAAAAGTTAAACAGCAGACTGGGAAGCACCTGAAAATACCTTTGGTACTGTAGTGAGATTATTGCATTATTAAAACTGCATAAGAAAATAAATTATTAGGAGATGCATGATTTTGGAGGCTTTTGTGCACAACTGAAAAAAAAATAATCCAACAACAGTGCACAAGATACTTACTGTTGTGTTCATGATTCCTGTTCCATGAGTTCGAATTGAATTAGCAATGTGTCGGATATTGATGGTGTTCAAGTGTTTGTTATTACTTGTTCTTTCAATGAAGATCTGGGAGGCAGGAAGGGAAAAATAAAGTTAATTACTCAAAATTGGTTCTGTGACAAATTATCGATCTAAGTAGCACATATCAGCTGCTTTCAGAAATAGGATAACTGGTGATTAGGGAAAGAACTGAGGAAATACGGCATGCATAAACTTTATCTGGTAGGTTCTTCCAATTTCTACAAAGCTGTGATTCAACAATTCCAAGGCAAATGTTCCCCTCAGACTTTCATATTTATTGAGACTATATCCTACATTACATCGTCTAAACTCTTTTGGCACCTTTCTGTACTTTTGACCACACTATTTACCACAGCAACAAGTTCCACTACTGAATTATGTGCTGTGAGAAAAAGTACTTCCCTTTAAAGGAGCCTGCTCATTTTTGCAGCGAGCCCCTCACTCTCACATTGGGAGAAACCTCAACGGCTTGTTCCCTGTAGATGTACTCCATGTCATTTACTGCTTCAGCTCTCCAATAACCCATTTTCAGACACCCATTTCCCAAGTTCAAAAATCACGTATTTAGAATGTCCTTATAGAGCAGGCAGTTATTCTTTCTGCCTTTTAGATTCACTTGAAAACTGACATGCAGTGATCCTAGGCACACCACAAGCAAAATATGCTTACACAACATTCTCCAAGACCAAGCTACAGTACCCCCAAATATGTTTTTCCAGAGCAGTAACTGCTATTTTACAGCTTGTCACTATATATGTTCAGCCTGGGTCTTCCTTACATGTATACTACTCTGCATTTCTCAATCCCTTCAAACTGGAGCCAAATGCTGGGAAAAGTATGGGATATACTTTACCTGATTATTCAGATTGTAGAGGTAGCGGGATACAAAAACATGAATATTTCTCATGATCTCCAAGACATCCAGACCCTGAAACAATATTATTTCTTTAGAATTGCTATGATAAAACTCAGTAACTACCAGCGTGTTTAATCACTAAGGTGCAGAAATACTATTTCTGTAGCTACTTGAAAATGTTTTAGAAAGCTATGTTTTCCTTTGCAAAATTAAGAATGTCTTAACAATTTTTGTTCAGTGTCTGTAAGATAATGTTTAGAGGAGAAAAAAAAGCCCACATTTTAACATTTACACTCCTGCCTGTTTTTTCGCACCTTCCTCAGAGAGTAAGGAATCCCTCCAGTCTATTCCACAAGGCCCAATTAAAAAAAAAAAATTAAATTTAATTTGGCTGTTCTCAGATTCCAAAAAATGAGATCTTGCCTTAGAGATTTCTACAGACATATGGGTGCCTACAGAGACATAAGCAACAAGCTACATTTTTATATTGCTTTGCCTAACCTGTCTAGAAGACTGAAGTTTGCTATTTACAACATAAATATTACAATTATCTTGCTTGAAGGTGTCCCCTCGTTATCAATGTCCATAGAGAGGATTTCATTTATCCATCTTGTTTCCAGTTGTGCCATGGATTTTATCACGATTTTGCTGGGGCTGAGGGGTTGTGGACTGTGACATATATTTGTTTTGAAGTAAAGCTTATACCAGAATGATTGTGATGAAACCAATGTTTTGAAATTAATTCTTTATAACAGTGTGCTGGCCAAATGTTGCCAATAGAAACCTAAATTCTGAAACAGAAACTGATCTACAGTACTTTTGTACCAAAAAGCAGCTAAGAGTTCTTAGTTCTATGCCATCCTTCAACTTAGGAAGACACAGACCTCATGAACATTAGGAAAAAAGGGGTTGTATTTCTATAAGCTTTCACCAATGTGCTAATCGCAAGGAAGGAATGAAGCTAACTGCCAAAAGTGTCCAAGATACTAAAACACTTGAAGGAAAGTCTTCAGAAATACGCAATTTGTAGACGCTATGAAAGTGAATACATTCACCATTAACTTCATGACAGTGCAACTTTCTTCTGCATGTAACAATGTTTAGGAGTTTTTAGGAAGCTCTAAGTCACTCTCTTACTAATATAAGTACAGATGTCCCAAAATCTTCAACGTCCAGCCTGTGAAATAGTTTCTCTCAATGATCACTATGGAGAATCTGCTGAGAAGCAGGCAATAAACCAAGGAAAAGAAAGACACACCACTCAAAAGTCACTCCAGACTTGTGAGAGTTGTATTCCAGATGCACTGCTTGCCAAATTGCTGACACTGAACTTTCAAGAAAACATTCTCTGACTGGGCATATTTGAGTAATTTCATTAAATCTTATGTTAAAAAAAATGAATGATACAATTCCAACATGAAATTAACTGGTATCGGTATGAACTCCAAAAGTAGGTAAAGTTCCTGTCTCACAAGTCAACCAGAAATCAAAGGCCGCGTTTTCCAAACAGTTCTCTACTCTTGAGTACTTTAATTCCAGTAGCTCAGTCCTTTGGCTGGCTGGCTAGTATGACAGTGGAATGGAACAAGTTCACTGTACCTGTTCCAGAGTCTGGCTGGGAAGATGTGCCTCAGTCATACTTAAACCATAGCGCTGAGTTGCCAAGTTCCTCATTTCACTGTAAGTGGCCCAGTCATGAAGAGCTACGGTTGTTAAGTTGTAGAAGGTCTTGTCCAAATAGTGAGTTACATGTGCTGTAAACACATATAAGGATGAACTAAAATAATATTACCTATTTACTTGGGGAAATGTGGAAAGAAGTGAAAAGATATACTAAGCCAAAGTATAACAGAGATGAAAATAACAGAATCAAGAAAACATGTAACTCCTCACCTTTTATGTCAATGAATCGATTGAAAAAACGTATGGGGTTCAGAAAGAAGAAGTGAGCTAGATCCTTCATGCCAACTCTGAAGGGGTTTCTGTCATCCAGTTTTAGGTGTGTATGAACTGATAAGCGCAAGTCCTTTTCTATCTCTTTACACAATTTGTCCAGCAAGTGCTATCAAGGAAATTAAAAAAACAAACAAACACAACAAACCAGAAACAACAACAAAAAAGTCATGTTCAGTCTCCACTTACAGCACTCTGTTAGCAGAATCAATATTTCTCTCCACAGATATGCAAAAGACTGATTAAACTAGTGAAGACAGCCTTGCTTTGGCAGAGCCACATAAGTCAAAGCAAATCAATTCTTGGGAACCAGAAGGATAATTATTTCCTGTGTTCTTGCTCTAGTACACTATCACAAGAAAAAGCTACACAGCCCAGAAAATATTTAGGTTTAACTACTTAATGCCATTGTTTACAAGACTAAAATCTCCACACAGGAGTTCAACACAATTTAAACTTGAGTATTCTCACTTCTCATCTTAAGGAGAACTAGGCTGAGGGCTCTCTATCTAAATATTTAAGACTTAATTCAGTGAGGAAGAGTCTTGCAATAAGCAATTTGGCCTGATTACCTGAAGAATATGTAGTGTTTGGTTTTGAATTATTCAGATAAAAAGAGTGGTTCAAAGGTAAAGAACTGGGACTTGCAAAATCCAAATTTGCATTTTCTCTCTGTCAAACCTCCTTCACAATTCTAGATAATAATTCACTCAAGAGGCCGTATACATTTGCAGACCCTTCACTACTAAAAGCCATGTATACATACTATTATTTTAGATATTCATTCAAGCAGAAGCTAATCTGACAAAAAGCACTCGTCTGTCTGTGTAGTCAAATCTGTAATTGCGGTTTTGTTAACTTATGTAATTTAGAGAGCAGTGTTTTCATGTTCCCAGCCAACACAGATACCATTAACAACAGTCTTAAATAACCGAAATTATCAGTCAAACCAAACATTTTCTTATTTATTAAAATACTTCACACCAATCTCAAAGTTCTCTATGTTATTTTTATAGATCACATCAAGTTTGATACAATAGATGCTAGCTTGCAAAGATATTCCAAGCATAGTAGTATCTTTAATTTCCAATCACATCAAATTACCTCATTGAGCACTTCCATGATTTCTTTGTCATAGCATTCCAGAAGCACCTCATAAGATTCCAGGTGTCTTGCATGCATCATAGCAGGTACACAGTCCCGCAGTGCACTAAACATATACTGAAAAAACAGATTACGCTTAAGAGACTGATAGACGTCACCAGCATCTCAAAAAGTGTTCAAAGTTAACAAAAATCGAAATCACTAGCCCTCCCATTTTTATTAAAAGTGGACTTGCTAAACCCTGCTAAAGTTTCCTATTCTTAATTGTACATCTCAAGTGTTTAGCTGCTACTGATCTGCTGACTAAGAAATCATAATTATTAGCTATTTCACTGAGGAAAGGAGAAAGGAGGGGAAAAAGCTATAGGACAACTATCCCACCCAGAATCACTGAACACAGTAATATGTGCTTTAGAAATGCGTAACCACAGTGAAGAACAGTTTTTACAGTTCAAGTCTGGCAAAAACTGTTCATCTCAAATTAGACTGAAGAGAGGAACAAAGAGACAGACAGACACAGCAGAGACACAGAGTGAACAACAGCGACCTGTGATTTTTACAGCAACCTAATACAGATTTAGAACAAAGATTGTTTTTGTAGCCTCCAGACTGAGAGGAAATTTCTGCCTTAATAGTAGCCTGGGTTTTACTACCCCCCTTTTTTTTTGTTTGTTTGTTTTTAGCTTTTCCTTTAAGTGCTTCAGTCTAAGCTTTACCCTCTCTTTATGTCAATCTCTCCCACAACTGTGCCTTGTTAAACTAAGTTGCTAACATTACTTACATGTAGTCTGGCAGAATCAACTGCATTTTCATACACGTCATCTAAATAGATTGGAAAGACTGCTCGATGCCAGTATAAGAAACAACAGTCGCATTGTGCTCGAACTCTAGAATACAAGATTACTTATTAGACACAGAACTGGAAGAAACCATTCTTCTAACACAGCAGTATTTAGTGGGTATAAACTAAAAAAACTGCTTTTCAAACCAAAGTTTCACACAGTTACTTTAACATTCTAGATGCATTATCCTTCAAAAGAAAGTCCTTGATTTAGAAAAAATGTTTACTCAGTCTCTGAAATACTTAAATCTTACATTACAGCAAAACTGAATAACTATTTTCTTATTACATGCAATTAGTAGCCTAGAGGTCAAACGTATCTTCTGTGTTTCTCCTGTAAGTCAAAGCAGAAACAGGGCTCTCCTGATGCAACCTGTACACATTTATCCCAGGAATTTAACTGATGAAGGCATTTTTATCTCTCCATAAGGCACGCATGGAACCCAGATATTCACCTGGATTTCAAATGGCCAACATTATGTAACTTGAATATCCACTGAAACTACAGCAGCAATAAAACATGGTGTCACATGTGAACTAAAAGCCTGATCTCCCAAACAGACTGGTACTAACTCATAAATTTTGGGTTTGGGTTAGGAGGAAGACTTTAACTTATCATAAAGCCAAGCCATCCAAGAAAGTGACAGAATTTCTGAACAATCAGCAAAGCAAATTACTTAACTGGCAACAGTTGGGTAAAATATGACTTGCCCAAAGACCAGTGAGCTTTGGGCTTAACTCTGTAATTCCTTTTGTCCATCCCTAGTCCACAAAACGTGCAAAAGTCACCACTAGCACGTAGCAACCAGATTTTGCCATTCACACAGTGAAAATCCAGTTCCTCAGAGACACACAATGCTTCCTTCTACCTTCCCTCCTTACCGCTCTGTAAGTTCACTGATCAAGTCTAGTTTTTTCAGAACTAACTGGAGGGGAATGAGTTCTTCATCTTTAAAGGTTTTCTGTAAAAACGAAGGGGCAAAAAAAAAAGAAAGAAAAAATAAACACAAGATCCCATGATATTCCTTTATAAGACACTACACCAAACAAATAAAGGGCTGGAACAGTCATTGCACTTACCATCTGTGTTCCCACACTTAGTGCAAGGGAAACAATCAGTCGCCTCTGTTTTGTACTTGGCCCATTGAGCGTGTTCTCAGCCAACACCAAAGCAGAGAGGACATCCAGGCGCTGCTCACTGTACTTCTTATCAGAAATTACTCTTTTCTTGATGACAGAAAGACACAAATTCAGAGACAAGTTACTCAATCCCAAAAGGAACAGCTTACTAATTCTTTCCAAAGCTTGTGGACTTGTCAAATTGAGTATTTCCGCAAACAAAGTATATTTTGTGAACAGTGCTAGCTGAATCCAGATTCACTCACTGTCAATTCAGTTGATATTACCAATCTATACACTTGGAACACCTGCAGTTCAACACAAACATAGGTCCTACAGTACCCAAACACTGTGCAAGCTGCATGTAACTGCATGCCAATTTTAGTTCTAAGGAACATGCAATTTAATTTTTTAATCAGCAACTCCCTGTTGTTGGTAACAAAATCCAGCTTACAGATGAAAAGCCACAAGGCATACAGACATGGCAATAATGACAGCTTGCAATTTTCTATAAATTCTGATTTACCAGAAAGATTAAGTGAAAACACATTTGCATGAACAAATGAAAGGAATCCAGTCTTCTGGCTAAGAAGTCAAAGTCTAAGATGTATTTGTGAGTAGCAGTGGTACAGTTTCATGAAAGAGTTAAAGGAAACATCTTCCACTTCTATGAAAGTGTGTTCAACGTGAAGCTCCCAGCCTCACCTGCTACATGCCTTAGACCTTGCACCACTTAGAAACAAAGTGGAGCAGATGAAAAGTAGTATTAATGGATCATTCTACTTACCAACACTTGCCTTTTATATTTTCTGGTAAGTAGTCAAAATATAAGAATTGATTGCATTCTCTTTAATATGCTACAATACACAAGTCCCAGCATAATTCTATGAATTTAGAAATAATAGTAATTACAGATACAATATGAAAAGGTTATGAAAGTTATCTAAACATGCATGAACTGTTTGAAGATACACAGTTTTTCTCAGTAGCTTTGAAGCTTGGAACTTCTCTTCGTGGTACTCCTCCTACATATATATATATAAAAATTTTTTAGAAGTACAACCATTATTTTTTATTACCCTAGAAAATACAGAGAATCCAGATACATAAATTGAGATTGCAGCCAAATAAATGGGAAATTTACTAGCTGCAATAATAACAATAGCATACGTCCTTTGTAATTCTGCTACTGAATGTGATGAAAAACCAAAAACAATCAGTAATTTATCAGAACAGGAATACTAAAAATCTCATTTTCCCATTTGTCCTGAAGTCTGAAATTCAAGATGATAAGCAAAAGAAGCCATTTTATTCCACAGTGTAATAGTGACTTTATGCACCTATTAGACTCCTGTAAGCCATCATATATTGCTATTTTGCCAAGCAGGCAAAGATTTAAATAACAGCTTGTTTGCTTAAACCTGCAACAGATCACTTTACAAATGTGCATCAGGAAAGAAGTAAACAAAGGTCAGTTTGTGAAAATCACCGCAAATAAAAACTAAAAAGAATACAAGAGAAAAATGACAAGAGATGCAGCAGTTTAGAGTAAGAGGGGAACTGTTCTTAGTCAAAAAAAGATGGTAACCAACAGCGCTGCACAGTTTTCTAGGATAAAGCTCTGAACTACTGGAAAGCTTATATACCTGTGAATTATGATAGAGCATTACACTACAGATTTTGAAAAAAAATATGAAAAATGCTTTGATTTAAAATTTATATTTTTTACAATACTTAGATAGGAGGACTAGTTATTAGAACTTGGATTACATACCTTGGCTACAGAAATAGAATGAAGAGCCTGATACTGCAGATGCTGAGTGATGTGTGTCACCGAGTCTGCCACAACCATACTTCTTCGGTAAAACATGTGTTCTATTGCCTGAAGTCAATGCCAAAACACAATAGTTCATGTCATTACTGAAATAGTTGCCTTTAGAATCTGGCCTTATGCTGGGTGACTCATCCACCCTGCAAATACAGACTTTTTCCACTTGGCAATGTACTGTTAGTAGCAGTTGCAATTAACCCTTAGAAATGGAGAAAATCAAACTATGCAGGAGCATGAAAAGGTTTCAAGACTGATCTAAGGAGTCACCCAGCTAGTGAGCAGCTTGGCAGAAAAGGACCTGGGCACCAAGTTGAACATGAGGCAGCAACATGACCTTGGCACAAAGACGACTAATGTAGTTTTGGCTGCATTAGACAACATTTTGCTGGCAGGTTGAGAGAAGTGACCCTTCCCCTCTACTCAACACTGGTGGCTACATCTCGAATGCTGGGTCAGGTTCTGGGCTACTCAGGACAAGCGAGAGTCCAGCTGAGGGCCATGAAGATAATTAACAGACTGGGGCATCTCACATATGAGGAAAGGCTGGAAGAGCTTGGACTGTTCAGTCTGAGAAGAAAAGGCTTGGAGGGGGATCAAATGCCTGAAGGGAGGGTGCCAAGGAGATGGAGCCAGACTTTTCAGAGGTGCCCAGTGACAGGGCAAAGGCCAATGGGAACAAACTGAAACACAGGAGGTTCCCTCTGAACATCACAAAACACTTTCTTACTGTGAGAGTAACTGAGCACTGGCACAGGTTGGTTTCCCAGGGAGGTTGTGGAGTCTCCATTCTTAGATATTCAAAAGTCATCTGGACACAGTTCTGGACAAATGGCTCTAGGACATCCTGCTTGAGCAGGATTAGATTGGACCAGAGGACCTCTGGATATCCCCTCCAACCTCAATCATTCTGTGACATAACTAAGGAAGCCAGTTAGAAGTTACGGGGAGAGAAAAGAAAAAAAAATTTAAAAAATCAGTCCTAGCCTCCCAAATCTCCTATCCTCTTTCTAATGCCCTACATGAAATAAAGCTTTCATCTAGTGACCTACCTTCAGAAGTTCCACAAGTCTGCAGAGGGCTTTCACTGAGGTTTTGGTCATAGGTTTTTGCATTGACATGTAAAGATTCATTGTAGTTTTAATGATGGTGCTAAGACTGTATGCATAAAGAAAACCCTAAAAATAAAACAAAGGTGAGAAAAAACATTATTAAACTTATTTCAAAGAAACACTACTAACAATATAAAAAAGACTAGGAAAATACAGCAAGTGTTGCAGGAAACAATTCAGCATGGAGCAAAATTTTAAGTCCACTGCAAATAATCCCAATATAAAAACCACAGATCCTAGTATATGTATGTCTTTAGCTAAGGAAGGTTCAAGGTCATGCTTCTTTCACACACCTTTTCTCATGAAATTTCTGTCAAGCAGATAGATACATGTAAGCTAGCAAAAAATAAACTCAGAAATAAGATCCATCTTACGTTAAGGTTACATGCTGTTAGTAGGCCAAAAGAAAACCAGCTGTCTTGGAATGTAGTAAGGTTCTTGCAAAGTACCATCACTAGGCAAAGCACAATGAAACACAAAACCTTTACTGGGAGTATATACTGTCCTAAACAAAACTAAATTAGACACATTAAACGACTGCACACCTGGATGAAGACATTGCAGCGGTTAGAAAGATCTTCAGAGAACTTAGTCACGCGTTGTTCCTTTGACAAGATAGATTCCATTTTTGTCATCCACGAGCTCACAAAAACATAATATGACTGCATATCTCTGGGGAAGGAAACAAAGAATGCTGCTCACTTCAAATAAGAGTATTTTCTTTTCTCTTTCCAAAACGTAAATTCTTTCAAGGGAAATAAATCTTCAGTCCCCAAAATAACAACTCACCGTTTCCAAAAATATCAGAACCACACATTTATTTACATTTTAAGTCTCTATAGGTAAGGATTAGTCTTCCAAATATATCTGTACAATGAGTAAAAGATAATGTCTTCCAAGAGAACAAATAGCCCTCTTAGCAGTACATACACTACACTTCCTTAAATTAAAACAGTAAATAAAACTGTTAGAAAATGCTTTGAAAGAATAGACAAAAAAGTCCAACACTGGGGTTAAGTTTTTTCACCCAAATTTAAATTTCTGTTGTATCATACACACACAAATATAACTTGCCATTACATCAATGCCAGACTGGACTGCTCTTAAGTAACATACTCTTACAGAAGTTGTACTTCTACACTTGTTGTAATTAAACATTTAAAAAGAGTTCATTTTTATAAAACTCATTTTCGATGCTATCAAATCGTGACACAGCAATACAACTTATTGCAGCAGTTGTAGCAGGAACATACTTGGGTTGTTGATTCTGTTACCAACAGTTACACTTTAAAGAGTACTCATATTTAAGGCAATAGTCCAATTACCAAAAGCAGTTCAAGGATTTGTAAAAGAGCAAGAAAAAGTTACTTGTACGATTCAAATCAGCAGATGCAAAATCTGAATTTTATTACAATATCCTCAAAATTATGTGTACAAAGTAGGAAAACAAAGCTGGTGAAGGGTCTAGAGCACAAGTCCTATGAGGGTGCTGGGGCTGTTCAGCCTGAGGAAAAGGAGGCTCAGGGAAGACCTTACCGCTCCCTACAACTACCTGAAGGGAGATTTTAGTGAGGTAATGGTCAATCCCTTCTCCCAAGTAACAGAACAAGAGGAAATGGCCACGAGCTGTGCCAGGGGAGGTTTAGATTGGATTTTAGGAAAATTTCTTCACTGAAAAGGTGAAGCACTGGAACAGGCTGTTCAGGGAAAGGGCTGAGTCACCATCCCTGTAGGTGTTTAAAAGCCATATAGATGGGGCACCTGGGGACATGATTTAGGGGTGGACTTAGCAGTAATTGGGTTAACGACTGGACTTGATGATCTCAGAGGTCTTCTCCAAGCTAAATGATTCTGTGAATCTGTGAAATGTCTGAATACCCGGATGTTTTTCTCAACTTTTTCCTAATCTTAAGATTTGTATCATTGTCCAAGACCAGAAGCAAAGTAGTAGTACAATTATGCCCCATCCAGAAATTAAGCCCAGGAAAGAATGAATCAGAGCTCTTAAATCTTTCTGTGGATATAGGACATAACCAGGAAGAGATGAATTGAAAAAAGGCATTAGAGAAAATAATCTGTCAGAGAATCATGTAGGCACAGAGCTGCTTTTCCCCTTCCCCTCCTCCCCTCCAATTCAGTTCTGCCAGCTTGCCTAAAGAGTTGGAAGACAACGTGAAAAATCTAAAGTTTTACTGCTATTCCACAGACCTCAGTTTCCACTTTCTTGAAATATAAACAGAAATTTTAGCCTTGTTATCTTCCTATGCAGTACACTTGATCTTAACAACTAGAAAAATTCCACCTTTGAGCATATTTTAGAAGAGAAGGATGTGAGCTGCAAACAACATGCAGAGCACAAAACAAGAGAAACTTTTTTTCAAATAATTTCAAAGACAATTAAACAAGCAATAAAAACAGTCACAAAGAAAGAAATGCTTGCAAATAAAGTATCACCAAGCAAAGAAAAACTCAATTATAAGCCTAGTAGCAACTTACCTCCATAAACACATAGAAAGCAGAGAGCCCTAATAGAAAACAGAGCAGCTCAGGTTACTAGACACTAGTTTAAAACAAAAAGGAGTTTGAAAATATGGAAATAGAAGTAACAAACAAATATTTAGAACTGCCAGGCACATTGTTGTTTTGGTGTCGTAATATACATTTTTCTGAAAGAATGACATGAAAAGCAGCTTAGTTTTGACCAAAACTTTTTGCAGCAACACTAATACAAGCACAAAGTGGAACAGTCAAGTAGAACAGGTGATTAACACCACTGAGCAACACTATACAACAGGTTTTTACCCTGAATGAAGAAACCGAGACACCCAGAGTTCATAAACTATTTGCCAAACAGCATCATGAAGCAGTATTTAGGAAGCATACTTGGTAAGTGACTGTGCCCTCTGCTGTAGAAAGCTCTCCCTTTGTGTTTTAACTGTATGAATACTTTTCTTGTCCAGAAGTTTGGCAGCAGCTGGTATCCTCTGAATCAGAAAGTTGTCAGCAAACCAGATAATGTTAGCTGTTAATGTAATGGCTGGCACCTGTAAAGAAAGGAAAAAAAAAAGGAGAGGAAATTCTACCAAGTAGCAATAAACACAATTAACTACAAAAATACGCATGTTTCCACGCATGTTTCTTATGCCTCTTTTAAGTCAAAACACACAGTTCCATTTATTTTTGCATAACTATTTTCTACAAAGTATTATGTTCATGGAAAAAAAAAAAATCATCTTCCCTGGAAGTCCATTAATGACACCACGGGCAAAGTTATCACCACCTTCAGTGACTCTAAACAGCATTAGAGAATTCAATAATTTCTTATTACCATCCAATATGAAAAAGCCCTAGTCACCTTTGGTCTTCCAAAAGACATTTATAGCCAAGATCAAAACACAGCATTTATTCAGCATCAGAGCACTCATAACTCGAACAGCTTTTTGTCCTCAGGGCCACATTAATCTTAAGAAACATTTTAATGGTTATTTCAAGTTACTTTACAGCTAAGTGAGTGCACAACTTTTAGACCATCCTTAGAAGAAAATGGAAGGGGCTGCAGAGTTATAAAAAGTAGAAAATTCTTAATTCTGCTTTCTGACTTTTTTTTTTAACTTGTGCGTTCTTTGTGTTCCCAAGTCTGTGCTATGCTATGCAACTAAGAAAATTATCTACTTAATTACAGAAGATTTATTTCCCCTCTTAATTACTGACAAAAGAAAAGCACTCACCTTTTTACAGACATCCAACAATGACTTGTAAAATTTCTTGTCTACCGTTCGAAAAATCTGAAAATGCAGTACAAAGAGGCCACAAATGCCCACATATTTATCTCTCTGGTCAATTTCTGAAGGTTCACCTGCAGAAATACACCTTTTGTTAAGTTTACTCCCAGACAAAAAAATACAAACAATTTTAGAAACAGAGAACCTGGAAGAAAAAGCATTACCAAGTTTGGCTTCAACGTTTGCAAAAGCTGTTCGGAGAGTGTGAGCAAATTCTTCAGCAAATGTGCTGTTCTTCGACACTGACACTCCACCATTTAAGGAATCAAACTGTTGCTCTATACAGGCCTGAGCAAAAAGGGGGAAAAAAGCATAATGATAATGTTATAAATTTTGGTTCCCAAATGACTGCTGATTTTCAGGAGAATACTGGAAGAGCACACTGATTTAAGACTAACCTGCAGTAAGCCCAACTTCTACAACACAGATTTTTAACTATGGTTACATTTTTTAGTATAATAACAGAAAATATTAAAAAACTTATACCTGACATTCAAAACCCCATTTTCTTTATTTCCCATCTACTTTAAGGAGCATTTTTAAAGACAACATTTGATGTGCTGATGCTAAGAAACTAGATGCATATTTGTATTATTACACTATAATACGTTACTAACTACCCTTTACCTAAACAAGATTACCATGCAAGTTGCTTGTAGGATGTGGTTTATGAACTTGTAGCATAAAATCACACACTACTGCTTGTGGTTTAAAAAAGCTATCAAAACCCCCACAATAGTAAAAAAAATAGAGACGCATTTCATACTTTCTAAAGATATCAGAAAAGTCTTTAATGGAATTGCATTTTAACGTAATTTCAATGTATTTTGTTAAGAAGAGTCATTTACAGCACAGCAGGGGAAACTTTCTGAATGAATACCAGTCAAATCCTACTGATGTCTCAACCATATAATGAAGTCTTTGTACTAATGCAACATTAGAGAAATACAAGATGAAAAACAAAAAGCTGGTAGCAATGCCCTTTGAAAGAATAAGCCAAACTGTGTCTTAGTATTTACCTATAATTTCCCTTTACAAGGCTTTTACAGAACAACCCCTACTTCCCTAAACCATTGTAACCACAAGAACTGAGGAACTGACTCTGCTCTGACCAAATTCAAGAACACTATCCTCTGCTCACTGTGCCACAACATCCAATTTCAATGTCTCAAATACACATCTTCCTAAAAAAAGATGGCTTCTGGTAGGAACACGTTCAAGTTAATGGCACTGAAAATGCAATAATCCTTCTCATCCACCTCTGCACTTACATGTTTCAGGGGTATGCACCACTGAAGCAATTCCCAATGAAGCTGCCTGTCTCATGCTAGGAATAAGATGTCTCACAACATATTTCAAATTACTGAGGAGACTAATTAATTTGCAGCTAAAATGAAGTGGATCTATGCCATGTAAGCCTGTTCACTATTATGTGGACAAACTTCCTGATAATACACAGTCCTAATGCCAAGCTGTCTGCGTTTCTCTAATTCAGCAAAACAGTCAGCATTTCCTGCTACCATTCAAAGCTTGGCACATTACAAGCACATGAGAAGAGCAAGGAAGGATGTTACAAGAGACCCCTTTTTTTTCCTCCCATGCACAGATGCAAGAGTCAAATTCAAACATCACTGTAATAGGAACAAAACCAAAATACAAACAAACCAACCATTCTAAAAAGAGTGTTGCTTTCATGTTAAGTTTCCCCTATCATACTAGGGAACACTAATTTCATTACCTGAAATATTGTTCCTTCAAGTAACTGGCATTCCAGTTTCAACAGCAGTTTTTCAAATGGCTTTAGTTTATCTTCCTGAATCCCAAACTTGGAAGGGTTGTGATGGACAGATTTTAGCAGCCTGTAGGGAATAGGTGTGAAACACATACATACAACACAATTAAAACACGTTCAGTTTTATCATATCCTCCACTATTTTGATAATAGATTTTGATCGCCCGCACATGCCCTTAGCAGCAATGCCAAAATTTAAGAAAAACCCAAAAAACAAAAACCAGCTAGGTCTGTACAAGCAATTTGCACTTAAGTAACTCCCGCTTAATTTAGGTTTTCAAGGAAACAGTTATTATTCCACTAATTTAACTACCTTCATAATTGTTGACACTTCAGCTTTTACTTAGATAGTGTTCTTTCTTAAATCTGCATACCCATCCCCATGATCAGTATACATAGGTGTAGTTTTAGATCAGCTCTGTACACAACTAAATTTATTACTGAATATACTTTAAACCCCACCAACTACTACTCTCTTTGCCAAGATGTTTACCACATATTGAAAATGTAACATTCAGCACTGTAAAAACTTACTCGTGCTATTGGAAGGACACTGTGGAAGCTCAGCCCTGCTCTTCACTTGAATTTCTGGAAAACTCTCAAGAGTTTTCCAGAAATCCATATTCTAAAACTGAGACTCCCACACAGACAGACATGATTTCATCTTTTATGTTGTGGGAATACTTTTCACATCACAGACACACCTCTTATACATGGTCCAGTGATCCTTTAGTGTGGCATGATAGTCAATTATTTCATCCAGAGTGATCAAGACTGTGAGCAACTCTCCTAGGTGCTCATACATAGCCTGTTTGTGAAGGAAAAAAAAAAAAAAAGGAAGGAAAAGGACTGTACTTACTAAAAAGTTTATTGCAGTCATATGTGGCATATAAAATGTCAATTCCTTTCAATATATTTTCAGCCAACAAGACATCAGCTAGAGAGTTAAAGATGGGATTTCATGGTTTGGTTCCTTTAAGATTTTCTATTTCTTGTAGTGACAAAAGGAACATAAAAGTAATGACTGCATGCAAACTAAATTCACTGATCTGACACTGGAGATACGATTTTTAAAACTGTCTATATGCAGAAGTGCACACTGCAATAAGGGAGCATGCAAACACTTCACAGCTAAGAAAGCTAGAATATGACAGAGATGGCAACACCAGCCTTCACACAAAGTCCAGAAAAAGCTGATTAACAAAATAAACCTCTAAAGGAGATTACAAACTGAAAATTGTACTCGAAAGTTGCCTTCTCGCTGCTCTTCACAGGATTAATGGATCAAGACATATATATACCTTTCTATATATAAACATAAGCAGGAGAGTTCCAAATCATTCCCACCTGAAAATGAACTCCAGATGTCTCTATAATTTTAGGTGCACTCCTATAAACAAAATAAATATTTTAATGCTTTTTTAATCCTCAGAACAGATAATATTTATCAATTCTGTATCATGGTGTGTTTTTTGTTTCTTGGGGTACATTTTTTTATTCATCAGCATAGTAACTTCAGAAACCAAAAGAACCTCAAAACCTGATTAAAAGTATACTCTATGTGAAATTTGTGTGCTGTAATCAGATTTAAGACTGTATTTTTAAATGCACAGAATGTGACTAGTTCAAAGCCCTGACTGTATTCAGTGCACACATGCCTCAGCAATTCCCAATTTAGTTATGCTAATAACAAATACCCTTGATACACAGAGCTGGGGCCCAAAAAACAATCACTTCACATATTTAATCAAGCCATGTCCAAGCAACACACCCAGCACAACACGAAGTCTACCTTGTGCTGTGGTACAAGGCAAAAATAAAAGCAACAAATAGAACTGAGAAGAATGATGCTATGCTATTGGGAGATTGGGAAGGAATCAAGAGTCTTGCAGTGCTATTCGGAGCTAAATCCAACAACTCCATTCAGAACTAAGTTCTCAGTTTCCAAAGGAGTTAAACCAAACAGTCTTTAGTAAGCTCAACTTCAGGTGTGAAAACCACAGTTGCACTCTGGGGAGTATAGACTAAAACTTACATATTTAAAACAGACTGTGGAAGTGGTCTTATTTTTCAGCTTCTGAAGCTACTGTTGTCTGCTGTATCAGATAACAGGAGGAATCTCTCAAACAGAGCAAGGATGAAAAAAACCAAATATCTCAAAGACTAACTGCCCCATCAAAAAAATGATAAAAAATAAAATCCTTGCATCTCATATCTAAGCACTGTTTTTTCTGAAAACAAAACCACTTCCACAATAGCTTATGAAGCTCAAATTTACACAGCAAAGAACTATCCACATCTCTAGACAACAAAATTCCAAAAATGACCATATCTTAAATAGAAGATTCATATTTTGGAGATTTAACTATGTTATAATAATACAGCATTTTAGGGATTACTTGTTGCTGGTATATAGAACAGCCAACTGATGTACTACATTCACCACCACTTCGTAACATCGGGTAACAAAGCAAGACAGCTCCTGAAATACAAGAAAATAAAATGCATATATATGTACAGACCCTCCTCATACACAAGTTGTCATTACACCAAAAATACTGAACATGAACTAGTAAACTTGCAGCCTAAGCTCCAACTACATCCCTAATCCAAGCCAGTGGACAGACCTACAGGAAGATGGTAAACACCCTACTAACAGCTCTGAAAAAGAATCTGGGACTAAGCTAAGAAACTACCAAACAGAAGCTTCTAGTACAACTTTGAGTATTTAAACTATTGGTTCAATTTTTCAAAGACAGTAAGAAGTGACTTGACAACAGTGCCCAAGTACTTGCAAGGGGCAATATCCCTGGTAGCAGAGGCTGTGCTTTTTCCCCACTGAATTCAAGAGTCATGCTCTGGGAGCTGGTGATAGTCAAATTCAAATTAGAAATCAGCACAGAAGCCTATACCTACCATGACAGTAATAAGCCACATAGTATTGCTTTAAAACAAACAAAGTCGATGTCTTTGAGAGGTTTGCTTGACTAAAACTGAACTTGAGCTCAGTTGCGAAATGCGCAATGAGTAAGAATGTGTCAACTCTAACCATGTAGAGGACTATGTTAATTTCTATAATGGATTTTAACAAGGCATTTCTTGAGCAACAGGATAAATTAATCTGAGTTTCCCTTAACTTCAATAATACTTGGTCATTAATGCATCTTATATCCCATCAGGGAAAAGTCATTGTGTGATGAGTCTGGCCAGTCAGCACACAGATGGCTTCCTAGCAGACAGCCCACACTGGCTAACGAGCCAGCCTGCCATTCCTGCCAGAAGACTGGCTACAGCTGAATTCTGTCTCCATCTCTGTCAAAAATAGATCTTATTTGGGCTTCTGCCTTCTATTAGTCACCAGTTTTCACAAAACATTACTTCTTACACTTGTATTGCTCTAACAACTGCAGCTGAAATGAGCCAAGAGATTCCAGAGGAATGGATTAATAGACAACAAAGATCATGTTTCTGGGGGAGGGAGCCCCAGCTGCCATTTTAAAATGGCCAGCAAGTAGTCCAATTTAACAGCACATGAATATTAGCAACTATGTAATACAGACAAGATTATAATTCTAGAGCTCTTCAAATATACTGTATTTTTCACAATCAAGAGTACCTAACTAGTGTTTCAGAGCATTATTTTCACAATATCATTTTTTAAATGGCTTTGACTTAGCAAATTTGAGGCTACTGCATCGAGTTAATCAAGGAATCCCAAACCCAGAAGAGCAAACAAACCCAAAGGTTGACATTAACTCTACAAAAGCAACTTTTCACCTCTTTTGTCAGCTTTGTATTTTCACACCATCCTTGGGGATATGCTTATAACATTGGCCAGAACAGCATTTCCCTGTCTACGGATATAGACTACTCCAAGTGGATTTAAGAGAACAAATAAAAAAGAACAAAGTCCATTAGGAAAACACTTTCCTCGTAGCTTTACCCTAAGCAATGCATACCTGCTAGCACAGTAAACTCTCCCTTTGGGGTAACATCCTGCATTTCCCTTCCTTCCAAAGTTCCGCAACAACTCCTAACCCATTGCAGTATATATATACAAAGCGGGTTCACAAGCAATACTCCTGTATTTCTGTGTAGTGTTTACCCTACAAATATACACATCAGCATATACCCCCATAAATAAACAAACATGTTCTCCAGAGTGGGTTTGCAGTGTGCGCAGATATCCAGACCCTGCTCTCAACTTTCATCTGGATTCTGTAAAAACACAAATGTACGGTAGCCCCACCTCAGAATCACTAAAAAGTCTCAAACATCTGATAGGAAAGAAATACAGAATGAAGGACAAAACCTACAAATTTGATAGGACAAAAAAGTTTGAAAAATGGGGAAAAACCCTAAGAGATCCTAACTGCACTTGGGCACAGTAAAAAAGCTTGAGAAAACTTTCTATAGCATTCAACCTATTATGACTCAGTTAATGACTACTGCCATGCTACTATACAGCAAGAAGAGAAATTTTAAGCTTTGTTAAAATAGAATTTGTTTAAACATTCTAGAAGCTTCCTGTATACTCTCTATTTGAACACAGATATTTCATGACACTGCATAAAAATAGAAACATTTTTGGGAACAGGACAGTTGCTTAAGTTATATCAAGGACAAAAAACTCCACAGCAGACAAACCCAAGAGCACAGGAAATCCTCAGAAGAAAAACAGATCCTGTTTTCATGCAAAGGACCAGAACAACCAAACTGTATAAGAAATGAGTGTTCTTCCACAGAAGTTTGGATGACTCACAAGCAATTTTTTGTCCAGGTACATGTTTTAATTTTGTTTTATCAGCCAAAAAAAAACCTATAAAAAATTAATCCATTTCCAATATTCAATGAAAACCAGAATTCGCTAATCAAAACCATAGAAAAAGCTATCTTTAACCTTACCATCAAATGGAAACAACCTCAAATTACCTTCTCATACTGAAATTTTCTTAAGTAAATTCTAATTTCTTTGAGCAATCACACGAAGTGTAACTTCTTCTCTCATTAGACTTCCAGAGACAAGAATTAAAAAAACCCCTCAAAACAATGTGTGATACATCAACTGGTTGTGACAGGTCTGCAGGCAAAACATAGTAACATATCAAATGACTGCAATGCCTTTCAGCAAGATGCAGATAGGATAAGGCATACTGTTAAAACCACTTTGCAAGCAAAATTAACATTATAATTGCTGTCAAAGAATGAAAAGATACTCTACCTGCAAGAAAGAAACAAATCTTCCCATCTGTATTTGGCAATCTCCCTCCACCATGCTGGAATCTGTAGCTTATAAGAGAAACATTTGTCAACACTTTGAAAGGCTTGTCTTACACCTGTTAAATTAAGATTGAAGCTTGTCCTCCAAGCCATTTGTGTCATAAAAGTGGAGTGCACTACTAGAAGCATATTGATGGAGACTCAAAAACTCTTAACTTTGCTTTCCTAGGCTGGACTTCTTTTTGAAGTTTCTTCCTCATTAAAAATTGCATTGTTTATACATTAGATACAAAGCAGCAAAAAGTATCTCCATCATCTGACGGAAAATAAAGAATATGAAACCTAATTCTTTCAAGGCATACATATTATGTCACTTCATATAAAAGTTTGTATGAAAGCACTAGGTATTCATACTGCAAGGAACATCCAGAAGTTATATACTGAAAGAATACACTACACGACTAACTAGAAGGAAAATCTTTCCTTGAGAAATTTTCTTTTTCCTACATATCATCCTGCACAAAAGAACTGGCACATCACCACAGATTCACAGCATTATCAGTATGACACAGAACACTAAGAGAATCCTATGAAATACAATAATTACATCACCAATGCCAAATTGTTTCGGTCATCTGGAGCAGTTTTAACACCACCTAACAGAATACTGTCTTTTTAATATGATTACCCTAATGTGCTCTAGACTTGAGATTTTTCTATTGGGCCACTCTGAGCAAAAAAAGACTTACAGTTGCAAGTTTACCCGCCTAAGAAATGCAGGTCTTATTGCTTCATAAAGTAAGTTCTTTCACAACAGATAGAGACTAAAGGAGTCTCCATACTTCTCTAAGATGGAGCTCTGGGACAAGATACAAAACATTGCTTCCCCTTTACACATTTTATGTCACCTTTACTCTGTTCGGTGTATGTCTCAAAAAAACCTATTCAACTATTTAATAAAGTTCCTAAACTAGCCTTGGCCGGTGCAAAGACAAGATGGGGGAAAATTGTTTCTTTACACAGATGAAAATAGCCAGCACAGCATTTGCTTAAATTTCATCCATCCTTGAGCCAGTAATTTTGCTAGTTGTTTAAAGTAAGCAGCGTTGCTGTTATCAAAGCAAATGCTACAAGTAGGGATATGGAAGCGGACAACATAATTTCTGCATTCCTACCTAACCCAAAGAAGGCTGACCTCTCCATTCCTGCCATTTCCAAGTACTCCCTGCACAACATCCATCAAGAACAAACTGCTGCTGTAATATATTATTCTACTACAGTCTAACTTTTTCATGCTGAAGACATGGTGAAGTTTTAAAGGATCTCCTAGCATCACTTTGGCAGCAATGACTTTAAAATGTTTAAAACCCATGTCTAATAAAACATGAGAATCTGTGAAGAAAAAAAAAAAAACAAACCACCAACTCACACACAACAAACCACCACACTTTTTCATGTTCCTTAACCACACGAGTTATTTTATATAGCACTTACAAGAATGATAAACAGCCCCTAGCTCAAAGCTTTCATATTACCTGATATTTCTGTTTCAGTCAAGGATCTTGAAAAGCTTTGAAAAAGTCTTTCTACAACATTGCTATGAGAAAGGCTTTACTTTTCTCTCAAATTACTGTAACAGAAAAGCTCAGTGATAGGTCTCTGAATCAACTCACTAATATATTCTGACCTCAGGATCAAGACTTGTGCTTACTCCCACACCAGTATCCTATAAGGTAGACGCTTAAAGCCAGTCATTCAGCAGTTACCAGTTTAGCTCCAAGACAAAATGCAGCATTCACCCTAAAGCAAGATCTCATGATTTGTCAATTGATGTGACTTGCAATCACTTGTCCTTGTCTTACATCAGGGTCTAAACAGTAGTGTGAGCACCGTTACCTGCTCTTGAAGGGCAGGTGACATTAACACACTCCAACTTCTCTTGGAGTAACTGATTGTATAAGTAAAGTAGGCAGGACTTTGGCCAAGTTAATAAATAACTTGTTATTCACTGTTTTATTACAATCAAACCACAGATTTATTGTTTTACTATAACCAATGTAAAATCTAGTCCCAGTAGGAAATAAGTCAGTTTAGGATGCATTTACATGTGAAATACGTGTTTTCAATGCCATACTTGGAAAAATAGCTGTTGCAGTAGATAAGCTGTATGTTAGACATTTAATGCAACCTCAGCAGCCCAGACTTCCTACTTTTCCTGTAAACAAGGCTGCAACCAATTTTCCTGTTCATGTAACAATACTTTCTGCAGATAACAGGGCTTTACGGACAAAACTCATTCATTACCTTAAGCTAACTCAGGACAGTTACAAGGCACTAACATATATCCCTATAACCTCAAAGTTCATTATTTGGTGTGCATCAGTTAAAGACAAAGAAATCATGGATCCATATTATAAAATTACAGTTATTGTAGCATTTAATATAACCTGAAGCAATAACTTAAAAATACAAACTTTTTACAGTAAAGGGAGCTACTTACCTCCTTCTCCATAAAACAAGAGGCCATTATAAAATTTAGTTTCTGCCTAACAACAAAAGCAGAAATTTGTTTTTTAATATATAGGATATATGTAATCATGCTACAAAAATTATTTACGCATCATATCTTGTTTCTTTACTGCTAAAGAATAAATCTATATATCAACTTGCAAATCTGCAAGCATCTTCATACACAGTAATAAAAATTAGCTGAATTTACCTCATATTTTAACTTCTTGATTTCACAACAAAGAGCAGCATACACAGTTATTACTTTGTTTAGAACCTAGACTCAAAGGGGGAAAAANTTTCTGTCTTTATGAGCTCCAGTAGGGAGGACTGTTCATAGGGCAAAAGCTAAAATTAAAATTTAAAAAAAAATCAATAAAAAGTCACAAACAAAACAAACAAATTAACAACTTTAGAAAATATTGGTCAAGATTACATTTATCCAACCAGGCACATATTACCCCCAGTCTGATCTCAAATAGGGTCTGCAATAAGAGAGCAATAATTGCACATTACTGGAAACCTGCACTGCAGGAAACCTTTGCTCTTCACATTTACATGGAAATATCTTTCTTTTCCCTCTAGGCAGAAAGGCAAATAACTAGGTATGCTTTATAGCATTTACAACAATTTACTTACAAAACTTGAAAAGCAGACACATGGTCATTATGGAGTATGTAGGAAAAAAAATCTCAGGAAACATAAAACATGAATTAGGAATCCCAAATGCCAGAAATAGGAAGCAGAAAATAAATCTGTACGTAAGCACTGACATTTTCTACTGAAGTCAGCCATGACATTGACCAGTATATATACATCCAGTCCTATGGTAGCCCTACATAATTTACTCAAATTATTCAGACTGACGCTCAGGTCGCTTGAGAGGGCATCTTCAGCACAGACAAGTTCCACATGGCAACAGAAGCACTTTTGAATTTTGTCTGCAAATTCAGTGAAGAGAAAAAAATAATGGTCCACAGAGAACAGAGACCTTATGACCAAGAAAACCAGCACCTCTGGAAGACAGCAAATACTCTACCAAGGCCATTAAGTCAAAACACAAGCTATAAATACATACACAGTTTGCTCTGTGGTTTTACAACTATTAGTGACCTTGCCAGGAATCCCAAATCCCAGATAAAAACACCAATACCTGCAGGGAAGAAGTTTGCTGGAACTAGCCTCTCCAACACATGAAGAATTAGAAATTCATTTACCTTTCACTAGTATCCAAAGACTAGAATTACATGAAAGCATCTTCTCTTGTGATATGCACCAATTTACCAATTATCTGATAGCTAAAATAGTATTGGATAGGTTTCTCAAACACAAAAGTGTTTAAGTGTTTTAAGAGCACAAAGACATCAAGCTTTTACTTCTCAGGTTTTGAAGGGAAGGACAAACTAGGAAAGCAACAGTTGCAATGTATATTAAATATAAGAAGACCTTTAAAGCAATGGGATCAAGACTGAAGTCCCAAACATCTCCAACAGAGTCATCCAAAGCATCTTCAATTCTCTTCAGCTGAGATGTATATTCCTCAAGAAATTTTCCATAATTCTTCAACTGCACTTCAGCATGAATTTCTGCAAATTAGTAACATTTATACAGTTTTATGGACAATTCAATAAACTGCAATATCAAAAAAATCATTAAAAATTATTTAATTGTTGCAATTTAGCTTTAGTCCTGTATTCCTCATTTTGCTGCACCAGTTTTCCTTAATAGAACTGCATCTTGAATAAAAGGTTCTTACTTGTTTAAAAACAATCCTATAACTTAATGTCAGTGTAAAAGAAATTCAAACGCTACTTAAAGAATATCAAACATCTAAGCAATTTGCAGAAAATTATAAAGGTAGACATATTGCCAAACTAGACCTTAGCAATCACATAAGATGCTGAGCAAAGACATTACAGGAGAAATTGTAACACAGTAGGTGATTCTACCCATTGACTGAACCAGTAGTTATGCAACTTTATTAGAACTTAGGCACCGGGTCTAATTATTTTGGCCTGAGTAGCAACTGAATTACCAGCAATCCTCTTTCCACTCTCTCCCTGCTACCTCTCAGTAAGTTATTTGGGCATTACACAGGAAGTTCATGGCTTTTAATCATTCCCCCCACTTGCAAATTCACCATCCTCAAGCAGAATTTTTCTACTGCTGGATGCTGAAATGCACACCTGTCCTGTTAAGTGTCAGGGGCAAGGAGCACCAAAGGCTAACATTCAGCTGGTCAAACACCAAGAATGGTGGTAATAATTAGCAAAGTAAGTCTAAAGGCGATTGGTCCAGTAAAAGTTTCGTTCCCTCTATCCTCTCCTTTTTTCTTTCCACATGAAGATCCTCCTCACTCCTCCCCAGATTATACAGAATTACTGATTTAACAGCATAATCTAAACTGCAGAGTGAATGATTACAGGTCAAGGTTTCTACATTCAGTCCTTTTTCATGTGAATACTAAAGTGTCTTCCCCATAATTAGATAACAAACCTAACAGCTTGTGATCTGCTATTTGTTGAAAATAGGATTATCTTAAAAAGTTACAGAATGCAGGTCAGCAGAACAACTCAACATTTCTTAACAAGAATTCAACTTTCACATAACTTTAATATGTGCCCTTTTCACATTTCAGCAAGTACACTGCTACAGAAAGTTAAAAATAATATATTCTTTTATTCTGCACATTCAACCTCTTACTCATCTTTGTTGCAAAAAACTGAGCCAAACAGTATTTATGGCTACTTTGTTGGGAACGCACTGCTGAATCAATTATCACTTAAACACTTTTTGCATAAAGAAAACATCTGACCAAGACACTGCACCAGGCAGAAGGGGAAGACTGAATAAAGACAAATTGATAAGGAAAAGAAGGACTATGCAGAGAAGGGCTGAGACTGAGAATAAAAAATTACTGCAGTGAAGTCCTGAACTAATTCTAAGATACTACTTTGAAAGCAGCAGCAATGCCAACGATAAGGACACACAGAATGCAAAACCTATCCAGTTAGATGGGGCTCAGACATTGTTCAAACAGTTGACAAAATTTCATGTAAACAGATAAGAAAAGAGTGAACAGAGTGCTCGCCATCAGCAGTATGCACTCCAGGCACTGATGCGGAGCCCCTGAGTTGTATCATCATATTATTCTATTCCGTCAAATTCATCTCATCTTTCAGGTTCCTTCCAGTGCATCTTCTGGAAGCTCTGCTGTAGAAAACCAGTAAAACACCAATAGATGTACAGCCCTGCTGAATGGAATTTAGCTAGCACCATATCAGCTTCAGTACTTTACGGATAGAAAATTTGGAGTATGGAGATATTATAGAGATATGGTGTGGTATTCCCAGAATCACATCTCCTCCCTTCACACAAAAGACAAACTAAGAGCAGACAAACTGACAGTCATCGGGGCTTTATAGGAAGAACAAAAAAAGCTTCTAAGTCTTACACGAGTAGGAAATTGGCACTGCTGCTCAAATCAATTCCCTACAAAACAAGCATTTCTCAAACAAAACCTCACAACAGCGCTCTGCTATACACCCACAGGCTGTCACCTTTCCAGCAGCCAAATGATGGACTTGAACAACAATATAGCTCAACACAGCATTAAATATTTACAAATACTTAATTATTCATAGATAACAATTTGCCACCTTGTACTGATCATCTATAAGATAAGAGACAGGTGTGAATAATTTCTCACTACCTTAGCCAGACAAGAGAGTAAAAGCTCCTAGCCAGCCAGACCTTAGGCAGGGTTAAACTGATAAAAAAATTACTTGGAGATGGGGGAAGTTTTTTAAGATGCAGAAGAATTTTCCTAAATAAATTGGCTCACATGGATGAAGAAAAAGAAGTAATAGAAAGCAGATATCTTTTTCTTCAGAGCAGCATACATACTCCATAAGGCATAATCTGTTTACCATAAAGTTTGATTTAGTCTCTCTTCAGGTGATTAAAATGAAAGCATTATAGTTGGAACAATGCAAGATATCACATCAGCAGCACAGATCCACCAACTTAATCCTAAATTCTTCCATACAATCAGTAAAATCAGTGTTCAGTGAACTTATTGCCACAGCAGGATTTGCAAGTGCTGTGTCCATACTTATCCACAACAGAGATGCAACAAAGCAGACTTACCTCAATTGAGAAGGTTGCAATTGCTAAAGGTTAGTGACAGAACGGGAAAATCGACAAGAACAAAAAATGCTTTTCAAGGCGCAGAATTTTTCTCTGGCTTTTCTCTAGGAGAATGCTGTGTGCTATTCTGGATGGAAGATCAGCCTGTTTGTTCACCTTCAAGATGGTGGAATGGAGCATATTATGTCATGTAAATTTCTTGTAGCTGCATTTAAGGTCATGGTCAAACGAGTGGAGACCCGGCACTGCGAGTAAAAGCTGCATTTTCCTTTCCGCAACCAGAGAACTGGTTAAAAACTCTGCTCAGGGCAGCTTCAGTTCCCAAAGAAATCCAGACTAAATGAGTATGGCATGAATAGTGTCATCCCTTGGGACGACATTATATATGAAACAGTTGGGCCATGAGTGACATATTTTCACAGCAAGACCTGGTAAAATTAATTTGGCACAGTTCAATTTACAGTGTGTATTACAGTGTGACAACCATATACGTTCCCTGTTTAGAAAGTAGGTCACCTCCACAGGCTGAGTAAAACGTGGATTTTGACGGGCACGCGAACCTGCCGTCAAAGACTTCAGCATCGCAAGGTCTTTTTTACTGAACTATATTTTAAAGGTTAAACTGCAAGTGACCGCCAGACTCCATCCCAGAAAGCCTCTGCCAGTGAAAGCCGCACACAACAACTAACTGCATACAACATATCTTGAGGTGACTTCTCTAGATAAGCAAGGAAGAAACTACAAAAATTTGTGAGAAAAGATGGGGAAGGAAGAAGCACCATCCCCACAACACGCATCTGCTCCTCCAGGGAAGAGCCACACAAGCAGCCTGGCCCTCCCCGCCACACGGGGGGCACCGGAGGCGACCCTCAGAGGGGGTAAAGGATGAAGGGCTGGAAATGTCACTTCCTCCACTCCAGAACAACCCCGACAGCTACAGGGAGGGCGGCGGGAGCAGAAGGTGTGCGCGGCCCTCACCCTGCAGGCCGTGCCGGAGGAGGATCAGCGCTGGGCTGAGCCGGGGCAGGGTCCGGGGGAGCCGCGCAGGGCGACCTCGCCCAGCTCCCGAGCCTCCTCCCCACTGCCTCCCTCCCGTTCCCCGCGGGGATGCAGCGGGGGCTCCGGGGCCGGGAGGGGAGCAGGGTCTGCTCAGCCCGCGCCTCCCGCCGCTCCCAGGCGATTCCCGCCGCAGCCCCGCCCTGCCCTCCGGGCGCTCACTCTGCGAGCCGTCGTCGAGGCGGTCGAACTCCCAGTCCGGGGAGAGGGTCTCCAGCGCCATGGCCCGCCCCGGCAGCGGCCGCCCCTGACTCAGGCGCACGGGACTTCCTGCCCCGCGCCCGCGCCGCACGCCGGGAAATGGAGGCGGAGGGGCGGCCCGGGCCCGCGGGGAGGAGGAGGAGGCGGCACCGCCCGCCCTCTGCCCGCCCTCCCGCCGCCCGCAGGGACCGGGATGGCGGTCGGGCGGCGCTGCCCTCAGGGGGAGCGCGGGCCGGGCAGCCCTGGGCCTCCCCTCTCCCTCCGCAGGTGCGAGCTGGTGGTCGTGGTGAGGCCGGGCCGACCCCTGAGGTACCGGGGCTGTGGGAGCTTTCCCGCTGGGGTTCCAGAGCCCTGCCCAGCGCCTCCCACACCGACTCCCCAGCTCGGCCCGGTAAAATCGACAGCGGGACCCACACACAGACGCCCCCCGCTTCCCCTTTGTGGTGCGGGAGGAAGGAAGAGGTGGGAGGGACTGCCCCAGCTCCGAGGAGGGCCTGGAGCTCACGCAGATGGTGCGATAGGACCCTCTCATCGTCCCGCAGTCACTCACTCCCTTTTTTCTCTTTTTCCTCTTTGTTACCCCCCCCCCCCTTTTTTTTTTTCCCCGAAGGCCCCTGGTGACCGTAATATCAGAGAATAAAAATAGAAGCACTTTGGATAGGAAGAGAAGCAGCCGTTCAGGGCCATTAGCAGCTGACCACAGCAATTTCACTAGCTCAGCAGAATCTGTAGCATCGGCAGGAAAGGAAATGGCTTCAAAAGCATATCGTCAGGAGCATCAGCAGTGTCAGTGGGGGCAAAGCAACAAAAATAGCAGCTCCGATGAGAGATGTATCAGTAAGTCATGAGAGATCTATCAGTAAGTGCGCCATCATCCAGAAAAGCTACCTTGGTAATGTAGCTGGTCTGAAAATAACACTTCTGATTAGAAGGAATCTATCCTTTGGAACGTAATGATTTTAAAAGTTTCTAGGGATGAAAGATCTGGTTGGCAGGTTTATTTTTGGTGAGGTTTTTTTCCTATTTAAAGTGCATTCTGAGTCTAACCTGGGTCTGGGAAAGAAAAGGTCAAATTTAGCTTTGTGTGAAATGATATAAACAATGGTGATATAAACAACTTTGGAATAAGGTTTTAGGGTGGGTTTGGGGTTTTTTTTAATTTTTATTTTTCTAAGGAAGAGAACACTGTCTTCAAAAATGTTGCCAAAGATACATAATATAAGTTTGTCAGTGTGTCTCCTCCACTCACTGGCTTCTGTGCAAACTTAATATGTTCACACTGGGGTTTAACAGAAACAGGAGTTTAATTGTGCGGAACACTGACAGCTGGCACTGAACACAAGTGTCTCTAAGGAGATGATAAGTATCACACAACATGAAAACACAACTTATGCTGGACTTCAAGGATTGCATTCTGTCTACAGACATGCAGATGCAGCTTTCATTGAATTCTGTATAGCTGCTATACATTTATTCAAAGCCAATGTATGTCTTCTAATTTTTAAAAACAAAGCAAAAAGAAGAGTTTTCTCTACAAACAATATATGCTTTCTTTGAAACAAATACTGTTTCTTTCAGCTGTGGAAGACTGCACATAAACGGGCTTTCACACTGCTTAAAAAGTAATCACCAGACGTTTTGTTCTCTCTCAAAAAGGGTGTCCTTGCGTGCTGCAGGATGGTATGAGGGCGAAACTTGTAGAACTGGCACTTGGTAGGGCCCTGCCTTCCCCACATCAGAACTGAATTTGTAAAGACTAAAGTACTGTGGAGTTGCTTATTGCAAGGTTGTGAGATCATCAAAACTGCAGGCAAGGTAATCCGGCTGGTTAGTCTGTGCAATGGCCACACCAGAGAGTGTACTGTGTCCCCCATGCTGTAAATGAGGTAACCCTTATTCTAAATATGGAAAAAGAAATTATTTTAAAAGAAAATGTATTGAAAGATTAATTTTTTTAAAAAAGGAGCAGGAGGCTCAGTAACTGAAAAAAAAAAAAAATCACAATTATACTCCAGTAAGTACACCAGTTAAATTTTATGCTGCCAGTCATGAACCATTTATTTAAATGACTGATAACTGGATTTTCCTTTGGCTCCCTAGGTGGCAGTGTTTTGTTGCTTACACTGAGATTATTTAGGTCAATTCTAGATGCTGCTAGAATTTCTGTTTCCTCTGAAAATCTGATTTAGGCTTTATCTTGAAGAGTGTTTTACTGACAGAAAGACTGGCTCAAGTTTGATAGGTAAAATTTCCGTACCGTCTTACCGATGAATGGCTTTGTGCTATCCATTCATGTGAAATTATTGACATTTTATAAGCATAATTTCTGAAAGTTGGGTGACACTCACAGCTTCCATTTGTACCAGGAAACTTTTATGTGGTGCAAGCTCATAAAAATTGCTAAGATTTCTCACATATCTGTTAGAGTAAGTCTTTAGACTTTGTTTAATGCAGGGATTTTTGGTAAGCTGATATTACTGAACACAGGCATAGTTGATAAAACTAAAATTTCTTTTGGTCCAGCCAAAATGATCATGAAATGAAGTTTCACAGGAACTGAGTGAAATGTGAACATAAGTATGTTCCAGCTAAAATTACTAGTTACACGTCAGTACTAAAAAGAATAGGTGAGAGAATAAAGTCCAAAATATAGCAGAATTAATACGGTACTATGACTGTTTTATTTATGGCGTTAATAGGCTAGGTATCTATGGATTCATAAATGAACAGGGACTTGATTCCACGAGGTATTAAAAAGCCTTTTTTTCTCAGAAATTGTCCCAATTGGAAATATCACTCTACATTGGACAACAGAGTTGCCTGGTATTTTTAAACAGTATTTTTCTGATACTTGAAAGCTATGGAAAACTTTAACAGAGCATCCAAACAGGAACCATTTTATTAAAAAAAAATGGTTGAAAACCATGCAGAGCTGAAATTGCTTCTCTTATATAGAGGTAAAGCTCCACCAAGACTGATAGAATTAGTAATGACTAGAATTCTAGTTACTTACAGGACAAAGAATTTGGCTTGCTGGATTTGCAGGAAACCAACTATTCTATACATTCCATATCTGTGGAATCTTTGAAGCTCAACTCTGAATATTTTAAATAAAATAAAGTTTTTGCTCAAAGGTTTTGTGGGAGATTCACAGAAAGTATTTATGATCTGAGATCTGTGCTTTGCGGCTCTATTCCACAAAGGTAACAATAACTTTTGCAGACATAGTTTCTATTCTGTTGTGTGGAATTTGGGAGACCTCTATTTATGCATATGAGTAAGGTATCTGCACATGATAGTTCTTTCTGCTGGTTAAATTTGTAAAATAATTCCCTTTCCTCTTTATTTCCTCTTTTTGGTTACTCTGGAAAAAGGAAATGTCAAGCATAAGGTTTTCAATGGTTGTCTAGTTAAGACCTCTGGGAAAAAAAAACCCCACAAACAAACAAATACATTTTAAATACAAATGTTGCAGAGATAAAACACCAAGTAACTTTCCCATGAAATCTTGCTTCAGCAAGAGGAAAAACATGAAATGTTTCCATTGTTTAAAATTTTAGTTCAAACTTGTCATTCAATTAACATACTTAGGGAACAACCATACAAAGCCTTACTTTTTTTTTGTTTTAATTACTCAGTCTTTAAAACTGGGTGAACTCTAAAGTACTCCTGAGGAATTTGAGTCTGAACTATGACCAAATCTTTAATCATCATGAAAAGCCCCATCAAGGCTGATTTCCAACAACAAAAAGCCTATGCAGAGCTAATTTAGTTGATTACTGAATCCCAGGACATGATTTTCAAAAGAAAGCAAATCCTGGAAGATTCCAAGCAGTTTCCAAAGCATTTCAGTATGTGCACGTACTCGGTGTCTTGTGGAACACAGTCCTAATGTTCTTGCCAGGTCTTAACAACGTCTTTAAAGACACTAAGTAGCTTCTGCTTCACAAAAGTCAACATGGATTTATAATGTTCAGCTGCATTAGGTCTTACATATTTTTCTCTGCATTTCTGCACATACAAACATATTTGGCTTTGTGTGCATGCCATTGAACAAGCAGATTTAACTCCTGAATAGTTTTTGCCACTTGCTGACATACATCTCTTGCAGGTTTGTGTTCAAAGCTAAACTTATGGCTTTAAGAGCAAGGACCAGAACTGTAAGGAAAACAAAACAGAACAAAATAAAACAATGTATAAAATGTCCTCCAAACAATGTTGCATAAATTTACATTCATAACACTTGAGCTAGGATTTTTTTACCCAGGTTAAGAAACTGATCAGTTGCAAGGTACTTTTCTGATTGGGATACAAAAATCAATGGGTAATGCTTTATGTCACTTTTTCCAAACAACATAAAGCCCAGAGGAATGCCCTGTAACTGTTATAATACTCAACACTGATGTCGGAGTTTACTATGTCACATGAGACCTATCACTCATTCTCAGACAGGTCAATCTAATAATTTTCTTGATGCCCAAAAACTTAGAATTTGAATTGGCTGTAACTACATTGATCCTTGAAATTTTAAATAGCCAGTTTGTTAAGTGGTTGTTAAAACCCGTGACTATGAATTCATCACTGTGATGATAAGTGAGAAGATGATGGGTTGCAGATACCATCCTTGCCTGTGACTTAGAACATCCTTCTCCTCATTTGACTCCCTGCCCCTCTCACTACTATGAAATCTAAAGTAAAGCCCACGTCTTACTTACCAGCTCTTTTTATACTGTGATTCTGCTGACAATAGACATCTTCTCTTGTCGTTTTCCTCTTTTGTCACCTAACATTTTATCATTTGTGAAGTAAATGGAGATACACGGTTGACTCAATAGGTTTGGAATTGTGTCTGGAGATGAATGTTTGCTAACTAATTAAACCATGATGCTTCACACATGTACTGTTGTCTATGTTGTGTGCGTATAAGGAATAGAGCCATAAGTTATTACAAATTGCTTACCTAGGAAAACAAGGTATTTTGCCAAAAGCTTGTGTGTCAGTGGTTAAATGCCAAGTGTGTAATGTTCTAATTGGAGAGGAATTGGGATCATGAAGCAGGATCTGAAGTTCTGTGAACTTCAGCAATACTTGAATCCAGTTCCAAACCTGGCATTATAGGACCATTTTGATTCCAGCTGTTACAGCAGAAGTTGGTTGCACTCTTTTATATGGAATTTGTTCAACTTCCATCAAATCAGAGGAAGACTATACACACATTCATTCCTTCTGCTGTCAGAGGGAGTGAAATCATTCCTTGAGTAAGGACTGTCTGTGTATTTTATTTGAGCAGATAGCGGGTTTGATCTGCTGCACCGTTGTCTTGTGCATGAGCATAAATAGTCCCTGCATTGCTGATTGTTGATTCTGCTCAGTGCCACCTACACTTATGGGACTGTCAAGAGCCTTGTATAAAGGGCAGAATATAGTTTTGCAATACAGGAGTAAATAAGGGAATGAATATGTTATGAGAGTTGTAATGCAAGCCCTTGCATAGCTTTACTCTGTGGGGGGATTGTGTTGTGCCAACCTGACTTACTTTGGGACTGGCACAATTTACCTCTTGCAGCACGTCTCCTTCCTGTGTCCCCTGACCAGGGAGGGAACAGCTGCACTGCAGCAGTCCTCATCTTTAAGGTACGGCTCAACATTTGAAGTACTCTGAGGAAGAAGATTAAACCCTGGGGATTACTATCACAGTTCTTTTGCAGAAAAGAAGCAAAAAAGTCTCGGTGAGAAATGAATGTTTGTGCATGTTAGGCAAGACTTTGTCTATGTATTTTCTACTGTAGAAAAATCTCTGCAAGTCATAACTTTGACTTAAGCATTGCCACTGACCTCTCTGACATGAGTCACAACTTGGCCATAAGAAAGACTTGTACGTTTTTTCCTTCTTTGTTTTCTTGAGAGCATGTATTCTAGTTTATTACCTACCCTTGGTTTTTCAGTGTAGATGGGGTTTAAACCTGACCCAATTTGCAATGATGCTTATACTACTGCCATGCTGTCTACTTTTGGTTTTGCTATTCCTGTACGTTTTGAGGTAATTTTCACTTGGTTTTTGATCTGTTTAGCGTTTTGAATTTGTATTTTCAAGATCTTCCTCATATATCTGGCAAGAATATTTTGTTGGAGTTTATGAATGATATTGAAGTTGAAACATTTGTATTAATAGAACTCAAATGCTGGAAGATTTTTTAAAAAAATTAAGTAGAGTGAGGTGCTTTAAAAATACTTGGCGTATTTAAGGATATAGATTTCCAGAAAGTCATTAATGGTTTTTAACCACATTACTGACAACTTTGGCGTGAAATAAACTAAAGATTAGTGTTGTTAATCTACATGATCTTTGACTGCCACAGCAGATTCAGGGGAATGTCTTGCCAGCCTCCTCGGTAGAGGGAATGAAGCTGGAAGCAAGGGGCTCTGCCCCACCCCGAGCTGTAAATGGGCACTGCTGGGGGCACCGCACACACCTCGCACTGCAAAATGCTGCCTGGGTGGCTGTGACTAAAAGAAAGACAAGGTGCCACTGGGGAGGGTCCAGAGGAGGCCACAAAGATCATGAGGGCTCCGGAGCATCTCTTATGAGGAAAGAGTGCGGGAGCTGGGCTTGCTTGGTGTGAAGTCTGAGAGAGGGTGTCGTTAGTGCATATAAATGTCTCAAAGGCTGGTGCCAAGGGGATGGTGCCAGACTCTTTTCAGTGGTGCCCAGCGACAGCACGAGCAGCAGTGTCCGTAAACTAAAACACAAGAAGTTTCACCTCAACGTGAGGAAGAACTTCTTTACACTGAGGGTGGCAGAGCGCTGGGGCAGCTGCCCACTGAGGTCCTGGATCTTCCTCTTTGGAGATAGTGAAAATTGACCTCGATGCGTTTCTGTGTAACCTCCTCCAGGTGCCCCTGCCTTGGCAGGAGGTTTGGACTGGGTGATCTCCAGNGATGCAGGGGCTGGCGGGGCGCCAGCGGCATCGGCGCGGGTTGCATCAGACGAGGCGCTCCGCCGCGGCCGCGGAGCCGGCTCTGTGCTCTCCGGTGGCCGAGGCAGCCGGGGGCCCGGCGGCGCCGCAGGATGCTGCGGACAGCGCCGCGGCTGCTGCGCACCATCTGCACCACGGCCGCGGTGAGCAGCGCGGGGCGGG
>VWZG01000639.1:0-37514 GCA_013396735.1 Grallaria varia | reverse complement strand
GGGCATTTTGCGGGATGTGATGCGTATTGTCTCTGCCCAGGTTTTAGTAAGGCTCGTACAGGCGCGGGAAGGTCGGGAGGGATCGCGTGAGGGCTCGGTGCGGGTGCAGAAGCTGCATCTCGCCCGGCTGTTCTGCGGGCGGGATCGCAGCCATCATCTGGACGCCGCATCTTGCAGGGATGTGCCTGGCAGCTGCAGGGAACAGGCACCGGAGATGCTGTGATAGTGCCCGGTGATCGTGTGTCAAGAGCAATGTGGCTGTAGCTGTTCGCTGCCTCCCTCACGCTGGGATTTGCCTTGTGAGAAGCTGAAGGCTGCCTGCTCAGTTCGGGCGGACCATGCGCGTTCCTAGAGCCGGAGAGGAGCCCCCCGCTTTGGCCTGGGAAGAGTGTTTCGTTTGTGACCTTCTCACCGTCGGTGCCTAACTCGGGGATGGTGGGTTGCTCAGGGTTGAAGTTGGTGGCCTCAATTCCTCTGCACTCCATGGTTTAGTTTTTTACAGCACTGCGATTTGTTTCAAGCCTTTCTTTATGTTCTGTTAAATATATAGACTGCAGACAGAACTGCAAGTAATTCTCCCTGAAAGCCTCGCCCAATTCCAGCTGTCCAGATGTGTAGGTCTTGCAAGTTGAATGAGGCTAGGAGAAGGTTTTTTGCCTTCCTAGAGGCTGTTCGCTCTTTCACGGTTCACTGCTCAGTCTGACGTGAGAACAGCAATCCTCTGAACGTATCTCCGTGGAAGGTGTTAGAATAAGGAGATTTAATGCAGGCTTTTTGGAAATGCAATCAGTGCCAAAAAATGCGAATGAATGAGTGAATGGTAGGAACACGTTGCCCGTGGATGTGTATGTAGGTGGAGGCGGGGCTCTACTATAGGTTTCTATTTGTAGGCACTGGAATTTTAGCACATGTAGGGGGATCTCAGTAGAAATAAAGTTGCAGTGCTGGTTTTTGAAGGAGGCATAATTCTATGTTACTTCTAAAAAAGATATTCCATTAAAATATTTATTACCTTCACTAAATTTTTACACAAACTAAGTAAAACATTGTAATCTTTTTTTGATAGTAAGCTTCATAACCAGAGCAGCAGTTGCCAAATGTTAGTTTTCAAGAAATTTGATTAGAAACTGATAACCAACTGAATGTTAGACACACATACAAAAGAGGCAGTAACAGAAAATTATTTTTATCTATGAAATAAATATTCTCCTGTGGAGAGGTTTTGTAACTTTAGACACTTCTTAGAGAAGAAAATGTAGCAGTTGGACTTGTCTTCCATTTTTAGGAACTAGAACTTGGCAAGATAGTTACCAACATCTGTCGGGCTGCTTATCTATGCAGTGCTTAATTCTATTTAATAGTTTTATTTTTGTTTGAATGTTTTGTATGGGAAAAAAGAACTAAAATGGAAACAAGCTTTGAAATACTGCATGTCTTCTAATGAGCCATTGTGAAATAAATTGCAGTATGGAACAGATCAAATGGACACCATTTTTAAATATGGAAGTTAGACTTAAACCTGTGCTGTCATATTGAGGCAGTGAAGTAGACATGGATAACTTTCTGACACATTGACCATGAAAGATAAGATTGCTTGTATGAACAGTTCTCAGGCTTTATGCTTCTAACTTTAGCTTATTTTCTTCATTCAAATGAGTCCTTGAGCCAGGAAAACATAATTACTGTTAATCTTTTTTATGTTATAAACAAAATAGAAAGGTAAGAAATTAAAAGTTCAGACAATGAAAACAACAGAATTACAGTAGAGTGAACACCAACTTTCTAAATTCTTATATTTTGGTAGCACTGTCATAATAACTACATTTTTCTATGATTAGTCATAAAAGAAAGGCCAGATCTTCCTAAGCCACCTGAACTGCATTGTTTCCTATAACTAGGAATTGTGTAATCTTACAAAAGTGCAGCAAAAGATCCACTCTGATGCTACATGACCATTAAGCTTCACATGCAACTGTTCACACATGCTACATATTCATACTCAGCCAGGCAACTGACAAAGAAATGTCAGAAACAATAAAAAGTTTAATCTTTGTGTATGTTAGTCATAATGATGAAGTATCCAGCTAGTACATTATTCAAAACCAAGATTGTTTTGGTGTTCTTTAACAAACTTATTTTCTACAGCTTCTTGATGAGTGCTAGCAATGGTACACTGGCCAAAATGAGCCATTTTTGTAAGAAAGAAAACACCAAACTGTTTTTCTTTCAGTGTACTATTATAAAGTTTTCTGTTTTAATTGAGTGTTATGTTAACAATAAATTCTTTTAAAATAATGTGCCACTTTTGGAGATCTAACTCATTTTAGGTAAAAATACTTCTGGAGAGTTTCCAAAAGAAAAGATATAGGGTAGGTAGAAGATCTCATGCAGTTTCTCAACTAATTTTCCAACTGAAACAGAAAATGGAGGTCTGAACTTGTTGTCTGACCATGCAAGCCATTCCACACAGTTTTCTTTTCTTTGTTTTTTACTCAGTAGAAATCCTGTGCATGACGGACTTGTGGGTTCATCTCCTGCTTGCTACTCATTGCAGCGTATGTGTTAATGCGCTACCACTCTAAGCCAGATGTCATGCAGTACACATGTACCACTCATTGGAGAGAGAACTCAGGAATCACTGGTCATAACGGTTACCAGATCCATCTTGCAATTGAAACCTGTCCCCATTGGAATTACTTTCTCTAAGTGTGAGACAGCAGAAAGGATTTATTGCCAGGCTAATCTTTTTGTGCACTGCAGTGAAGAAAGGACACAAGTACTCTGCAATTTTCTTAGTCTTGCCAGTTTTGGTTTAAGTTTTTTTGGTTTTGTGTTTTGTTTGGTTTTGGTTTAGGGTTTTTTATGGGGGGGTTGTTTGGGGTTTGGGTTTTGGGTTTTGTTTTGGGGGTTTTTTTTGTTATTCATTTGGGGACTGTCTTCTCTGCTTCTCAACATTTGTTGACTCAGTTCCACAACTAGCACAAATCAAGCATGTGTAGCTTTACTGAAACTATTTTGATTTAAAGCAGCTCATGGTTTGGAACCAGAACTGGTATGCCATTCCATGCAATATGAGAATCAGATTTATTCACAGGGAAACGTGAACTGAAAGTTTAGGAATAGAGGATGCATATGTTATTAACATTTTGTGAATAAAAGGGGAAAACATTAACTCCTAAAATGGTGATAAATTTGGACTTAAAATTAGAAGAAGATTGGCCAAGTATCAGAAAAGCAGCAGAGTATAGCAGTGAGTACTTTGAAAGTACTTTAAAAAGAAGGTCAAGTAAATTTATAAAAGCAATCATGTGACATGACTGTGATGGCAGAGGGCTGGATTTGTTAGCTAAGAAGATCCCTTCCAAACTTTTATTCTTACTGACAGATGTTAGGAAAAGGACAGAAGCAGAATAAATAATTCTCATCTGGACTATCTTTTTTGTTTCTTAAGTATACTCACTGGTCTACCACTGTAAATTAGCACGGCACAGGAATCAGAGGATCTCACACCATGCCAGACATGTTCAGTGATCCAGCAGGTTAATCTTTCTCCAACTTGCCTGCTATAATTAAAATACTTGGGAAAATCTGATAGTTGGTTTTTAGAATGCAGCAACATTTCTGCTGCATAGGTAAGGATATCCATCGTAAAGCATTGAATATGAATGCTACTTGCATCCATTGAGGCTTGCTGGATAAGGATTGCAAGGAAAACTTGTGCTTATGGTAATTCAGAACAAGATCTTGTCTTTGTTAAGAACTAAGTGATGGAAGGACTATTTTAGGCATAACTGCCAGCACTGCAGTGTAGGTACCAGTCTCACGGGTGTTTTTTACCAGCCAGTTAACAATCTGATTTTGGAAGAACCTGAGTTATGTCCACCTTTGCATCTTACTGCTTGTTTCTACTGCAGTGACACTGGTGCTGAGTAATGCCGCAATACAGGGACAGTTTTACTATGCAGTTTCATTCTGAGGGAAAATACTGTCTCTGGAGGAAATAGTTATTTCCTACTTATATATAAAAAATAAAGAGCACATTTCAATATTCCTGTAATGGAACCTACCAATTCTTAACTCCTTTTTCTAAGGCCAGCTGCACAATTACAATGTAACTTGAAACAGTAAAATATATCTATAATATGTCACCTGTGAAATGAATTGCAATGACTGGATCGTGGTTTTAAGTAACCTGTTTTTCAGGACATTTCTGTTTGTCATATGATTTGATGGCAGTGCAGACCATTTGTTATCCAACCAATAACTGGCTTAGTCAAAGTATCCTCATGTCCCAGCACCATAAGAAAAAGAACAGAGGAGGAAGGACTAAAACATACAAGTGCCAACATACAAACAAAGCAAATGTCAGTGGTTAAGACATTTATACAGTGCTTTAATTCCTCCCATGGGTCATAAGGAAAAGCTGAAGTCAAAGTCCAGTTGGGAAAGCTGAGGTTGAGAGCAGAGTGGGGAGGGTGTGAATTTATTTTCTACCTTGCATTCAGACATCGTAAAAGGAGGGATCAGTATGTGGGAATAGTTTGTACCAGATTTAGCCCTGAGGAAGATAAGTTTTCTGTTTATTCTCTGTGGATCTTTTCTTTTTAACCAACTGCACTAGTCCATTTGTTTTTCAAAGGTTTCCAGTTGTCATTTTCCTGAAGCTGACTATAAATGCAAAGACAGTGTGAATAGAGAGAGTTCCACCCTTCTGCCACTGCTGCATGTGCTTTCCTGCTCCCCTGCTGGACCTATGTTAGGACTCGTGGCAGTGCAATGAACTAGATCAGTGAATAGACCCAGTTAAGAATAAGCCACATTTCCTCAGGTCAGTGCCTCCCTCCTTCAGTACCCTAGTCCAGTTCGTGCAGCTACAGGAATACCAGTTCTGGAATAAAGGAGGTATTAGAGGTGAGGGACTGGGAATAGTGTGGGAGAGGAGCACAACTATAACCTAAATCTAAAGGGACTCTGGAGTCAGTAGTTTTCTCAGGGTGCAATCACTTGAAAAACATAGCAGTACCTGATATCCTGATACTATCATAGTGTTGTGATTGTAACTATCATAAATAAGAAAAAAAAAAAAAGGTGGACGTTGTTACTTGCACCTACTCAGCTGAAGAAGTTGAAAATCACGTCTGGTGTACTGGGATCCAAAGGCAGCAGGCAGTGGAAGTCCAGCAAGGGTACCTCACATTTAGCAATATTTCCTTGTAGAAGGATCAAATGGATGATCATTACTTTTAACTTGACGGGAACAATGCAAGCTTGTCTTCTTCAGCCTATACATGTTAACCAAAAATAATACACTGCTGTTTAATTATAGGGATTTAGAGGGCATGTTACAGCCATATAAATTATATCTAGAAAAAGTGTTCTTTGTACCTGTTTCAAAAAATGTATTTTAATTTCTTACCTTATTAGTTCTGACTATGAATAAGATCATGAAGCCTCTTATAAGAAGCAGTGGATCTCTCTAGTGAAAATTCTAGAAAAGCCATATAAACATCAGTGACAGTATCAGATGATACTTTCATGTGAAGTATGGTCTTTCTGAATTGTATGTTACCTGTCATTAATCTCAAAAAAATTATTATTTCTTTGAAGGTGATTAGGATAGAAAGACTATTCCATTTTAAATCAAAATTAACATTGATAATGAAGAGGAAGAGAAAAATTTAAGTGACAATGTAAGATACTTTCTTTTCATCCTTAGTACATGTTTTGTTTTAATTCTTTTTACCAGGCTTATCAACATAAGCTGAAGCTAGCCCTTATAGGTCAAAGTATTTTTGGACAAGAAGTTTATAGCAAGTTGAGAAAAGAGGGGCATAAAGTTGTGGGCGTATTCACAGTGCCTGACAAGAATGGACAAGCTGATCCTTTGGGTAAGTGTAACCTTAATTCAAATGTTAAAATTATAGGTGTGCATAACAAACTTGCCTATATGGGAATGACTTGCATATATTGCATTTATTATACAGAATTCAGCACAAGAACTTTGCTTCAACAAACACAACTTCCAGAACCAGTTTAACCTTGTCAGTGTCAGTATTTAAAGGTTATTTCTACCCATGCAGGGCCATACATTAAGATATTGGAAGAAAAAAATTAGTCTGGATGCCTTGTTTGAATGTACATCCTAGAGGTAATTGTCCTGAACTAGATCTGTATCTTAAAGCAAATAGCTGCTGAGCCTGTACTCAGGCACAAATGTCTGTCACTTGCTGTGCTGCCTGGGACACTCAAGGCATGGAGGCAAAACTCTTTGTCCCTGGATTTCTGCCCTTTCTGACAAGCTTGCATGTGGCAGCGTATCTGCAGAGCCTATTCTTCTTCAACCTGGAGTATGGAAAACACGTTGAAAAGGTTGGAGGAGGCCTTGCTCTCCCTTTTTCCATTGTCAAGGTGCATAAGGATGTTCTAGACTTCCTAAAGGAAGAGTTGTTGTTTGACAGTTATTCAGAATTTTACTCAGACAAGAGAACCCAACATGACAAGGAAGCTAATGTGGAACCATGTGAATTGTAACTTTTCTTCAGGTTTTTTTCAGCAGCACAAAGATAGTGAGTTAAGATGATTAGCAAATAGAAGTGCCAGAATGGAATGTGCCTTTATGGATAATCTAAAATTAAAACTACATTCCATGAGCTGTCTCAAGTCTCTTTTGTGGTTTTTTGGGGTTTTTTTTCCCAGTTTTGGTCTGGTCCTGACATGTTTTTACAGAACTCTTATGAAAAAGAATCAAACACAAATTTTGCTTACCTGGGCTATGGTATGCACAGACTAGCATATGATTCTCAACTCTACGTCATTAAATGATTTAATCACACTTTGGAAGAATTAGAGGAGGCAACTATTAGTTTACAAAAAGAAAATTTCACTTTCTGGCTCTGGCTGGACTACACTATATATAAATATATGTATTATATTAAACATAATGTAGCATAACTTGGTTACATTATNGGAAATTACTAGATACTTTGTCACTTTTTACTTCCAGGTAACTCAAATAGTTTAAGTCTCAAGTAAAATTTTCTGAAGTTTCTGTATCCTCAGACAACTACAGTTTTTGTTTCTAAAAGCTACTGCAGTACACACTAATTTCCAGGGAATGATATTTAAGTGTTTACATAGGGCTTAGGTTAACACACTAAAGATGCTTCAGGTCAGTCTCAAGATCCAATTCCAGAAGTGAAAAAGAGAAAGCAAAGCATAAATAATTTTTTAGTAATATAAATTAAATTAAGCAAACTTTCCATACCTCTTATTTTTTTCTCTTTTCTTCCTATTACCCATAAAACTCAACGCATGTAAAATTTTGCTTTACTGTCCTCTTGTGTGATAAGCTATTAAGTGGCTGTGCAATGGAATTTGTGAAGCATCTGAAAATTCTCTCTGCAATTAGTGCAGTTCTTTTTTCTCACCTTTGAGCCTAGTTTTGGGTGTACCTATTGTGTCTCACAGATAAATGAAAGCATATCCAGAAGGCATCAGTAAACAGAATTTTGAAGAAAGTACTGAAGTCCACTAGCAACTGTAATTATTTACACCACATGGCAAAATGCTGCTGACATGAGAGAATCTTAGTTGTACATAGTCCTATTCAAATAAAAATTGCTGAAGATGGAAAATTAAGTTCTGCTAAGCCCAACCACTTGCAGGCAAACGTAATGACTGGATGAGAAATGAACTGTCACTCTTAAGCAGTCATTCATCATTCTTTTCTGCTTTCATTGGTACTTATTAGCCAAGTCAGAAGAGTGAACTGAAAGCTGAGAATGACATAAGCTATAGGAATGAGAATCAAATACAGGATGAATAAAAGAACAAAGGTTTTTAAACAGCATACAGAACAGTAAAAAGGGCACTAGGTAATCACATCATTGATGATCTGCTTGGGTTGACATGCCATATGTCTCTTGATTTCAGTTTGAATTTTAACACAAAACATGAATTAAAAAAAAATTGTTCTTGTCCCTCAGCACTGGCAGCGGAGAAGGATGGCACTCCTGTTTTTAAGTTCCCCAGATGGAGAGCTAAAGGCAAGCCTATCCAGGAAGTAGTTGCAGCCTACAAATCAGTTGGAGCAGAGCTAAATGTCCTTCCGTTCTGTACACAGTTTATCCCCATGGATGTTATTGACTGCCCAAAACACGGCTCTATTATTTACCATCCATCCATCCTACCACGCCATCGAGGAGCTTCTGCAATCAACTGGTGAGTTTTGTGCTGAGAACTATGTGTTTGTCATGTTAGGATGTTGCTCTGCACCCATTACTCATGTAAATGCTGGCACAGTTCTGATGACTTGCAACTGCTCTGAAGGAGCTTCTCTGAAGCAGCTGACTCTTTGGTTCCTGAAATGCACTTCATACCTAAGATTCATTATTATTTCCAATGTGAATGCAGCTGTTATTCTGGGAAGATCAGTGATGTGATCTGTGCATTCATATGTTTTACTCACATAGGCAGATTGACATTCTGGAATTCCTATGAACAGGACACTGCCCTTTGTGGTTCATCCCCCACAAACACTAGGTAACTATTACAATAGGGTTTATGCAGAGCCTAAGATTTCACAGGATGGGAGAACAGAAAAGAATCTACAAGAATAATACTTTATCTCACTGTCCTTCTGAGCAATGCACGAGGCTGGGTTCAAATTGTTACACTGAAAGAACTACATAACAGTAATGACCACAGTAGACTCAGATCTAGCCTTCTTGTGACAGCAGAAATGCCTTTATTACAGTGTTTAAACTCAATAAGAAATTGTCTAAATATAAAGAAACAATTTTAAAAGAATCTTACATGCAGCATGGTGATTATCTGAAGACAGAGTGTTGTAGTTTCAAAGCAAAAGCGTATTCTGTTTTGTTAATTTTTATCCTTGCTAGAAAAAATGCTAAGCTTAAATACTTAAACAGAGGTATAAAGGAGACTATTACAGATGAAAAGAAATCCATCAAAAAGTGTCAGTTGTGTCCAAGTGAGTAAAATAGCCAAAGGGCATAAACTCTGGCAAATCAGGTGAAAATTGAGTCAGACAGCCCAGAAAAGAAATAACCAACTTTTTAAGGCATAAAATTGAATAATAACAATTCTCCCAAATACATTAAAGGTGGGAGGCGTGTAGCATTATAGAAGTGCTTGATTTAACAAAGCTGCTTATAAAAGAGAACATCACAGTAGGAGATTTGTATTGGTATTCAGGTTGAGGGAGGTTGAGATGTTTCTATCCTACAGCCCTTCATTGTGCTGAATAAGTCAAAACAATTGTCTTGAGCTAAACTTTGAGTAGAAGAAATTTTAGGTAAACTGATGAACGAATAAGAATCTTTTATTTGTTCAAGACCAGGGAACTTTCAAGCGAATTTGAAGCTGTGGATTTGAGACAACCTGCCGCATTTTTGTTTCTTAAGGTCATGTTGGTACAGGTGACTGGAAAAACAGCAAGAGCAACACCAGTTTTAAAAGGGCTGAAAGAGAAAGCCTGGAAACTTTAGACCTGTCTCTCAAATTTCAAACTGTAGTAAAGGATAGACTTTCTATGCAGATGGATAAATATGGTAATGTGAGAGGGAGATAAAGAAAATCAGAAGTCAAGTTCAAAGATAAAAACTAGAAAGTACAAGGAGCAAAACTCCCTGACTGTATGTAAGCAGTATTAAAGTTAATTGTTGTAACTCAGAAAAGAGAGTTCACATCGAAGGTTGTTAAATACTGTCTGCTTCTCAATTTGAACATGAACTAAATATGTTTCAGAAAAGGCTAAGAAAGATGAAAAACATGGAAAGGTAAACAAGAAATGATTGCTCATTCTTAGTAAAAAATTAGGAAGCAGCCAGTGAAGAGATCAGCTAGTAGGATTTGACAAAATAAAGGAGGCACTTTTACTCCATGCAGTCTGTTATTAAATTGTGGAACTTCACACCTAGAATGCTCCAGAAGGATGCTTTCATGGAGAAAAAGGTCATCAAGACCTATTTCACAGGAAGATGTAGACACAAACTGTCTTTCAGGAAGTTCCTGAAGCGAAAGTTTCTAGACACGGGAAAGTATCACAGTGTTGTGTCACCACATTTTGCTCTATTTTGTACATTCCTTCTGTAACCATCTGCTCCTGCCCTTCCCAGGTAAAGGCTGTTGTCCTGAGGCCTTTAAAGTAAACTAGAATTTTGCCTTGGCTGACTGTTCTTGTGTGTCCCGCTCTCAACCCTTGCTCTCATCTCTGCTTCTTTCATTATGTTGTGGCTACAGCCCTGGTGCTGTTCAGACCCTTTATCTCCACAGTATGACCAAGAAAACCTCTGGGAAAATAGGCACAGCTAAAGGGGCACCAGGCACAAACAGGGTCCCTCAGGCTCTGAGGGTTTCTCACTCACTTCCTTTACAGCCTTTTCCAGCTGCTGCCACTCTGTGATCAGCAGCCCTCCTGCAGGTGGGCAGAGGAGGGGGCACACGGTAGGTCTCATCCTATCATCTATTCACCATCAGGGGCATTTGCCCATTAAACCTTCTCCTCCAGTGCCATGCTGATGATATCTGCATCTCACCAGACCACTCTTTTGGAATTTTGACATAATAGGAAACAGAAGATATGCTGCTTAAATGTGTGAAAGATCTGATAAGGGCCAGCCAAACTTCTGTAAGGTCTCACTTCTGTTATACCTGTTCCCCAGTTGTCTTTGGAGTTTGTCCCTTGTTCTGCGTGTATGTATGCTTTACATCTTTCAAAAATGTAGGTTTCAGTGCTTACAATTAGTTGTGAATTTTCCTGTGTATAAGCTAGATCTTGGATGTTCCTGTTACAATATGAACTGCCAAGGGAATACTTACATAAGATATGCATTACTTAAGACAGCATTTGTATTTGCAAGCTGACAAATACATAAAATCCTGCGGGAATTTTTTCTCTCCATTTCTGGCTGCTCCCTTAAACATGCTTCAGTCTCATTTTCCATCATTCTGAGGCACATGCTAAAGGAGAACTGGAAAATTCTGAGTGGCTGAAGTTCCCTTCAGATTCAGAGGCAGATCTGAGCTGAGGTAAATCAGCGTAGGTCCATTGTAAGCATTGCTGTGTTCATGCATAGCAGCTGAGAATCCGGCTGGATACCCTTAATTCCCTTAATAACTTTTCTTTAAACAGTTGTATGTTCATCATTTTCCACTCTGAGCTTGGCTCTTTTTCAGCTGTGTGACAACTGTACTTCTCTTGTTGACCTGCAGATGAGATGTGAGGCTTGGCTAATTGCAGTAAGCGAGCATAAATTATTAAAATAATATATTGTTAGGCACTTCCATATTTCAAATTCTGTCATAATAGTTGTACACCTTTTGCTCTGTATGTCTTACCACTAATAATACTTTTAAAACAGTTATCACAATGAACTGTGTGATAGACAGCCTGGGTTCAGTTGCAGCATTTCTTATGTCACTTGGTGGAAAACACAGATCAACAGTACCAAAACAGTGGGTCCCTGACTGTGAAGTGAGCAATGGAAGCATATTAAAGATGGTTAGGATTTTCTTTTCTATCTTCCTGATGAAAATGAATGTGTAACACATGGGGATATCCCTGGCTACTTTCATACTTTCTGTATTTACTGTAAGTCTGTTTTTTTTTATGTCCAGGACTTTAATTCAAGGAGATAAGAAAGCAGGATTTACAATTTTTTGGGCCGATGATGGTTTGGACACTGGACCAATACTTCTGCAGCGAGAATGTGATGTTGGCCAAAATGATACTGTGGATGACCTATATAACCGGTTTCTCTTCCCAGAAGGCATAAAGGCTATGGTATGTTTAGCTGTGCTAAATACCAGCTTTTTAAGAGGAAAAGAGCCTGAAAGTAAACATAGACAAGATGCATGCATTTGGAAAGGCAGAGGGTGTGGTGCTCAGGCAAATCCTAGACTTCAGTGTAGCTGTGCGGCTGCACAACAGCTGAGGATGTGACCTCGGAGTATTTGTTGCTGACAGCAGGCAGAGCATATTCTGTTTCTAGAGATGGCAACAAGCTGACTTTGTTTGGAATGTGGTTCTTTCCACGGATTTTTGAAATGTTTTTGCAAGATGAAATCTTTTAAAGGCTCAGAGAAAACAAAAAGTTAGGAGTGGCGTTTTTAAAAAAAAAAGGGAGTGGGTTGGTGTTTTAAGCATAGAGCCCTGGTGGATTGGCTTTGGATTTTGTATGCCTGTCCTTTTTTGTAATTATTGAAGTGAGTAAAAGAAAACTAATAAAAAAAAAACTCAGCATTGTTCGTTAGAGATTTTTTTCTCTCTCCATTGAGATCCAGAAAAATAACTTTCTGCAGAAAGAAAAAGGAAGAAGTTGAAGGCATCATACTGAGCCACATTTTTGTCCTGCAGAATTTTAGACAGCTGCTATAAGTTTTGTGACTAGGTACTTCCCTCAAATTTTGGAGGCTGTTTCTTTTGCCTAAGAAGTTCAAGCATATATGTATGTCAATCAGGGCAGCATTGGTCCCTTTGATTTTGGAAATCCTAGGTTTAAAAAAACCCCAAATCGGTTCACCTTGTGGCAAAAAGTCTTTTGCTGTCATTCACAAGTATGACTGAGGAAAGAAAGGTGAACCAAACTAACATTACGTCTGTTACTTTCTCATTTAGGTGGAAGCTGTACATCTAATTGCTGACGGTAAAGCCCCTCGTATACCTCAGCCTCAAGAAGGGGCAACATATGAGGGGATCCAGAAAAAGGAAAATGCAGAGGTAGAGTTAAATAACACTGGCTTTTCTGCATAACGTTAGAAAAGTTATTAACTCATTACAATCGTAGCTATATGAAGCTAACATTTTTAATTTTAACTCAGTTGTTTCCCGACCTCTTTTTCCTGTGATAACTCCAAGATGCATGTAATGGAGCCCTAGGTGACGTTCCTATTCCCTTTCAGCAGTTCCATGTATTTAGAAATTTGGTGTCCTTTTTGGGATCATATAGGCAGCTAGGAGGCCTCTGCACTTTCAGTGAATTCTTAATATATTACCATACCTGTAAATACAACATTGAATCAAGATAGCTCTCATTGTTTACCAACAGGCCATATGAAAGTCTCAATGAGAAAGAGGTTTGATGTTAGGAAAAGCAAATGTTGGCACCTTTCCTGCTACCACTAGGAAAACCCAACATAGCTCATGTAAACAAACAACAGATAAAAAATCCCTATTTAAATACCTATGTAAGAATTATCTTATCTAAACACCCCCGCTGCATGAGCTGATATTCTTTGTGGTTGGGAAGGCCACCACAAAATGATAGTAAATGCTGCCTGTAGTACCTTCTTTTCCTTTTCTGGACCAGTGCAAAAGTTTTTTTTTTTTAAAAAAAGAAAAAATAAAAATTATTCCAACAATTTCGATCTCTTGTCCAGGGTGAATGAAACCCTTTTGACCTGAAATATTGTAGGTGATAGTTTTAATTGCATTTTAATTCATGACTTACCTTATGGACAAATAACTTTGCATAAGGATATTCTTATTAACCCATAAAATACAACATAACATATTAAATAGTATAAGATAATATTTAAGGAGCTTTCTTGGAGAGAACTGGCCTAATCTCCCCGGTGTAAAACTACTTGCATGAGCTTAAAATTTGATTCTCAATATTCTTTCTGTTTAATCTATGCAGGATGATGAATATGTGAATTTTGTTACTTAATAGCTATTCTAATACTTTCTAATACTAATTCATTTCAACAGATTTAGTCACAATTCTGCAAAGATAAAACTATACATTTTCACGGGTGTTTCATATTAAATGTACCTTTTCCTCAAAGTTTTGCAGGAACTGCAAGTTGTAATAGTGATTTCATTTATGGAACAATTTATAAAGGAGCACTACATGATTAGAAAGTATTTTATTAGAGGCTAGTAGATTTATTAGAGAACTTAGGATGCAAGAAATAAATAGATCATTTTGAGTAGAAGGTGGTATCTCAGACATGCTTATTTATATTCATAGTATGCTTATTAAATTTGTTAATCATAGTATTCATTATTTAAGATTGAATACTTAGTAGTAAGAGTTATATTTTCATTATATTAGTGTGAGAAGGAATGTCTATGAAAACCAGACCACAGAGAGCACAGAAGTGTGAAGAGCATCCCATGTGGTAGGTCTTTGATCTGCAGCCATCTGGAGGTCACTGATCATCCTTTATTAGACCAGACCGTTTCTGTGTTCTTAAATACACAAATGGTTGAAAGAGAAGAAGGGAGAATTTGTAACTCTTATACAGGAAAACATTACTAATTTGATTTATACCAAAACAGAGAAGAATTAGCTGGCATGTCTTGATTTCCTAGATCTCGTGGGACCAACCTGCAGCAGCTTTACACAATTGGATTAGAGGGCATGATAAAGTGCCTGGAGCATGGACAACAATAGATGGCCAGGTACGCTCTGAAAACCAGAAGTATATTCTTTTCTACACCCTCTTTTTGACCCTTTTTTATTATAAAAATTAAATATGTCTGCATACAAGTGAATACAAATGAGAGTTAATGGGCGTGGGTCTAATTAGATGAGCATATGTTTTGTATATATCTAGAACAGAATGTTCTAAACAAAATATACAGAACGCAGTAGTTAAGAGTATTTTAATCATAGTTGCATTTAATTTGAAGAAAGATAAGAACGATATATGAAAAAAAATGAGGCACGATAGAAAGGTAAGAAGAGTAGAACCAGACAGTGCCAGTCATTTTGGGAAGCAGGCATGCATTACAGTATAATGCAACCCATGCTGTACAGTGGGCAAAATTACAGTATTGGCAATAAAATGAAACACTGTGAGCTACCAAAATAACAGAGAGTTTTATTTTAAGGAGATTTAGGCCTAGATCATTTGCAGAAATAAATCTATCTCTTTTTATCCAAAAGCAACTATTTCCCTTCAGTGTATTAAGGACACTATATATATTATATCTTTGATTGTACTTACATAAATTATTTGAAAAATCATATTATCCTTCCTGGCTAGGATGTCCAGATTTTGTTACTTAACTATTAGTCATCTGCTGGTAAGGTGCTTCAAAAGCCTGGTTCTTCTCTGATGTCCAGGAACAGACAGAAAGAACAGAAGGGGCCAAGAGAGAGGCAGTGTTCAGCATTGCAGCCTGGGAACAGATCTGGACCCACCAGTCACAGCCTGCTGGCGGTCTCTCCCTCTGGGTGTGCACTGACAAAAGCTGCTTCCCTTCCTGCCCTGGTTCCAGCATGCTCGTTGTTACAGCTAAGCAGCTTAGCAGGTTTAGGCAGCTTGTGAATTTTTGTTGTGCGTTGTAAAGATCTAGAAATGCTGTTGTAACATGTTTTCCATATGTAGGTACTTATACTTTATTTGTATTATATTAAAGCTTCAAAACAGTGTCATATAATTGTTAAAATTTCAGAGCATGTTTAGAATCTCTGCATTTTTAATTACATTTATTTTTAGGCGATTACTTTTTACGGGTCATCATTATTTGATGCTTCAGTGCCTGCTGGACAAGAGCTGGCAATAAAAGGTGCTTCAAGACCAGGACTTGTAACCAAGAATGGTCTAGTCGTTTTTGGAAATGATGGGAAGATGGTAAGTGCTCAGTCTGGCAATCATAAGCATGGATAGAATAACTTTAGCAAGAAGTGCAAGTAGTGTGGAATTGTCAGGCTACACAATGCCAGCTGCTAATTACAGACAGCTAATTCGCTTGGAGTTTTTCAATCCTCTACCATCCTATAGAGAAGACATTCTTGTTTTCCTTCTCACTCAGTCCATATTCATTTCCAATACAGAGTAAAAGGTACTAATACTAGGAGAGAATCTGAAAAACAGGTAGGAGTGGCCTGTGCTAAACTCCCTGCATCATATCAACGTTCCTTCAAGTAATTTATTTTACTATTTCAATAACTATATTAATACCTAAAAGCTCTTTGCATAAGGATGTACTACCTCCTAGACAATTTAAAATCATATCCTCTCATTTTCCAGGTACTAGTGAGAAATCTGCAATTTGAAGATGGAAAAATGATCCCTGCTTCTAAATACTTCTCTGTTGATGAAACAACTGCTGTGGAACTTACAAAGGAAGAGAAAAAGATGGCAGAAGACATTAGGGTAACTCAACAAACTGCTTTAATAGGATATTGCTTCAGAAAAAAGCATTGCATACTTATTATTAGCATGGCATATATTTTATTTAGTCATGGAAATCGTTTTTTGATAAAATGTATTCAATGTGGGGTGAATGTTGAGCTATTGACATTCATTTAGGTGAAACTGGGATTTCTCAAGAGTCCTTGTATGTCACTTTATAAGGTTTCCTTTCAGATAAAAGTGATAAAAAGATAGCGATTGGGGCATCAGTTACAGTAAATATCTATGAATTATGAAGGTGGGCGTGAGGAAAAACAGCAGTGAGGTTTTCAACACTGACAGACTTGGACACTTCTGGAATCCTTTCTTCACTGTTGTGTTAATCACTAGGATGTGCTCAGAACGGTCCTGTTGGACAGGCTCCAGGGTGTCTTAGAGCAGCAATCTGAAAGCAAAAAGCAGCAGTTTTCTCGCTGTCCCTGTGTGCACTGTCTCTTCTGCCACAACCACACAAAAGGGGCTGTCTGGCAGAGGGATGGGACAGCCAGAGTAGAAAGCTCTCAGAGCCAGAGAAGCACTTTTCTGCCCTCTCCTGAAATCCATCCCTCTGTAGTAAATGTCAGGGGCTTAGCTGAAAGTTGCATTAAGTTTTGTGCCAGAGCAGGTGAGTCAGTCATAGATGTCTTCCCTTTTGCTAACTCTGCTACAGGTTTATTAACTTCTGGCACAGGTCAGGCAGCTTGATGCACTAGTATTTTAAACTGCTGCTTTCAGATTACTTTGAACCTGCTTGCCAGCAACCTAAGTGCTGCCTGGACCTATTGACTTGACTGAGACAATAGCAAAAAGAAATATAAATTCATCAGTTCATGACACTACCTGCTAACTCTGAAACCTAATTATAATAAATTGAAATACTACATTGACAGTTATTTATTCATTTTGCCATGTCATGCATGCAGCTTAAACTACTTACCAGTTCTGCCCAGGAGCCTGAAATGCCATCAGTCCAGCCACAAAGTGCTCCAGGCTGTCCCTGCCTTTATGGACGATGTATTTCATAATGCAATGGGAAGTTGTTATTTGGAGGATAAAAATCTTTTAAAAAGGGGCCTGAAAGTTGTAGCAATGTATCATTCAGGTTTCTTGCCTGAAAAGATAAAATTATCATGGGCAAAATAATATATTTTGATCAGCTAATTGTGCTGCAAACATTGTTGTCAGACATCAGGTTCTAGACTGTTCTAGACCCTTGTGAAATAACTGTGTTTTAGAAACCTTTGGAATAGTACATGTTGTAGGCCCAGATACCATAGAAAATACAGTTTGATAAAGACTTCTTGCAATTAGAGGATTATTCATTATTGTCTCTGTTTCTGCTATATATTATTAGGCTATTTGGAAGAGAATTTTAAGCAATGTTCCTGTAATTGAGGACTCCACAGAATTCTTCAAATCTGGAGCATCATCTATGCATGTTGTCAGGTAAAAAATACTCAAAATAACAACATTGGAAAGCCAAAGTTGATGAAGTTGTCACACAGCTTTTGAATCTGGGTTGAAGTTGTAGTGTTAAAAAATATAATCCCACTATGTTTTCCAGTACTCTCAAGTATTCCCTTTCCTACCTTTGAAAACGTGGTACAGTTCTCCCAAAATCAGGAGGTATTGATGCAATCATGCTCTTTCTACTGAAGGAAAATTCCTGTTGACTTTGGGAACATCAGCCACATGAGGGAGCATGGTGATGCTCAAACTTGTCTGCTTGCAGCAACAGATATTTCAGGACTGGAAAACTGACTGGGGACCTGAGCAAAGAGCTCCCCAGAGGGAAAGAGGAGCCTTTCACAGAAAGAACTGAGCCCATGCTTACAAGTGCACTGAGTTCTTCCTGGTTTGGGTCATCTAATTTAGCTTCTGTTTGCAGCTCAGATATTGCAGGCCATAATATAAAATTAACATTTCAGGTTTTTTTAAACAAACTGGTTACTATGCTTGTTACTTACCAGTCTCAGCGTCCTCCATAGATTGGTTAGAGTAGTCCCAAATACTATTTTCCAGTAGTATATCAACATCTTCTGTTTGTCATTTATTTTCAAAAGTCTACCTATGAGCATTACAGAACTGACATTTTCTTTTCCATAGCACCCCCAATTAAACTAGCATGTTTCAATAAGATGCACAACTTCTTCGCCCTTGTTGTCAGAGAAAGATACACATATATTCACATGGATGAAAACTGGTGCTCAGTTTGGCCCCTTTTGACTTTCTAATGAGTCAATTATCTGAAGAATTCTTTCATTTGTAATTTAACTTATTTTTTCTTCAAAATCTTTAGAATGCTAGAGGAGATCAAACAGAAATATAGTGGACTTCAACTACAGAATGAAGATGTGTATATGGCCACTAAGTTTGCAGATTTTATTCAAATGGCTGTCAGAAAATTCAGAGGAGAAGACAAAGATGAAGAGTTAGTAATTGATTATGTAAGACTTTTTATTTTGCTTTTATTGCTTAGTCTTTCTTGGGCTTTAGGGGAGGGTAGACAATGGATTTTATTAGACTGCTTGATACAGTGGGAAAGCAAACAAATACTTGTTTATACAAAGTTTTATATATTTGTATTTTGGAATGGAAGTATATATGTAATGTCACAGCGTTCCAGAAACCAGGAGATAAGAACATGCAGTAGAGTAGCTCACACATGGACACATATTCCTACCTCCCCTACACTGTCCTGCCACTATGCTTCAGTCAGAATGGTTCTTGACCCTCTGTTTTCCAGGGGTCCAGAGCCAGATTTTTCTCCTAAGAATCTGAAAAATTTGTGAGAGAGGAGAATTCTGTGTTTCTTTAAGTCATTAAGCAAGCCAGATTTTCTTCAGTCTGAGAATTATGAATTTGACTGAAGTCCACTAAGACCGGTCTTAACCAGGGTTTTGTAGTGGTTTGAACATAGAGATCCAGTGATAAAAAAGTACAGAAATCTGCTTAATTGTCTCAGAGTATTGTCATTAGCATTGAGGGAGAATATGGTTTCCATTACATTTTCTTTCTAACTGCTGTATATAAATCCTAAAATGCATCTGGATATTGGCTGCAGATATCAAAATCTTGTTAAGCCACATTAAAATATTAGTTAATAAAAATTTAAATTACTTTGTTGTTTATTTCATTCAGGTTTCAAAAAATATTAACAACATGACCGTGAATATGCCATACCAGTGTTTCATAAATGGGCAATTTATAAATGCTGATGACGGAAAAACATATGACACTATAAATCCAGCAGATGGATCAGTAAGTAATTTCTAAATATGATCAGTACCAGTTTATTTCATTTTTTTTGCCTATTAAATCTAAAACATTACCTGATTATTGCTAATTTTAAAACCACATGGTACATATTAAACAACCTCTAGAAATAATTTTAAGTTATGATTTACTTCATTGTTTGTATATTTTATACTTTTTCCAGTTCAGTCAAGCCGCAAAGCAAAAATAACCTACTTCAGTTATTATGTCAATTTCCATACCCAGCTGTATGTTTTACCTTGCTTTCATTCCTGTTTAGCTTTGCAAACAGAAATTGCTGAAGTTTAGTTGCTAAGGAAGCGTTTCTTTTAGGATATTGTGTATATATCCTGTCAGTAATCAGCTTCATTTGTTTTAAACTTTTTTTACAAGTCTGATGTTGGTAAATGTGACATTAAAATTTCCCTTTAAATTCCCAGTAAGAAAAATAACTTTTCAGCAGGAAAACACATACAGTTGCATTTCAGTCCTGAACTACCAAATCTTCATTGAACAACTCAAAATTATGAATTATAACTAAGAGATTCTGATGCCCATGTAATTGTCATTTATTTCTAGAGTAAATAAATTCTGCTGAAATCAATCACACAAATTTCCCTTTGACACAAATATCTCTATCATCAAAAGTCAGACTCGATCCTTTTCCTAAGACTCATTATAGAATGGAATAAAAGTCATAACAATTCTGTATTAGCATTTACTGTGTGCGTATTTATGGAACACAATCATCATAAAATACTGTGTTTATGATGGTTTATGGTAACAGAAGCTCCACTCCTTAGAAATGGAACATGTGGGAGTTGTTTTAGGATGTTTAGATATTAGATCTTAACACCACATATAAACATTTTCAGCTTTTGTAGTATCACATTGGTTTTACATATGGAAAGAGAGGGTGAAATCCAATGGGACAATGCACTTTGCTTTGAAGAAGAAGAAAGATCTAGGAGTCTGAGTCCTGCAGTGTCCTCCAAATTCTGCCACCTCAGTTGTGTCCGAACTGACTCACCCATGACACCTGCCATGGCTGAGGATATAAAGTATTTACTTATACCCAGCCAAGAAGTTTAGGAGGAAGGAGTAACACTCATGGTCCCATCATTTCATTTTGAGCTAACACAGTGCTACTTTGGACAGATAATAGCCAGCGTATCTTCTGCCTCACTGGCTGATGTTGACAAGGCAGTGGCAGCAGCAAAGGAGGCATTTGAAAATGGTGAATGGGGAAGAATGAATGCAAGGGAGAGAGGGCAACTCATGTACAGGTATGTAAAGACAGCTTGTGATTGTTTAATTTTCTCAAATCTTATTGGTCTGTTTCTCTGAGGAATTGTTGTACACATTTTCTGAATGTGAGGGATATTCATAATCCCACTGTCAGAGGAACCAGACTAGCCATCTTTTCATCCCCTGACTTACTTCAGTGTACCAGCCTCAGGTCTTAGCTGGCCAGCCTTCCTTGTGGTAGTTACCATTCTTTCATTATTATTTATGAATGGAAACAAAGAATTTGAAGAGACTATATTTTAAATGCTTGATGGTTTCATTTAATTGGTATGGGTTTTGTTGCAAGAATTGAAAATTCCCTTGTAAAGTCCAAATCCTTCTGTAAAAACAAGGCTAAGTTTCAAAGACAGAGTCTACCCAGGTTCGGTAGGCAGAGACTTGGCCTTGCTAAGCCTGCCTGCATCTGCAGTCCATACAGTAAACATACAGCCACATTGCCACTAATTTTGAAATAGACTGTAACTGATACTAGGTTTTTCTGGGATTACATTCCAGCATACTTCTCACCTGGCTAAAGGCCCACTCCAGGAGATGTGTTACAGTCTGTAGTGGAACAATTGCCCTGTGCAGAAGTTGTCTAAGCTGAATCCAGCATTTATCTGGGACACTTCTGTCTCTCTTTTGTATCTGTTTCACTGTGTCTAAATAATGCCTGGTTCTCATTTTGGCTGTGTTATTATTGGTTCAGAAGATAAGCAGAGGTTTTGGTGAATGAATGGTATTTTAATGGTGTGTTTTGATGGAGAGGTGGTCATGCTGGCCATATATTGTAAGACTGATATTGGAGGCAGCTAATAAAAGCCCAATTATTATTCTCCATATGCAGCATGATGCTTCTGGTGCCTGACAGCATGCACAGGGATGCACGGTGCTCTTTTGTGGAGCTATATGAAGGTCTTTCATTGCTTTTTTAGTTCTAGAACATGCAAATGAATGAGCTGACATAAGTAAAGAAGAAGATTGCTACTCCTGAATGCTCCGGGTTTGCATTTAGCTAATGCAATGGCGGAAAATCAATGGTCAGCACAGAGGACATGTACCAGGCAAATTCTGTAGATGCAACAGAAAATAAAAAAGTGTCAAAAAAATCATGTTTTACAAGAGAATGCAGGCTTCTTAGCAAAAGAGAATGAAAGCAAAACCAGAAATTCTACTTGACTTGTAAAATGTGTGACCAGGTTGTGGAAAAAGGCCTGCAGGACTCTTAGAGCTGAGTAGTCATCACGACAGAAAATAGGCAAGTCAGAACTGAACATTAAGTACATAAGACCTGGTCACTTCAGTTTCACAGATGTGCACATATTCAAAGCATGCACAAACTTGTGTTTAATTTGTATTAGGAATGTAGAGTGCTCGAGAGCCCAAGATCTGCCGTGAAGAGAAACTTTTAAGGTCTTAGGACTACTACTCTGTGTTTTACACTTGCAAGATGTGCAAACATAACTATGTTGGGTATCTGGAAGATGCAGCTCCTGTACACCATAGGTTATCCCTGCATTAAACTCTTTGCTAGGTGACTGGCTCTCTAGGACAGGTATACCAGAGTATTCATGTTGCAAACCATTCCCAGTACAAATGAAGGCTGTCTCTGGACCACCTTAATTCAAATAAAGGTCCTTTTTCTCTGGCCTCTGTTCAAACTAGGGATTTTGAGTGCTGAACCAAAGAGAAGGTTTGTACTATTAAAGCTCTTAGCTCTGCTACTTCATCTTAAGAAATCATTAATAGAAGGTATTAAGCACACTTTAAATGGGACCTTCTCCTTTGTCCCTGACATTCTTTTACACAATGCTGCCAGTGTTCTAACCTGTATCTGGGTCTCCAAGGTACAATTAAAACAGGTATTAAAGAGCATTTTTACGCATCTCTGCAAATACTTTAATTGGGCAGAATTTATGTAATGGAAAAATAGGATTCACACCCAGTTTTGAATACTTTTTGTGGGATCTCAAATGCACTTTTTAAAGCTTTTAAAATCACATGGGAGCATTTATTATATGTCTGATTACCAAATCACAGAAGGAAGCTTAAGAAAAATGCTGATGCATGTGAAAGAATTTGAATGTGAAGGACCGAATGTGAAAATTCATTGATGCAAACAGACCTGAACTTAGACCACTAAAATAACAGTAGTGCCTCATAAGTATAGGTATCAGTGTGTGCAGATGCATTTTTGAGATAATCTGATAGTTATTATCAACTTAGTAATGTTTATCACAGTCCTACGTACATCTCATAAATGTAACAGATGGAGAACTTGAGGCTCAAGGAGACCATGGAGAGATTTTCAAATTTACCAAGGCATGTAAAATTCAATTTGTATTACAGTTTAGGAGCTTTGTCTTTGAGCATGTGGGTGCCTTTGAAGCTTAGAAGCTTTAAGTATTTTAGTCCAAGTTCAGAAAATACAGAACAGCATTATGAAGCTAGGTCTTATTTTCTATTAGTGGCTTCTTGTAGTACAACAGAAAAAAAAAAGGAGGATCTTTTCTAATTATGATTTACAAAACCATAACTGAATGATCAGGTAAGTTTACAATGTTCATTTCTTCATCCAGTGTCTGCTACAGCTGATGTGAAGACATTTGCACACTAATGGGCAATTGTTCAATCCCTTACTGATGTTAAGAAGCAATTCCTCCAGTACTCAACCTCCAAATTATTGGGAATGCTATTTTAATTATGCTTCTTTGCCATGCCCAATATAATTTGAGGTTGTCAGTGGTTAGATGCCATTTCCCTTTGATGTAGATTTTTAACGCTTTTATTAGACTTGCAGACCTGATGGAAGAACATCAAGAAGAGTTAGCAACAATAGAGTCTATTGACTCAGGAGCTGTCTACACTTTAGCTTTGAAGACTCATATTGGAATGTCTGTGCAAACATTCAGATACTTCGCTGGATGGTGTGACAAAATTCAGGCAAGTGAATATGTAAAGGAGAAAAACAATGGCAGTACTTCTCGACACCTTTTTGTTGTTGTTTTTCTGAAACAGTGCCAAAAAGCAGAAAAAGGAAAAAGTAATCAAGGAATCAAAAACCAAAGCAAAATTAGGGATTTACCTAGAATGGATCTCCATGTCAATACAAAAGGGTAGTCTGCCTCCAGCTGGAGAATATGGGTTTCGAATGTGACTCTAAGTATCTAGGAAATCAGCTGAGGTGTCACAGTGGATATGCATGCTTAGTCAGCTCTTGGTTATTCATGGGACAGAATGTCATTGTGCTCATCATGCAGGTGAATGCAGAGACTCATGTTCTATGCTAGAGTTTGACCCAGGCCTGGTGGCACAGCACATGGCACAGGTTCCAGAGCATTTTCCCAAGTATCTTTAAGATCCGCCATCAAGAATGTAATTCAGCTCCTTTTTGTCCATCAGACCCTCACTTTATGTAATTCCATACTATTGTTATCTAGCTATCATTTTATCCAGATGACAATCAGGAGTAGATTCCAATATCCACAGTAGGAAATCATACAGTAGAAGCATCCCTGCCCCTTTCCTTGCTGCAAAAATACTTGTCTTGAAGCCTGCTCTGTAGCTTTCCAAAACATTCTTACATGGCAAATACACTTGAATAACAATTACTAAACAGTACACAGATTTGTCCCTCGTCTGTCTTTCAGGGTGCTACCATTCCAATTAACCAGGCCCGGCCAAACCATAATCTAACATTCACCAAGAAAGAGCCAATAGGGTAAGTATCACTTTTTTCTTCGCAGTGACAGCCTTGACATGCAGAAAAGCCTTTGAAAAGCTGCCATCAAGGATGTAATCTTTCCCTGTTTTTTCCCTACCTTAAGTGTCTGTGCAATTATTATCCCCTGGAATTACCCACTGATGATGCTTGCATGGAAGAGCGCTGCATGCTTGGCTGCGGGCAACACACTCGTACTCAAGCCAGCTCAGGTAAAAGCAAAAAGGAATATACAGATGAAATACATGGGTGGAATATTCAGGAAAAATAATTCAGGTAACATAGCAGATTTCACTCATAGGTTGATCCATCATATGTACCCACAGATTGACTGTGCTATATGTTTTAAAGTGCATGTATAATATTACAAGTTGCCATGATAATACAAGGTACTGATGTTGTCTCCAATTCTGCTCTGGTGCTACTCTCATTTTCAAGAATGATTTTCCACAAGAAGCCATAATTTTTAATTTGTCAGTACTGTAAGAAGAGGAATATTGTATCAAAACTAAGATATATTGAATGTAAAAGATATCATCATGCATTTAATTAAAACAGGAGACCTAATCTAAATGTTTCTACTTAGGTCACACCTCTGACTTCCTTGAAGTTTGCAGAACTCTCAGCGAAAGCTGGATTTCCTAAAGGTGTTATAAATATTCTACCTGGTTCAGGTAAAACTTCAACTAATCATTTTTCTGGGAAGAGAAGGTCATGCTGAAACTGGTGGACTAGGACTTTACCTGTTACATAAGCACATGTATCTCCACAGGCAGTAGACTTGCACCTACGTCATACAGTGATTTCACTTATTTTCAGAAGAGAATTGGAAAAATTATTGTGTCACCTGGCTCTGGTTGTTGGTAAGAGCTGTCAGCCTACGCCCTTTGCAAATTAACAAAATTAGTATGAAAAGTCTGAAAAAGAATGTGTTGCAGAGAAACATGTTTTGCTTGATTGTAAAATTTAATTTTTCTTCTAATCTTATGATTGCTTGGAGGTGTTTAAATGTGACTGTGAGACTTAGAGCAAGTTGGTAAGATGCATGTTAATCACTATAGGTAAGTCACAGTCCACATTGTGTTACCTGATGTCAGCATTTTCTTCTGTCCACCAAGATAGAAAAGTGACAAAGCAACTGTATGGGTCAGGCTTGGTTACAAATTAGGTACATTAGATACATACAGTGGAATACTGGGAAACTCTTTAGTCCAAACAGATGGGGGAATTTGGAGGTACTAATGTGATCCAAGGTAACTAATACGAAATATTTCATAATCATATGAAAAAAGCTGTAAATATAAATAAGGATGTCTTATTGTACTTGATTGCCATATTGTTAGCTCCTTTTGTGTTACGGTGCTGCTGCTGGAGTATTAAAAATTGCCTGTACCCTGTCCAATTATACTGTTTTCCTCACCCTGATAGGTGGCCTAGTGGGACAACACCTTTCTGAACATCCAGATGTTCGCAAAGTTGGATTCACTGGTTCAACACCAACTGGTAAACAGATCATGAAGAGGTACTTTCATAAAAAGATTAATAAACAAACACTTCTTAATCTAGCTCTGAGGTATCTTATTAGCTATATTGTGCGTGCAGCAGTAATGAAAAAGCATAACTGCATATAGTTGTTTACCATTATGTAGAATTCTACTAAGTCACTATTGGAAAACAGAGGTTTGTACATTTTCACTAGTTATGAGCCAAAGGAAATAATGAAATAAGATATTAAAAATTGGGTTTATATGATTATTCTTATTTTTTACAGCGCAGCTGCTAATCTGAAGAAAGTTTCTCTTGAACTTGGTGGTAAATCACCACTGATCATATTCAGTGACTGTGAACTTGACAGAGCTGTAAAAATGGTAATGTTACTTCAAAGTAAAATATGTTCAAAGCCTTTGTGATACATCCTCACAGTATTGCAATATTCTTCTTGACTTGCCAAAAAACATAATCATACAATCTGTTAGAAAATAGATTATTTTTCTACAGGATGTTTCTTTATGCCAGCACAATTAAGCTGTTCATGCTGCACCAAAAAGGCAGGGATCAGTACTACAAGAAACATACGTTAGAAAATACAACAAAGAACTGAGCTCCCTGTTGCCATATATTTCTAAATTCACCAACAGCCATAATAATTTACCCTCCCAACCAGCCATAATGTTTAAATTTCATAAAGATGTGCAAATGAGAAATTGAGTGGATTTAAGGAGCTTATTTCCTGCTCAGTTAATCTGATTCATCAAAATGACAGCAGGTACAGTTTGCTCACTAAGAAGTAAACAAAATTCTTGAACACTGTACTTACCCAAAGTGCTATTTCTGTGAATTCTCTAAACCAGCATAAGCAGGTACTACTACTAGGAAGAAACTATTATACACTTTCACCAGTTTTGAAGTGTCTTTTGGCAGGACAAGAATCTGAGTGACTGCACAGTGAACTATACATGGAAAATAATAAAAGCTGGAACTTTGGAGTCAGGGCAGTCAATGCACATTCTCAGCTGTACAAGTGAGTGGGTGATGCAGAGCCTGACCTATTCCTGGCATTTCTGGCTTTAAATGATTGTTGAAGCAATGTTTTTTTGCCACACACTTGGCACCAACACATGTTCCTGGTTATAGCTACCCATGCCAGGACCCTAGGCCTTTGCAACTGCCAGAAAACTACTTTTTAGGAATTTTATTTGTCCTGCTCTTACTTCCTCCATCTCCCTAACCCCCTGGAAAATCAATGGCAAGTATCAGTTCTTGGTAAATAAAAAGGAATAATCTGCATGGGGTCTGAATCCACACTCTTGAAGTAGGAGGTTCTCTGCAGATTAGAGTTAGGTGGTGATCACCCAGTTCCATGTGGCTTTTGGCACAGGCAGTATTGCTCAGTGGATTAGCAGAGTTTTGTATTTAGTGGTCGTGCTGCCAGCCCTATGTGATGTTGACAGCCCTGTGAGATGCTGCAGCCGGTGTTTCTGTGGAAGGCTGACGGAAATGGAAAGAACAGTGCTCATGGATTCATCTGGAGCTATTTGGCTCCATGGAAGTGTGTTTGGCAGTTATATGATCAGTCTGCTTGTGGCACTGATGATATCCCTTTACACTGAGAATTCCACTCTGAGTGTCAGAAACACTGAATGGAACCCAAGGGAACAGAATGAAAGGGAAGCTGAACTAAAGCATGCATATAAATATGAATTTTATTTTTTTCCCAAACAGGGTATGGGAGCAGTGTATTTCAACAAAGGAGAAAACTGCATTGCAGCTGGCAGGCTGTTTGTGGAAGAATCAATCCATGATGAGTTTGTTGGAAAAGTGGTAAGATATTCAAGGACTAAAGTTTAAGTAACGTTCCCCTGTGGCAGAAAGATCCACTAGTTTTATAGACACTTGTATTTCTTATTTTCAGTTGCTTAATTTCTTGTTATTGCTTATGATAGGCAATTCTGCTTCTCAGGATCCTCTTACAGGGTTAAGAGAAAGCATTGAAAGGAGGTATTTTCATCACTAATGCACAGATAAGTGACATTTAAATAGATACTGTACCTTCAGTGATAGTTTATATTTGACTAGGAAAGAAAGATTAAAAATAATTATTGAACATAGGTCAATGTGATTGAAGTTTAAAAAAAAAGGCATATTGGAAGTATAGCTAGAATAATACAAAGCTCACTATTAAAAATCCAATAGTCACCACATTGTACCAGTGGAGAATTTATTTATTTTGCTCAAGAATAGAAAATCACTGTCATAACTCATTTACCACTGGTAAAAGCTAACATTTTACATGCCTGTCTTAATAGCAGAAGAGCATTAAGCATCAAAAACTTTCAGAACTAGAGATTATGAAACAAAAGACAAGGCCTCATTTTAAAAAGGGAGGAACATTTACTAAGAATCTAGTCCTTTCTTAAGAGTTTTTCTTCATAGCACAAAAAAATGCAGCATCCTGAATCTCTGGTTGCTTTAACAACTATTTGCTGTCTTATGTAACTTAATTTTAATTGTGTAACCCATAGGTTGAAGAAATAAAAAAGATGAAAATTGGTGACCCGCTTGACAGATCTACAGATCATGGTCCACAAAATCACAAGGCACATTTAGAAAAGCTGCTGCAATATTGTGAAACTGGAGTAAAAGAAGGAGCCACTCTAGTGTACGGAGGAAGACAAGTATGCAGACCAGGTGAAATCCTTTTTAGAGGTATTTGGAACTTTTACACTTCATGCAAGAGCCATCACAATTGTCTCACCTGCTTTATGTGAAGTTGCAATATCATGGGAGCAGTGCCAGGTAAGCCCGTGATAACACAGGGCTTTCAAGTCTCACATTATAAGAAGCTGTGGAACTGAAGTGTAAGTTTATGACACTGAATAGGAATCTAGTCTGTATAGGAATGTTTTGCTTATTTATTCCTGTTACAGCTCTTTTTGCAAAACCCTTGAACTGTCAAGAGCCATAAGTATAATTACATTCCTTTAGATAACACTAACACTAAAGCTGACTGAGGAAACTACTAGCAGAGGTATTGTTATCAAAAATCTTTTTTGCTATTTTGACAACATGCATGCTAAGTTCAGTGGGCAGACAAAAACATTTTCTCATGGACATCTGTCCTTTATTAAGAATGAAGGAGAAACATTTACATCGGAGTTTCAAAACATAATGATTGCATTCCTAAATAAAATGAAAGTGGAGACTTGTAACTATAGGAAATGTGTGTAACAAAACTAAATGGGAAATCTTAGGGAAGGGAAGGGAATTTATAAAAAAATCTCTGAAGCTGATTTTACCTACTCAAAGTGGAATATATTTGCCAAGACACAGGACTGTTAGTGTGTAACACCAGGACAGTTCTTGATTGCCAGCTTTTGGACAGGTTTTTACACCCTTCAGAAATGAACAGTCATTATGAGGCAGTCCTTCGCCTCAGGCAAAGTTGCTGCCCATTGCATGTTTTTCCCTTTTTGGAATATACAGATCTTCATGGCCACAGCCTGTCCTTGGGTGACAAGAAACAGTGGCCCCTGGGACATGCTGTAACCTTGTCTTTATGCTGTCAGAGTACAGGCTCTTCCCCTGAGGAGTCACCTGGGCTGTGGCATGCAGACCTTCTGGCCTGGCAGGGAACAGCATGTGTTGTCACTGATCAATACAGACCATTTTTTTAAACCCAATTTTCTGCCATTTCTGTGGTGTTTATACACATACATTTCCATTCGTACTTAATTCGTATCAGTTTTCTGGTTTAAGTTGCAACTTACCTGTGATCTCAAAGTATGGGGAAGAGGTGGCCTGGACAATAGGAAACCATGAAGCACTTTTACCATGCTCAAATGATGTTCTGTCTTCTATTTAGGTTTCTTCATGGAACCCACTGTATTCACAGATGTTGAAGACCATATGTATATTGCCCAGGAAGAGTCCTTTGGTCCTGTGATGGTGATTTCTAAATTTAAAAATGGGTATGTTCTCCTCTGGTTACTGTTAGAAACTTTATTTTCCCATTTTCACACTAAGTGAAGAAGTGATAGCACATGCAGTTATTTTGTTAAATCTTGTTAGACCAATCTGAATACTTAGATGCTCCTCAAGCTAAATTCTGAGAAAATTCCCTTTTTAGTAGGGGGTATCCTGCTCTATGTGGATATAGAACTAATGGTGTTGGCAGTGTGTGACAGGATGGAATGCATCCATAAGGGCAATTTTTAGAGACTTAATATTCAGTGAAATCTTTTACTGAAGTTGATGTGATAATTGGAACAGCATGATCAAATTACAAAATGTGTATTTTTCCCAGTGGAATTGCTTATTTTTTCGGTCACAAAAGACCACATAGTGGTGTTGTGCATTGTGTAGCACTGGCAAATTACCGTTGCAAAAATTGCTCTGTTTTGTAAACTGCCAGTTTTAACATCTTTCATTCCAGATCATAAGAACTATTTAACACACAGATGAGATTAAAACCCTACATAGAAACTTCATATAAGTATTTCCACCAGGTTTCATTTTCTGCCGTTTGATAATGCAGTTAAGAACCAGCCATGTAGATAACCCTTCACATCCATCAAATTATGTACATGTAAATTATGTGATAAGTGTCTGTATTGAGTTTTTTTAAGTTGTAAACTATTATGGATTTTTGAAACTATATGGAGATGAGATGCAAATAGAAAATAGCACTCTGGAAATGGCCTGAAAAGTTGTGTCTTGATACAAGTTTGAATTTCAGCATTTATTCTCCGTTAACCTGCAAAGCTGGCCAAAATTTTAGCAAACCAATTCATCATCTGCTGCCAAATTCTGCTTTACAAGTATTTTTGAATTGCTTGAATCCCCAAGTTGTATGGTAGCTGAGCAAAGTTGGTATGCATACAGCAACATTTCCCGTGGCATTTCTCATTAACCATTGAAATGTAAGGTTACAAGCTTCACAAGTTGGAAGCAAGGGTGTGAATTTCCATGGATCTGCCAGATTGACATACAGATTCATCCTTATTGTCATTATAAAACCTCTCTGGAGAATAAGGGCTATGGGAAAAGGTGCTTCAGTGACACTGAAGGTGGCAGGTTGCTAACACATTTTTTTTTACCTAGATGCAATTAGATAATTTCTCTCTCCCGCAGGGATGTTGATGGAGTATTGCGACGGGCAAATGCCACAGAATATGGCTTAGCTTCAGGAGTTTTCACAAAAGACATAAGCAAAGCTCTCTACATCAGTGAAAAGCTAGAAGCTGGAACAGTTTTTATCAACACATATAACAAAACTGATGTGGCAGCACCATTTGGTGGATTTAAGCTCTCTGGCTTTGGGAAAGATTTAGGTAAGTTGTCCTCTTGCTCTGTTATTTCTCATGTGAGAATCCTAATCAATGAAAACCCCACTTTTCCTGTGTACAGTGTATCTAGTACAACATGAGCTATAAATGCATTTCCTGCATCTCCCACATTCCTCCAGTTACAGTAATCTAGTTTCTCTCCCACCTCAATACCTCCCATTCAGCCCTTCCTGTACATTTGCTAAACAATGCTACAGCATATGGAATATTCATCTCCAACTCCTCTCAGAGCAGTCAAATTTCAGCTTGTCCAGAGCTGCGTAGAGGCTAAAAAATGCTGTCAAGTAACAAAAGACACTCGCCAAAATCCCTTTTCCCCTCAGAACTTTTGCACCTTAAAATGTCATCAAAATTTGCCAATAGTCACAGAGAAAGATGCATTAAAAAGTATTTTCTTTTCAAAACACGTTTTTTAAAAAGTGAAGTCTACTCTGTCAAAGAAACTTTACAAGTCTGGACAGACCAAGCCTTATGACAAAGCAAAAACAAATTTCACTGACACAGATTTTTGGCTTTGGAATCTCCAAAGACATTTCCTGAAACTGAAATGATTGATGATATCAGGAAAAAAAGATTACTGATTTTACATGGCTTCTCTACACCTATAAACTTTAATGTAGGCAAAGTTCATAAATTCACCTCTGAGCCCTCAGTGGCCATCTAGAGACTGCTGCTGATTCAGTCCCACCTGCGGGGCTGCTTGTTAAATTCCAGTTCCTTTTTCTTTCCACGTCTCTTGGGTTTGGCCTCTCCTTGTCAAACCAGTTCTGTAAATCTGAGTGGGAAGATAAGGTAATTAGTTCCCATTGCTCCTTAGGGACTCAAATATTGGCTACAGCATTTCAAATTTTTTTCTTAATAGTTACAGTCTTTCATTTAGCTGCTATTCTAACAGGTAAATATTTTGCTTGTACAGGTGAAGAAGCTCTTCATGAATATCTCAGAACCAAGGCTATCACTGTGGAGTATTAAAGTAACAGCTTCTCTTGGGAAGTAAACTTTCAGCAGAGTTTTAATCTTAATGACTACACGAAGCACTCAATACCACCTAGGATATGCTGTCTGCAGTGCTACTACTAAACAAACAAACCAAAATGCTGATTCCATGGATAAGTTTCTATAAATCGAGTCCAAACTTTAGTCTTACTGACAGATAAAGGCTTTTGGATATTACCCTGGAGTTATTTGAAGTATGCAGCAGCAACAGTTAGTAGCACAATTCATCCCTCCCCCATCCAGAAAAAGCCCCAAAAATATGGTTCATTTTTTTCTAATAGAACCAAAGAATGACCATTTTAAATCCTTAGTCATTAGGCTTCTAAAGTTGAACTAAAATACACTGATTATGCCATTTTTGCTATAAACCAGTTCAAGTTTTACAGTAGCAATTAAACACTCTGCTCTGGTGACTCTTCATCAGCACAAAACCTTTGTGCCATAAAAAGTGAATCAATGCAAGAAAGTGCACTTACTATGATCTTTGTATAGTACATACAGAGTTCAACATTGGTGTTAAACTATGCATATCAAGCTAAAATTACTGAAAATATTTTCTACCTTTTTGTTGATACAGAATGTGTGATCTGCCTGCAATTTGAAAGGTGGTTACGTTAACAGATTAAAATCACTTTTTGTGTCTGTGCACATGGACTGTTATGACTGTTTCATACAGGATGATTATTTTGTATTTCATACTGCCAGGGTTTTTTTAATCTATGGGAAAATGCCCTGTGAAATGACCAAGGTAAGATGTTGGCTTTAAAACTTTTTTTCAGTTTGAAGGAGATTTTCTATCAATTGAGACCATACCTAACAAACTAAGACTACTTGCTCTTAAAATGCAACACCACCCAAAGCTTCATCTGATCTGTGCACTGCCATTAAAGGTAGCAGTCTGATTCTTTGATTCACATCCTTCCCCTTCAGTAAAATATAATCATTTAATCCCAGCAAACCATGTCTCCATTCTCTATTTAAGCCACATTGTGAAAGGAAGACCAGAATCCTTGTTATTTCTTATCACAAATATTACACAGATACTAAAACTACAGCTTTAAGAATGGAATTCAAAACAAATTTTGTAAATAACTGCAGGCTTTAAGTCATGACATTGTTTAATATTTGAGCAAATACAGTAGAGAAAACTTTACTTTAATGATGCAGAAAATAGTGTTCCTTTAAGAAACAAAGACATCCAGGAGCATGACAGATAATTCTGAAATGCAAACCGATCCATGAAGTAAATACAGCAGCCCAATTCATTGTATTTGATCAATCTGAGGGAAGTATGAACGAGACACTCTGATTGTAGTTTCAAAATTGTTTCAAGCTAACCTAAGTACAGGCGAGCTGAAAATTCGCCTTTTTTATCCTTCTGACAGTGACAGTTGTTAACAAAACAGAGACAACAGAAACATGGCAGGGAAAGTGGGAGATGAAAAGTGTAGCTTAAAACAATTGTAGCACCCCAGAGGCAGACTGGACTGTTTTGAGTATGGAGGGTATTTGTGCTACAGCTATGAATGTTTCACATATGAGCCTGTATGAGCTTCTTGTAACTGTGCAGAGTTCAGTGCAGGTACATAATCCTTTGCTGAACTCTCTTGTCAGTCATGGCTGTCCTTACCCATGCTAGCTCAGCATGAAAGGACCTCAGCCACTGGTCTGGTGTTCAACAGACATCCTCATGAATGCAATGCAGACATACCTCTGGGGTACATTAAGATAATGTTTAATATGGAAGATGTTGTGCATAACACTTCACAGGACATGGAATATTAAAACAAAGCTTTTTTTCCTAGTTAACTCTTTCTTGTTCTTGAAGCAAAAACATCTATCATATGATTAAAAAAGCCCATTCTTCAGCAAAGTATCAGAACAAGAATTTCAACTCGTTCAAGTGATCCTTATTCTAGCTTTCTCAGTCTAATCTACTATGAAGTTAATTTTGGTGTTTTTGGATGAATCAAATCATACTTAAATCTTCAGAAACCCAGACTCCCTCAGTCATGAGTGGATCCTGAATTTGCCACCATGTAAACTGTAGCATTTCACATGATTTTGAGAGATGCTGCACTGGGAAACAAAGTAATTTTAAGGGCCAAGTCTTCGAAGTGAGTAGACGCGAGTTGGTTTGGCTGGGATTTTTTGAAGCAAAATAAAATGGATCTAATCATTCGTTTTGCTGTCCAAAATTTCTATTTTGCCCTTTTCTCCCTTTTGTTTAGGTAACTTAATGTTGTCTATTGTCACTTCATCAGTCACAGAGTCATCTTCAGATTCCGAGTCATCTTCTGAAGTTAGCATCTCCTCATCTGTATCAGAATCACTCAGTTCAACTACAGCCACATTCTGGAAAACAAAAAGACCTTGGTTAACATGTTACACTTTTCTACACCACTTCCATCATTGGAGTAGAACATTAACCAAACACATAAAACAGCCTACTAGCAGAAAAAAAACATGACCAGATTAAGAAAGACTTGGGTTTTCCCAGGATTATGAAAAATATCATGAGGAGATGCCTAAATATTTAAATTGTAATTTATATTACCCTACGGCAAATATAAGGCCTGAATCCAACCAGTGGACAGCTCAATAGTCACAAACAAAACCCCAAGCTGCCTTATCTTTGCCTTTTACCTTGTGGGTCTGCAGGCCAGAAGGCACTTTGCTGGCTCATGCACATGTCATATCACCTTCCTATTAAAATTTTCTTACATAAGCAAGTGGCTGCAACGCTTTAGTTAAAACCAGAAAGAAAATATTGATGTGACTGTAAATAAATAGACAAATACCAGCAACAAAGGTTCACAACAGTAACAATTTTTCTAAACCCAAAATCAGTGGCCAATCCTAAAAGTGCTGAGAGACCACAGCCGAAAGCCCGTTATTACTCTTACTCTAAAAGCTTGTTATGCCATACTAGGCCTTATATTGTCCTATGAGACATCTAAAATACAATTTGTGGCTTTTGATTCAGTTGCTGATTCAAACGTGAATCTTACTCTGGTCTTAAACTACTTCATCCTCAGTCATTTAATTCTGAAAGTTTGAAAATCAAGTTGTAAATATCAACCAGATAAGCATTTTTATTATATCTATGTTTTGAATGAGTGGGTCACAGACTAAAATGGTGAAGACTTAACTTTATCGATCATATTACCTCATTCTAAGACCAGAAAGTTATTTTAATCACATCTAAATTTACTTTATACAATAAAAAACATAGTAAGTACTTACCATTTCTATAACTTTTTCTGTTGCACTGTCTATATTTTCAATATCAAACTGATGAGCTGGTGCTGTTACCATTTTTCTTTTGAGCTCATCATTTGCTTGGGCCATCTGTGGCAAAAAGCTCTGTACTCGGTCCAAAACTGTAAAGAAACAATTATCACATATATATATATTCAAATAGATGCACATTAGTTTTCACATTTATACCTCAGAAATATGAGCCTTTACACAGATTCCATTTCAACTGTTATTTCCAGCTGTCTACAATATTAAAGATGTTTTAATAGAAGCACTTATTAAAGTATTCAATTTTCCAAGAACACGAACAGCAAAAATATATCAGATCTACTGGTCAGCATGTGGCACAGGAGGCAGTCACTTCAACAATTCCATTTGGATTCTTACAACAAAATGTGACTACTTCACAGAAAACTTGCTTGCAAATTCTACGGTTTAAAATAGATATTGAGTGCCACCCTGAAGAACTTCCATATCAGCATTTTCTCCAATGGAAATATAATTGTGTCCTCTTTTCTTCCCTGTTAAAGTATTAGGCTGAAGGTCTCCAAGAAGATGGAAAAATTAGCTGTAGCACAGATGCCATGCTAGACTAATGAAGGATCAACATAATTAACAAAAGGAACTCTGAAATTAAGACGGTAGGAGAGAGACACATGCTCTCGGTCAAAGTATGAAGCACTTACTCTCTCCAGAATTATCCCTCTAAGCTCAATGGGACTTCCCAAAAATTTTAAGGTAATCAGTGTCATTAGGGGAATCACACTAATTTCCCTTCCAATGGAGGAAAAGAGCATCTTCCCCTGCCTCCAAAGTTTCTTCAAATAAGCTTTGCTCCACACATAGGGTGAGCCAATCACTCGCTTGCTTTCTCTGAGAAGAGGTCCAGGTGAACTCCACAACAGGTATAATCTACCTTCGAAATCTTTGTAGAGACTTTTATCCAAGAAAGAATTGGATCTCACAGGTTTTTTTGCTATTACTTTTTAAACTTCAGGTCAATCACAAAACAAAAATTCAGTAATTTGCCAGGAGCCCATTTAAAATTAAATGCTTTTATATGACAAATATATCATACTGAGAAATTACTTCTAAAAAGAGGTAAGAATCCCAGATCAGAAAAAAACCACAACAACTCTATACCGAAAAAGAACAATCTGTCCATAAATTTGCACCTGTAATACCTGGCATGAAAAAAAATTTATTTTACATCTAAGTTACATGATTAACCTGTGGGACATGGAACTGCAGTGGAAGACCTAGAACCAGCAGAAACTGAACACAAGAGTTTCTCCCTTTACCTACGCAAGAAAAGCCTTGAAGCAAAAGTTATGTCACAGATGTTACTTACTACTTGACACTGCTCCAGTAACAAGCTCCTACTCACCACTGCTCCTCGGCATCCGAACTGTCTGCAAAGTCGTGGCCTTCTTGCTGCTACACTTTGAATTAATCAGCAAAATGTCTTCCAGCCCTGCAAACGATTTCAATATTACAGTGCTTAAGCTGACAAGTCCTCTGTAGTTGTCACCTGCTACTGCAGTTCTTGGGAGAAAGAATACTGGGCTACGTGGGCCAGTGGTCTGACACTGCAGGCTGCTCTTGCAGACTCGCGCTGTATTTGAAGTACTTCCCAAAGCCTTACTAAGTGAGAGTTACAGCGCATTGAAAAACCGCCTGCATCGCCCCACAGCCAAGCATGGCGAGGTGAGATGAGCGACGCGTGCTCGGCACACTGATTTAAATCCCTCCCCGCCGTGAGGAGTACAGGCCGCCAGCAGCGGTGCTGATGCACTGACCGCGGGCAGGGGCAGCGCCGTGACCCCACACGGGCCGGGGAAATTCGGCATTAATTACACAATTGTCACACACGTGAGTGTTCCTGCCCGCCCATAGAGCCACTCGCCCCGCTTTGTTTGTTCTTATAAAACCGGCATCACGAGTGTCGATACTAATTTATCGCGGATTTTCCACCCCTTCTTTACTTCATAGAATCATAG